>PYHW01009718.1:355401-368386 GCA_013186435.1 Turdus rufiventris | reverse complement strand
GGGCTGGGGACAAGGTGGGCACTGGGCACAGCTTGGGCTCCATGGGCTGGGAGGGCTTTTCCAGCCTCAGGGATCCTGGGATTCTGTGGTTCAGTGATCTATGTGTATCCCTTCCAACTCATGAGATTCTATGATTCTATGGAAAAACCCACATGCCCCCATGCTGCCAACCCCTGCAGCAGCCACCTACAATCCCCTCACAGCATCACTATCTTACATTGAGTGAAATTTAGCTGATTTTTAGTAAAAAAAGAACCAAAAACAGCTGTGAAAGAAAGACTCTTCTTGGCTTTGCTTGTCCATGTTGGAGGACAGAGTGAATTCTGAGGGGCGCTGCAGTCTCCAGCAGTGTTCCTGGTTTGGGATGAATTTCTGCCATGAAGAAGGAACAAAGAGGTTGTACTAACTTTAAAAAAATAATGGTGGAGATACGCACATCACAGCTGAAGTTTTCACAGAGCTCTGAGAAACAGAGATAGCTTTCAAGTTTACTTCCACATGCCCACTTGCCCAATTCCCAGCCCAGCCTAGGTCCAGGGGTTTGACTGGTCTTAATATCAAGCTAATTTAAATGCTAATAAGACTAATTTGATGAATAAAACATGGCAGGGATTTGTCAGCAAGTTTCTGTTGTTGCTTTACACCAACAGATTGATTCTCTAAAACAGGACTCCAAGGGACAGCAGCACATTCTCCTACCGGTTGAACAAGGTGCATTTTTGGTAGTAGTAAACCTTAGAGTTGATAATGCATTGTGCAACTGCAGAGAAGAAAGAGGAGCAATTTTAAATTATTCAGATTGGACACTGACCACCAAGAAGAAGGTTGTGCTTAGGTTGTCCTGAGCCCATCTGCTTCACAGGGTTTGCTCTTTTATACACAAAGACAACCTTGTCTCTGTTTCTCTACTGTAGTCGATCCAGTACAGAGGAATTAAACCAGCCCCCTCGTGTCTGACTGTGTATTGACTTTTTTGTTTTTACTGAGCTCCGTGAAGTCAGTGAAGCTCCACAGAGGCAAAGCAGATGCACAAATAGGTCAGAGAGCTCAAGGCTCCCCTCAGGGCTCCCGGGTACGAGTGTCCCGGGCTGGGGCGGACGAAGCCGAGAGAGGTCGAGGCAAGCTGCGATGGAGCCGGCGCTGTCCTAAGGAGCCGTGCTGAGCGGAGCGAAGCCGCGAAGGGGCGGAGGAGGTCGTGAGGGGCCGGCCGGAGCGGGCTGGGGCGGGCCTGGCGCGGCCGGAGCCCTGAAGATGCGGCTCCGCTCCGCCTCTTCCTGCGGCAGCCGCGCAGTTGCAGCCATGGCGCCTCGCAGGGAAGCGGCTCTGCTGCTGCTGCTCCTCCTCGTTCTGCCGCCGGCCAGCGCGGAGCTGAGCAGCTACTTCGGCACCAAGTCCCGCTACGAGGAGGTGAACCCGCACCTGCTGAGCGACCCGCTGTCGCTGGGTCCCGCGGCGGGCGGGTCGCTGCCCGCCTCCTGCACTCCGCTGCAGCTCCGCGCCGTGCTCCGGCACGGCACACGCTACCCCACGGCCGGGCAGATCCGCCGGCTGGGCGTGCTGCACAACCGGCTGCTCCGCTGGGCCGCGGAAGCCGCCGCCTGCCCCGCCGCCGTCACCCTGGCCGAGTGGCCCATGTGGTACAATGAGAGCCTGGACGGGCAGCTGGCGCAGCAGGGCTGGCGGGACATGGAGCTGCTGGCCCGGCGCATGGCCGCCCGCTTCCCCGCGCTGTTCGCCTCCCGCCGCCACCTGGCGCTGGCCAGCAGCTCCAAGCCCCGCTGCCGGCAGAGCGGGATCGCTTTCCGCCGCGGGCTCGGGCCCACCCTCGACTTCGGCGGCGACGGTGAGTGCACGACACCCACCCCTACCCTGGGGGAGCCTTTGGCTTTTCCTGGAAGGCTGAGGGGTTCCCAGCTCTCCCGAGGGAATGGGGGACTCCTGTGCCCTCTCTCAGCGCGCACCAGGCGCTCTCTGGAGACCTGCTCCCTGAGGGGGTGAGGGATACCCGTGCCCTGACTGAATGGCTCCCCTGTCCTCCCTGAGGGACTGGGGCAGCCCCTGCTCTTCCCTGAGGGATTCCCGGCCCTTCCAGAGGGGATGGGGGTGCCTCACGCCCTCCCTGTGGGAGCTCCATCCTTCTCCTGAGGGAGCTTTCCTTGAGAGCTGGGGGAGCCTCGGTCCAACCCTGAGGGGGCACCCTGACCTGATGTCTTCCTGGGTGGCTGGAGGAATCCCTCCCTGAGGGACCCCCTGAAGCTCACAGAGGGGTTGGGGATGTCCCCTGCCCTCCCTGTGGCTGAGGGAAGCCACAAGAGCATTCCCACATCTCCCGTTTCTAGGTTGCGTCCCTTCCACGGGGACACGGCTGTGGTGGGTGAGTGTTCCTTGGAGGGTGTCATGGTACCCTTGGGGATGGCGGTGCTCCCCCTGATGCCCACGTTTGCTTTCAGAGATGGAGGTTGAAGCTAACGACTCCCTGATGCGGTTCTTTGATCACTGTGCCAAGTTTGTAGCCCAGGTGGAGAAGAATGATACAGCCATGTGCCAAGTGAACGCCTTCAAACAGGGGCCAGAGATGAAGAAGGTCCTGGAGAAGGTGGCCAGTGCCTTGTGTTTACCGGTGAAGGAGCTAGATGCAGGTAAGGAATTCCTGTTTACAGGTGTCTTTGGCTCCAAGGCTGGCCAGGAACAGCTTCCAAGACGTGTAGTTATGCAAAGTAGGTAATTTAAAGTGGCTGTGATTTGGAGATGCAGTCTCTAATTATTAAAGTGCACAAGACTGTAAGTCTGTGTTGGTGTCGCAGTAATGAGCGATCGTTGGATAGTGGTCAGAAGAAAAAGGTGTTTGAAAACATCTTTTCTGTCAAGTAAATCAGCTTTACCTGGTGTTGCAGGGATTTCAGTGTTTTTCTTTTAATGTTGCTTTCTGGAGCAGGTGTAGCTTTTGTGAAATCCATTACAACTCAAGCACCTAAATGACCTGAGGAAGAGCAGCTCTGTGTATCTGTGTGGTAACTCACCTGTCCAGAACAGAAGTGCTGAATTTCCCTTCAAGTGGTCAAGTGGTGGGAAAAGCTCCCCAAAAAAGTGTTGCTGTTGGGATTGCAACACTAGGGACACGCTGGAAACAAAGTTCAGCCTGGTGCTGCTCATACTGAGCTGCTGACGTGGAGGGGAAGTGGTCAGACACCTCACACCTTCCCTGTGTTGGCTCTTCTGACCTGTGTGGCTGCACCAGCAGCTGGCACCTATTACATATCAGAAGATAGGCAGCATTTAATGTGCAGTGCTCATGTTTCCCCCTAGTAGTGATGTAACATGAAGAGCTTGTAGTCCAAAATTCAGGTTTCACCCAACAATTCTGTTGACTGTGTGTCTTTCGTCCTTGGTCTTTGTCCTGCCAAGTATTTATTTGATCTCATTGTTTGCATTGCCAAACAGTAATTGCAATTATTTTTCAAGGTAAACTGAGGAGAGAAAATTGCTACTTGTGTAGCAGTGGTTTATCTCGTGCTTGTTTGTTGGATTTATTGCAGATCTTGTTCAAGTGGCTTTTCTCACCTGCTCATACGAGCTGGCCATAAAAAATGAGACCTCCCCATGGTGTTCACTCTTCAGTGAAGAAGATGCCAAGGTATGTGGGGCTTGGAGCAACCTGCTCTGCTGGGAAGTGTCCCTGTCTGTGGCAGGGGGTTTGGAATGAGATGATCTTAAATGGCTTTCCATCCCAAACCATTCTGCAATCTGTGTTTTGCACATGATAGAAATATGTGATAAGGGTACATCAAGTGAGGCCTTCCAGGGCCTCTAAGGCTCTCTGTTTGGTTTTGGGAGCTATCAGCTCTCAAATAAATGCCTGTTGACAAAACTCATTAGAACCTAGATAAAGGAGACAAATGTTTGTTTCTCTTCTTTCAAAACTCTTTGATGTAACTTTTGATGTTCAGTAAGGCTCCCCCAAGGCTCTTAAGGAAATTTGCATGCCTGGGAATAGAGGAGGCCTTTGCATAGGTAGGTGTTTGGCTAAAGAGTGGGCAGGTAGACATAAGTGATCTCCTGTCTGGGAGGATCATGGTCACCATGGGCTTCTGCTGAGCCCTGCCCTGTTCAGTCTAGTTATGAATAATTCAACAGGGAGGTGGGAAATGACTTTGATGCCAGGAGTTGTCAGGAGAGGAACAGAGAATGAGGAGAGCACCGTGTGCTCTTGCATAATTCCAAGGCACAGTTCTGTCTACTTGAGATGTGTGCACGTCTCTGGAAAACAGATGAGCTGGGCTAAAGGTGTGGGATGGATTCTGTGGGAAGAATGATGAGCCAAAGGCAAAATCAGAAGGGTTAAGAAAGCAGCGGACAGTGGTTGTCTCATGATGTGCAGCACCTCAACTGACTGTAATTGTTGCCAGATGCTGAATTTGGTCACTCTTTTTGGTCTATCTGTTGCCTGGTTTTATGCTGAAGTGGTTGGACCCTTGGTGTTTGGGGATGTTTTTGTATCATTGCTCCAGGCTGGGAGCTTTTTGTTTTCCTTTAGTGCAGTAATAAAAACCTGTGAGCTCTAACTTTAGGTGCTGGAGTACCTGAATGACCTGAAGCAGTACTGGAAGAGAGGATATGGCTATGACATCAACAGTCGCTCCAGCTGCATTCTATTCCAGGATATATTCCAGCATTTGGACAAAGCAGTGGAAGAGAGCAAAAGGTAAATCAAGAGGCTTCAGTACTTTGAGTGTGAGCTTCTGTGGTGAGTTCTGAGCTGGATTTCATGGGAAAGGAAGTTAAAAATGTCCTGGTTAAAAATAATTTGTTGCTTAAATGTTAATTTACAGCCTGCTTGCGTGTTCTTATGTAAACTGAACAATTACAAATTCGTGGTTAATAATCAGTTGTGTGAATTAATACCTTAGCAGATGAGTATGGAAATTTATAAAAGTGCAGCGCATCAAGGCTAGGGCCATAAGATTGTATAGTGGAAGGGGAATGATCAGTTTTGTTCACTTTTAGTGTCATTTCCTCTTTGAGCAGTGAAAACCTTTCAGTCCTTGAATTACACGTGCTAGTTGCAGCTGTGTGTCTCAACTCTATACAAAATATCCCTGTAAGTTTACTAATAAGTTTTAAAAAACCCAAAAGGCAGTAGCTGGAAGAGGGAGGTACAGATGGAGGTCTCTGATTGATTTGGAGCTGGATTAGCAGTTGCTAAATTGGGAGTTGGGAAGAGTAGGTGTGTGAGGCAGAGCTCCAAGCACCGTGGAAACTTCATGTCCTTTCAGCATTGGCTGTGGAAGTTCAGTTGCAATGCCTGGGGCTCTTGTGTTGTTTTGCTGTCACAGAGGGAAGCAGGCAGTGAGTAAAAAGGATCAGCACCCTGAATCTTGCAGAATTCCGAATTGGGTGAGCAGTCTTCAGGATGAGCCTCATCCCAAGCAGGAACCGGAAAGCCAAGGTAGCCAGGATGAGCCTCATCCTGAGCAGGAACCGGAAAGCCGAGGTAGCCAAGAGCTGACAGGAGCGTGTTAGTCCCTTCCACGACAGAAGGTGGCAGTGGTAAAGCACTGCAGACCTGGGAATAACTGGGTTGGGTAACCCTGGAGAGGATGTGGGAGCCTACCAGGGCCAGCTTGTCTCGCTTGGAATTCAGGGAGCAGAGACACAGCCAATCCTATTTCATCTACAGAGAGATTTCTCTCTTTTTCATCTATGGAGAGACACCCTGTGGCAGTGTGAAAGTAGAATGAAAGCAAGAAAAAGTACAAATAAAAAGATATGCCAGTCTCTTCTTTCTCTGGGGATGGCCACCTTCAGGGCAACAGGCTAAATATTTTTGCAGCATTTTCAGGAAGTGAACTTTTGTGGTGATAAAATGTCTTTCAACGGAATGTTGTTTCAATTTAACGATCTTTAACATTGATTTATAACTGTCTGGTTGCTCTAAAAATTTAGGAACAAGAAATTTACTTCTAGGGCATTATCTTTACTCCAAAATCTATTTTCTTTTTGGAAAGCTTAGATTGGGTTATCCAGAACAAAAAAGGGAAGTATTTCTGTTCTGGGAAGAAGCTGAGGGATCTGGATTGTCTGTTCTGCTCCAGACTTGGCAGTGGAGAGCAGTGTTGGCAAAGCTGTATTTTTGTGGCATACTTTGTGTGTTTGTGTTCAATAGCTTTGTTCTATTTTCATTCCTTCTTACAGTGAAATTAAAAAGAGAGAACCTGTTTCTTCTATGAAGTGATTGTTGCCCTTGCAATCTGCTGACCAAACTTAGTTGCCTTATCAAAGCTTGTTTTTATTTCCTTGGTGGAAAACCTTTCTGCTTATTAGTCTGTCCTTGAGAATATCATTAAGGTGATAATAAATATCTGTTGCTAATTAGTCCCATTTTCAGTTTGCAGTGCAAAAGTTTCAGATGTCTTTCAGCTTTTCCTTCATGAGAATTCCAATATAACTCTGGGATTTAAACTAGCAATAGAGTCTTGTGTGCAGGGCTTGCTGTACAGCAAGATGGTTTTAAAAGCTATGGAAGGGATAGGTTGGCAGCCAGGACTCTTCCTTCCATATAAGTTTTTTTAGTTTGAAAAATATAATTAAATGTATCACAAGAGATGTATGTAAAATAAAACAAAACCATTTCTGTTTAGGAAAGAGACTTTGGTGAAAAGTTTTTTTTTTCTTCCATCTCAAACCCATATGATTTGCTGTACTGAAATGGTGTAGTTGGGCAGTTATGTCTTCATAATTATAGGATCTTATTATATTTTCCCAAGTCTGCCTGCTAGGGATAGGAAATAGCCAGGGAAGCTGGTGAAGAGTTACTTTTCACTGCTGTTTTTTTTCCAGCAGTTTAATGAATGGTATTTTGCCCGCAGAAACTGTGTTGATGGGAAATTCAGGTATTTTGGTACCTATTGCAATATGAGGCTGCTCATCTGATTTTCAAAGTCTTTGCAGCAGCATGCTTGGGCAGAGGTGGATTTGCAAATCAGTTGTGGCATACTTTAAAAAGCATATCAGCTATGCAATAAAGCTGTTTTAGACTTCCCTTGGTTTTTTTTACTTTTAGTTTCAAATATTTAAGATTAATATTTCCTGATGGTGAAAATACATGAAATGCTTGTTATTGCTTGTACTGTCCAAGTGGGTTACCACAAGGCTCTGGAAATCTGGAGGATGCCTTATGCAACAATCTCAATATTTACAGTGTGAATTGATAATGCCAGCCTAGCTGCACATAGGCATTGTAAAATATTTGGTGCTGGCTCCTCTGAGAGAGAAAAAAAAAATCAAGACTTATTTGACTTTGATTAAAGATCAATTGAAGGTGATCTTTGTGAAGTATAGCACAAAGCTGTGCAGTAAAGAGACCAATTTGGCAATTTACTGGAAGCTTTTACTGTTGCATGTAATTTGCCTTCCTCTTTGCAGGTCACTTCCCAACACAATTGGTAACCTTTCAGGAGTCATTTACTGCGGTGCCTTAATTGTTCTTTCCAAACCTATGACTCAGTACAAAGGAATATAATGGATGATCTAAAACTACTCTTCCAAACTCTACAGAGGGAACTGAGCAAAAAGCTTCTGTGTATGCAGTAGCAATGAAATAATTAGATTGAAAATCCCCTTTTGCTCAGGTTCAAAACGTTCAGTCAGGTTTTTTATTAAAACCCCTTCACTGCTGCTGGGATGACTTTCATTAATAAACAGTCAATGTCTCAGTCAGCAGCTCTGTGTATGGTTGGCTTTGATAGCCCCATCTTTCAAAGGTCTGACATGACTGAAGGGAGCTTTTGGGGAAGCCAGAGGCAGATCCTTGTGGCACATTCAGCAGCGTTCCTGTGTCTGCATTTCTGAAGTGTGTGTGTTTGCTGACTTCTGTCAGAGAGCTGGACATCTCAGGGTCTCTCCCCTGGCAGTGTGGCTGTTCATCTGTCTGCCCAGAAGTAGATATTTAAAGTTTCCTGGGCCTTTCAGACTCCCCAGCATGTCCTCAATCTCACATGAATTAGTTAATAGGTGCTTGCTCAGGATTGACCTGAAAAAGTAAAAGTGTTTGAGCAACTTTGAGGGAGTCATACCTTTTATGTGAGAGTGAAAAACCCAAACAGTACCAGACAAATGAACTGGTCTGACCAGCGTGCACCTTGGGCAGAAAGGGTTTGACAAGTGTCACCAGCCTCTTGGTTTGGTTTTGGCTCATGATGGATCAACACTGAGCATTGTTGTGGTGCTGCTGCAGTAATGCATTTCACCTCTGAGGTTTGAAACAATGGGAGAGGTGGTGTCAGCCAGGAAAGAGCCTTTGAAAGTGCAGCAGCTCTGCAGTGAAACACAAGGCCTAGCCTAATTAGCTTCGAGTGATTAAGTGTTGCAGGACTAGATAAGAGTCTTTTAATCAGGGCTTTTAATGAGTTTTATGTAGTCCAGTCAGCTTTTCAAGTTGGTTTTTGTCATGAGTGAGCTTGTTCCTTGTTGCAACAGAAGAAAAGTTTTCACTTGTCAGTATTAGTGGAGGCATTTAGTTGACTTGGTGCTTATTCTGGGAATGATTGGCTGTCTTCTATTTATGGTGGAAGTTTTGTCATATGAGGACTTAATACTATCTGACAGATATTTTTAAAACTTTTAAAAATTCTTCTTTCCACTGGTGAAAGCTCTTTGAGCTCTAACACTATTAAATATTTCTGCTGCCCTCTGAGTGCCACCACTGTATTCCCTGATCTCTGCTGCATCCTGCTGTGTTTAGTGTAGTCCAGTTTTTTTGTTTTGCCCCTAAAATAAATCACAGGGCGAAGCGGGAAGGATGAAGAATCCATCCCATGGTTGAAAGCAGGTTTTGGAGTCCTTTAACTGGCTTTTTTATTAGGAGGAAAAAGGACAGAATGTAGTCTAAACTTGCTTGTTAAACAGGTGTTAAAATTTACCTTCTGTGCAGTTGTTGGAGGGGTTTTTACATGAGGTTTGAAGGTTAGCCATATGAGCTTTGCTGCAGGGAATGTTTCGTCTAATCCCACTATTTCCTGGGGTTTGACTTACTTTTTATTGAAAGTCCAGTCAGTGCTTAGGAAATAAACTTTGGTTAAAAGAAAGTTTACTTTTTCCATATGGAAAATGAACGATCAGTAGTCCTGGGAAGAGCAGGAATGATCTGTTCTTGAGGATGGGTGAGCCTGATGCAGACAATTCAGTTAAACCCAAATCTGCTGAGATTCAGGACAACTAGAATTTGCCTGGATGATAAATCCCACATCTGTTTCTCTGTGATGCTTTTTTTCCCCCCTCATGATGAGACTTAGCTTCTGGGTCTGTGCTGCTGCATTGTTCAGCACTTTCTTCGTTTTCATTTGTGATCAGATTTACTTAGATTAAAAAAAACCTCATGAAACCCCCATGTGGGTATTTCACGAGCTAGCACATCTCTCCAATGAAACCTGCTTGTGCTCTGCTTTAGAGCCCTTTGTGCTCATTTGGAAGTGCCCCATGAAATGAATGTGAAACCAATCACTTTCAAACAAGCTCCTGATATTTTATGGCAGAGTTTTATGCACAGTCCCGTCATCTGCCTTCAAAAGTGGGAATGAGATTTCCTCAGTGGGCTTTCCCAAGCCACGTGCTAGTAAATAAAAGGGAGGAGCAAGTGGATTGAAATGCCATTAGTAATTGCCAGAGTACACTGATGAGAACTTTGATGCTTCCAACAGGATGCTGAGTCACTGATAAATTGTGAGGGAAATGTCTGGCCTGCCATTTAGTATTTTATTAGCCTGTGCTACTGTTTATCGGTGTTTTGTTGCTTGTTCCTCCTCTATCAGAAATGCAGAGGCAGCTGTAACCTTTGCCTGCATGTATTCATTCTCTGAAGAGGTAATCTGTCGTCATTTTCCCCACAATTAAAAATATTGCTGTTTAACCTTGATGGCCCCTTTGATTGTCATCTCTGGGTGATCTGAGTTGGAGTCCTGACCCTGGAGAGCTGAGCAGGGAGTGCTGGAGCAGTGTGGGAAATCAGCAGGACTGGTGGCAGACCAGGCATGCTGTGCTAAAGGAGCTGTGGAGAACTTGGGGTTGTGTCATATCAGGAAACAGTTTTAATCCTCATTTAATTAATCTAGTGGGATAGCTCTGAGTGGGAGAGGTTTGATTTGCCTCCCAAGACTGTTTGGCCTGTTGGCATGAGGATTTCATGAGACTAAAGCAGGTGAAGGAAAAAACTCAAGCTACACTGAGAATGAGCACCTTTTTTTAGTCCTTTTCCCACTTCTTCTCTTGTCTGTGCTATAACTTATTTCCTGCTTTGCAAACATATACTTTGCTGATAAAGTTTTTTTTTTTCTTTTTTTTTTTAATTTTTTTTTATTTGCTTCTATTTCGACACTTCTTGGCATCAGCTGGAAAGTAAAGGCAAACTTTGCTTAAAGCCAGCATGGATAGCCAGAACGTTAATTTTTTGTTGTCTTGGCATTTCTGAAGCCTTTTTTGAATGGTGAGATGTGAAATCCATTCCCTGTGGAGACAGTAATGCCCTATGTAAGATTGTTTTGGAGATTCCAGCAGTGGCTTTGCATTCCCAGCTTCCCTCTTAGTTAACAAAACAGAGACCACCATGCAGCTGGGTCAACATGAAAATACAAAAAATTAAGTAAGAGAAAAATTTAAGAATCAGAATTCCAGGTCAGTCTTGTAGAAATAATACTTCAAACTAGTGCTGCTGAGCACTTGGAATCTGATACACCTGAGCAGTGTTAGGATAGCTCTTTAAAAGGGAAACATTGCTCTTGGAGCTCTTGGGAGGGATCAGCAAATATAAAATATGATGATCTGGTAGCTACAGTGATGATTTCCAAACATCAAGTTCCTTTATCTGAAGAAATCAAACAGGTGGGGTTAAGGGGAAAGGCCCTTACACAGGGAAAAATTGATTAAAATTACGAGAAGTGGAGAGTAGGGACAGCTAATTGATTTTTTTTTTTTTTTTTTTTTTTTTTCCTAGTAGAGATAGAGCTGGAAAGGTCTGACCTGCTCAGAATGTTGTAAATGACCTAGGAAAAAGAGGTGACAAGTTCAGTGGCATTGCAAATGTGGCAATTTATTTCAAGATAAACACAATGAAGTGTTTCTGCTAGGAAGATTGTGAAAGGAGCCAGGAGACTGACTGGGCTGGAAAACTGCAGAGCTGTCAAGTAATCCACATGGGGAAAAATGATTTTCTTATCACCTGTTGGATAGAATCTAGGAGAACCTATTGCTCAGGGGCTGGGTTATGAGATTGTTGTAGCTGTCTGAGATACCGCAAACTTCAAGGAAATGGGGTTTGGAGCAGCCTGGTGCCCATGACAAGGACAGGGAGTTGGAATGAGGTGATCTTTAGGTCCCTTCCAATCCAAACCATTCCATGTTGGATGTCAGGAATTAAACAGAAAGCTCAGGGGTGCAGCATCAATTTCTGTGTAACGTATGGTTGTTGAGTATTGTGCATTCTGATATTCTGATCTAAAGGGATATAGCTCATTTGGAAAATTGTGGCAGGACTAAGGTAGGATTTCTCGACTTGGAAAGAACACTGTTGCAAAGCTATGAGTAGAACAGATTAAATGACATGGCATCTACAAATAGAAAAAATTAAGAGCAGTGTGTGAAGCTGTGCAGCTCCTTGCCATAGGAAATTGTGTGTGCTAGAAATGCATGTGGATTGAAAGAGATTTGGCAAAGGAGTGATTCATTATCTAGAAGCCACCTCTGGCCCTGGAGATTTTTGAGCTGGAAATTGCAGGATGAAAGGAGTGGTCTTCTGTTTCCTTCCATAGACACCTGTGTCTTGCTGCTGTGACAGGTGGGATGGGAATGTGTCCTAAAAGCTAAAAATACTTCCCTGCAGGTGTGTGTGGACAGGAAGGATATGTGTCAACTGGTCAAGTGGACAAGAGAGGGAAGGGAAGAGAAAGGAATTCAAGGATCCAAAAGCTTTACAATTTTAAAATCAGTGAAGAGGTCATAAACAACAAGGGGAGAACACGGGCAGGAGCACTGATTTTGGAGGAGCTGGAAGAGTGTGGGGAATGTAAAGATCTTAGGGTAACAAAGGCATAGGTGGGGAAAAAAAAATAGTGTCCTTCACAGAGAGCCTTTATGTGGTTTGAAGGCTGCTTCTTTTGAACAGAAAAAAAGTCAGGATTTGGATATATTTTTTAAGGGATGTTTTGTCGAAGGGAGAGTCTGAGCAGTGGGAGTCAGAAGGGCTCAGCTCACCAGGAGCATGGTGCAAGGTGTGTGTCAGACTGCACAAAAACACCATGGCTGCACTGAGCTGGTAGGGCCCATCCTGGCCCAGCACTGAATTCCTGCTGAGCTGATCAACGTTCCAATCCACAGGCAAGTCTCCCAGTTAACCATCTTTCCATTGCTTTGGGTTGGAGCAGAGGAAACACCTCCTTTTCAGACCAATCAAGATGTGTCTCCTGAAGGCTAAACCTTTATTTACCTGTGCTAGATCGTGTGACTTGGGCCACTTGGAAATGGTCCCCAAAAGCCATCAGCCTTGTCTGGAGCAAGGGTCAGATTTTCCTCTTGGCTGGTGCTGGCTGGTGCAGCAAGCCAGCTCTTATCTCTCCTTTGGCTGAGCAGTGTGTAACCTTTTGTTACATAAACTGTCCTCAGTCACGGTGGGAGTCAGTGGCTTGATTTGCTGCCCTGTTCCTGAGGGAGCATCATCTCCTGGACTGCTTGGTGTCCTCAGGAATCGGTAATAGCAGTATTTCTGCTGGTCATTTGGGCTCCTAAACTGGGGAGGGATGACTGTTGTTCTGCATCATTGTGTCTCTGCCTTCAGACTAAATTTGGTAAATGCTGCTGATGCTGTGAAGGAGACTCTGACATCCTGTGAAGGGCTTGGCTGTGTATGTGAGCCCCTTCCCTGGACACAGCCCTCGAGGTCCCTCAGCAGGGCCTGCCCTGGGTCTGTGGCCACCCCATGGCTGGCACAGCCCAGGGGCCA
>PYHW01009718.1:312152-335179 GCA_013186435.1 Turdus rufiventris | reverse complement strand
TCCTTTTCTCCAGGCTGAGCCCCTTTCCCAGCTCCCTCAGCCACTGCTGGGGCTCCAGCCCCTTCCCCAGCTCCGTTCCCTTCCCTGGGCTCAGAAATAGATATATTTGAAAACCTGATGAAGCTGCTTGAAACACCGACCCTCTGTAGCTCCTGCTCCTTATGAAACCAGCAGAGCTTCTCTAAAGACACAGGATTTCTTTCCTTATGTTGGGCATGGTAAAAGGGGGTATCTCATCCCAATGTCATTGAGACCTGCTCTCAGCTTTAGGGTGCCTGTCCTGCCACAGCAGGAGGCAGGGCAGGTACAGTGCCATATTTACCATGGAGAACCACAGCCCACTAATTAAATTCCTGAATCTCAAATCTGGGGGGAGAAAAAAATTGTTTACATGTGGATACAATTCCCGCCTGGAAATCTTTTTGATACTGAAGTTAATATGTAGTCAGAATCTGTACCTTTGCCCTCTTTTCCTCTCTTCCCTGCAATCTGAGCGACTGATACTCAATTTCTCCTTTCCATAAGCGGATCTTTTCTCCAGGAGAAGGTAGAAAAGCGGGGCTGTTCTGGGTGGTTTTTCTGGCAGACATCAAACCAAGGCAGTTCTTCTGCAATTTCCAACCCATTGTTTGCAAAAGGAGCAGGGGCCCAACTGCTCAGGCGCGTTCATCCGGGGGAGATCATTTAGCAGAACTGCTCTGAAAATTAAACATTGGGCAACCACGGAGGGGTTTCGTGTTTGAATTGTTGGTTTTGTCAGTGCCTGACAAAACGCTTTGTTTGTTAAATATTTGTTACCCCTGCAGCTGCCCCTTGAGATTTCGGGAATGAAGACTGGGAGATTTGTTTTTATAACATCTGTCCTTATCCCAAAAATGCAGGCGCGCAGGGTGAGTCACTAGCTTTTCTGCATCGAGGAAATTAGAGTTGTGACGTCACCTCATTCCAAGATAAGGGAACGCCTGAGCTGGGAGCCTTCAGAGAGGCAGATTTCAGTACCCAACTGCTGATTTGGAGTCACAGTGTAGAAATCAGCATCTGATTTGTGAATGTACTGGAATACAAGCCTGATTTGTTGCTTCTCTTTTTTTTTTTTTTTTTTGTGTGTGCCAGTGTTGTATAAAACTTGATTGTGACAACCCAAGCCGTGCGAATTCATGCCAAGAGAAAAATATTTGAGCTGCCATCAGCAAATGAGGTCTTGCTAGGAGCTCAGAAATTCTTGTGACTTAAGAAAACATGGCTTCAGCTTAAGAGCAGCTTGAAAAGCTCATGTGTTTACGGGGTTTGGCACCTCCAGCTGTCTGTCTCCAGGCTGAAAGGCTGCTTGTTTTGGGACACTGGGATGGCTCTGCTGCTCTCCTTAAGGTTTTCTGTGCTACGTTCCTGGCAGGGCTCCGGGGGCGATGCCAAAAGGAACAGCCAGCCAGTGCCAAGGAGAGACTGAGTGTGCTGGGCTTTATTCAGAGCCTGGGGTGGAGAAAGGGATCCCAGCCCAGCACCCTGCCTGGGACAGGGAATGCTGGCAGCCCCTCAGCCTCGCCAGGGCTTTGGTGACGCAGCAGGTGGTGGCACCAGCATGGGAGGTGGTGGCACAGCAGGGACAGCAGCACGGGAGCAGGGAGGTGGGCTGTACAAAAGATGCTTGCAAGGTCTCCCTTCCCCATCTGGGCCTGCATCCTGAGGGGTTAAACAGGCAAAATTTCCAGGGTAACTGTGCCTTGCTGGGGTTTTCTCTTGGAAAAGAATGGGGCTGGCTTTGAAGCGTTTTCTGCCTTAGTGCAGTAAATGAATATTTGGGGAAAGTCCATGGGTTTTGAGTTACAAGAGCTAAGCTAGGATGTAAGAGATGCCAAGGTTTCTCCATTGTTCTTCAATATGATTGTAGTCAAATCTTCGCTTCCACAGACAAAACCCCCCTTTTCCCTCTCTTCCTCTTTTTCTTTGGAGTATCAGTTTTGCTCTTCTTCAGCAAATTGCTCTTTTACAGGAGGTTTCCCCCCCTGGTTGCTCACGGATACAGTATTGCCCTTTTGCCAGAGCAGCCCTGGTAGAAGAAAATAATTTTTTAAGGAAAATTCTGATAAATGTTGCATCAAATGCAACTGGTAGGAATAAATATTTTAAGTTGCTTTTTTTTTTGTTTTTCACTGTGCTGGCAGGAATTGGGAGAGTTTTTTTAATGATAGGATAGCTCACTCTCCTGAGGCTTAGGGAAGTGTTTGACTTCAAACTCAGAATCACAGAATCTCCTGGGCTGGAAGGGGGATCATCAAGTCCAATTCCTGACCCGGCACAGGACATTGCAATACTCCCTCCAAGTGCTTGATCCCACTGCTTGCCTGTGCAAGGCAGGTGAAGGCTTGCTTGATGATTCTATCATTTTAAAAGCCCATTCTACCATTTGTAAATAGGATCAGCTGAAAACATTTGGAAAGCCTCTATTTTTATTTTGATCGAAATTTTCCTTCCTGGAGATGTGTCCAGGCTGCGGTACCGCAATAGGGTGTGTGTGAAACGCTTGACTGGAAAAAAATGAATCATATTCCTGGTGCTGTGGGCTTGCCCTATAAATAAAAAGGCAGCTGGGGGAGTCCTGACCCTACCCTGGCTGTTGGGTCAGGGTTTCCCCGGGGCCCTGAGTGCTGCCAGCTGGATGCTGGTCCTGCTGCTGAGTGAGCCGGACGTGTGAGTAACGTGCTGCTCCGCAGCCTCAGGGATCCTGATTTCGGGAGCGAGTCCCTCTCTGGAGCAGGATGCTGCTGCAGCCTGCCACGAGCTGTGGCTCCTGGACAGCTTCCAGCTCCGTGCCTGTGCCAGCTGCAGCAGGCAGGAGTGAATTGAGGACATTGTAAGGACATGGGGCTTGGACCTGATGGGCCACCATGGCTCTCAGGTGCTTCATCTCCTTCTGCAGCATCACAGAGCTCTGCCTTCTCTGGGTGGCAGAGCCTGAGGGTGTTGTGTGCACTCAGGGGATCTCTCAAATGCCCTGATCAGCTCCCATCTATCCTTCATTTCTACCCCTCAGCTGTGGAATGTGGTGCTTGCGGTTCTTGCCATGCTCCCGCTCGTGATGCAACCATGGAGGTGCTGGTTGAAGAACTGGGGATGTGGAGGCAGGAGGAGGTGCTGCCCTAAGGACCAGAGTTAATACTTGAATTTCTAGTGGGAGATGGCAAAACATCCATGGAATTTGTTGGGACAGCCCTAAACCCAAAAGGGCAACAGAGCTGATAAGGAGCAGCTCAGGGAGCTGGGAAAGGGGCTCAGCCTGGAGAAAAGGAGGCTCAGGGCAGACCTTCTGGCTCTGCACAACTCCCTGACAGGAGGAGACAGCCAGGAAGGATCAGGCTCTGCTCCAGGGAACAGGGACAGAATGAGAGAAAACAGGCCCAAGTTGCCCTGGGGCAGGCTTAGATTGGATATTAAGAAACTTTTTTCATGGAAGGAGTTGTAGAACA
Source organism: Turdus rufiventris (assembly GCA_013186435.1). Lineage (NCBI taxonomy): Eukaryota > Metazoa > Chordata > Aves > Passeriformes > Turdidae > Turdus > Turdus rufiventris. Next base: position 331,715 of record PYHW01009718.1, on the reverse strand, counting down.
TTGGAATGGGCTGCTCAGGGAAGTGGTGAAATCTCCATCCCTGGGACTGTTCAAAAACATGTGGATATGGCCCTTGAGCACATAATTTAGTGGTGGTGCTGGGTTGATGGTTGGACTTGATGGTCTTTAAAGGTATTCTCCAACCTTAGCACCTCTATAAGCCTATGATTATAAATGTTTCTTGTCTGCTGCATTTTCTATTAAATATGCTGTGGTTTTCCTCCCAATAAACATCAGTGGTGTCTGGGACAGGCCCCGCAGACCTCGTGCTTTTAACTGTCAGATGAGAAGAGAAGATGCTCTCTGATAAGATCTCTCGAGTAGTCGCACATAATTTATGTGGGCAAGCACAGCTACTCCCTTCCAAAGCCAATAACTTCAGGAGGAGCTGAGGTCACTCTTTTGGATGCTATGAATTGAGCAATGGTGGCTCTCAGAGCAGAGGACTGATGGTTCCTGATTTCCAGCAAGACTCCCCTATCTCAGAGCCCACATCTTTTTTTCAGGAGGATCACTCAGGAAAAACCTGTCTCTGGCTGCAACCTTCTTGCACACAGCAGGGCAGCATCTTGTCCCACCAGGGTGATTGATGGAGAGCTTGTTCCCTTTGGAAACCAAGCAAAGAGACCCTTGGCAGGCAGCTCAGTCAAGCCTGATCCTAAAGACAGCCAAGATCTCGGCATCTCTGTGTTCATGGAAGGGTTCAGTAGGAGGGGAGACCAAAAGCAGAGTTAGGATTTGGTTTCTTGGTCCGCTGCAGCCTCAGTCCAAGGTTTGGAGCAATGTGTTTGTTTTTTTCTCATTTCCTGGATGAGGTAAGGCAGGGTGGGCTGAGCACTGAGCTCATCCAGACAGGGCCAAACAGCAGATTTCCAAGGAGTGGGGAGATCGTGGCAATGTCATCTTTAACCATCTGTCTGGCAGGGAATGCACAGCCCTGCTTTGGAGATGCTGCTGGGACATTTAATGCCTTGTTTGGGCTGAATTATAAGTCAGAAGCTCCTCTCCCAAATCTCATTTCCTTGCCCCAAGACTATTCCAAGACACGCTTACCAGTGTCCTAAATTGTCCCTGCTTAAGGGTCCAACATCCAGCTGTCAATCTTGTGATGATAATTGGATTCTCTACTTAAATGTGTTTGATTTGCAGTGACAGGGTTAAAAACCTGAGAATCAAATCAGTAGGACAGCCCTGCATCTGATTAAACCCCATCCACTGCTTCTCTCTGCCTCCCAACCATCTTGCAGGATATGTTCTTCCTAGGCAAAATCTCTCCAGGATTTGCTATCAGGCCTTTAATGATCAGTTTTCCTGGTGCCTTCACTTTCTTCCACCAAATTTCAGCTCTGGCTTCCCAAAGCATTCCTAGCTGGTGGGTGATGAGCTGGGAAGTTGATCTTTCCCACTGAAGAGCCCATTCCCAGCTAAGCAAGCTCCCAGCACAGCCATCCAGTTGCTCAGGGCTGGGAAGAGTTTCCTGGGAAGTTCATGAACAGAGCAGAAAAATCTGAGGGGTTTGGTACCAGCTGGAGCTCCCAGCAGGTGGGAGAGGTGTGACAGTGCTGCTGAATTGCAAAAATGCACTCAGTGGTGCTTTCCCAAACTCCCAAAGGTGCCAGTGTGCAAAATAACAGCTCTGAGATGCTCACACAGCACAGATTTATGGCACAGCAACCTGTACTTAGAACAATCTCCTTACATCAGCCATGTAGGAACGTGCCAGATCCTTCATCTTCCCGAGGTACGGATGTTATCGTGGCTCATCTCCTGTGAGACACAGCCTGAACTCCTGGGAATGGCAGAAAATTATTCCGTGGTGGTGCTGTCTTGCTTTTGCCAGCTTAAAATGTTCGAACTTTTGACAAACCCTTGCAAAAAAACCCCACAAAAAGCAACAGAGAGGAACAAACCACAGAAACCAAGTCTTGAGCTATTTGTCCTTTATTCTCTGAGTCACAGGATGTATTGCATTCACTCACCTTTTCAGGGGCAGGTCTAGAGATGTCTTGGGTTTTTTATAGAAGCACAGACTGGTTTGGGTTGGAAGGGATCTTAAAGCCATCCAGTGCCACCCCTGCCATGGGCAGGGACAACTTCCACTGTCCCAGGGTGTTCCAAACCCCATCCAGCCTGGCCTTGGACACTTCCAGGGATAGCCACAGATTCTCTGGGCATCGCTCCCCAGCCTTACAGGGAAGGATTTCTTCTGTATGACTAACCTAAATTTCCCCTCTTTCAGTCTCAATCCATTCCCCTTGTTCTGTCACTCTGATAAACAGTCCCTTTCCAGCTTCCTCATAGGCTCCCTGGAATACTGGAAGGTTCTGTGAGCTCTCCACGCACCCTTCTCTTCTGTCTCTCTCTGCATCTGTATCCAGGATATATTTATACCCTTGTTGCCTCCTTGTTCTTTCCTTTGCGTGCTCAGCTGGGAGCATCATGCTCACAAGTACTTGTGGGTATTTCATGTGGGACACTCCTTGTAGAGGTGCTGTTGCTGGAGCTGCAGGGCACAGCCAAGCTGTTCCACCTGCAGCCCTGCAGAGACTCTGAGGTCTGCAAGGTTGGGAAACACCAGAATTAGGAAGCACCAGAGTTCAGGCCTCTGGCTCAGCCTTGTGCTGGTGCCTTGTTTGCTTGGGAATGCACAGGGACACATCAGGGGTTGTTTCCTCTGCTTCCCATCCCATCCCTGCTCCTGCCCAAGTGCAGTTCTCTTGTTACACAGCCAGTAAATTAGCACCTGAAGTCGCTGTTGTTTTGCAAGCCTGATTAAAGTATTAGGTGAGTCTGTCTGTGTTTGAAACTGTTGAGAAGGCAGGGAGGGTGTCTCTGCCCAGACTCTGTCCTGCCTGCCTGCAAGGGGGATCGGTCACCTGGCAGTGCTCCTGCAGCAAAGCCAGTCACCTTCTCCCTTCTCCTTACTGGCGTGAAGGCATCACCACCAGAAACACCCTGGGCAGGGACAGAGAGCATCCAAAAAACGAGTCTGTGCTGCCGAGACAGAACTCACACCAAAGCACCAGAGTTCACCATGCTGGCTCGTTAATGAATTTGCACTTCTCTCCCATCTGTTTGTCCCAGCAGAGATTTCCTTTTGCACTGAGCGCAGCAAAGGTAACAGAGGTGCTTTGTTCTGCTCTGTTTTCCCAGGGATCCACCAACGTGGTTTACCAAGCCCATCATGTCAGCAGGACTAAGAGAGGGCAAGTTGTCGGCACCAGGGGAGGATTCCGAGGCTGCACGGTTTGGCTCACAGGTATTTTTGTCTGGGTGTGAAAGCGTGGCCTCACCTGTGAAACTCCATGAGTGTGGCTGGCAGGTGGGGATTTGGGATCTGCAGGAAACATCAGTGTTCTCTGCGAGCCAGGAATTGCAAAACATCCCCACATGGGAACCGCAGACGCACGGTGCTGGCGCAGCAAGATGTTCTCCCTGGCAGCTGCTGCCCATAACTAATGTTTATATGGATTTCCCAGCTGCTATCAGGCTCCTTTGAACATGTCAGAGGCCCTCAGGGTAGCACTTGTTGTTCCCAAGTGTGTAGCTGAGGAAGCCTTGGCTCAAATCCAGCCAGTCTTTGGCAGGGGAACGTACCCAGGGTTGTCCAAAACGCGGATGTTTTCATTCAGGAGCGGTGGGAAGTTTATTGGGACATGTAGGTCTGCTGTGTTTGAGGCAGCACGAGGCAGTCACCTTGTCTGGAGAATAAACACTCCCAGCCACAGGGTCACACTGGAAGCAATCCCTTGCATTTGTTTTGTCACCCTTCTCTTCTGCCTTGCAGTATAAACTCATTGTTTAGGGATTAGAGGCTGCCAGACATGACAATTGCATTTCTCACTTCTAATATTTAGACAAGTGTGTCTTTTTCCAGTTGTCCAGTTGTTCCTTTGCTTGTTAAATATTGGCATTTTCTTTGGCTGCTGGAGGGTGTTGAAGGATGTGCTTGGAAGGATTTGTAAAGCCATTCTGATTTGCCTTCCTGTCACCTTAGGCTGTGGATGCTGCATTAAAGCACATTTCTGTGCTGTTCTCCTCCTCAATTTTGAAAGTGCCCAATATGCTTTTATGTAGTTTCTGAAGCCAAAAGCCCTACACAAGGCAATTCCCTTCCTTTTTTTGAGTATTACTCAAAAGTCATGTATCTGAAAGGTTTGAGCTCGCCTGGCTGATGATTATTGTTTGAAATACACACCTAGAGAAGGAGCCTTTGCTGCTGGAGCCTGTCCCACTCCACGTGGTTGCAGCAAAAGCCTCTCCTTGGGTTCAGAAAGGGAGAGCAGTGGGAGCAGAGGGAGGAAGAGGAAGATGCAGAGAGCTGGAGGAAGCAGCATCCTTTCAAACCTCCCCTACTTCCTGGAACCCACGTGTCCCAGCACGAGAGGCACTGCTGGTTTGGGCTCCTCCAGGGCTTGGGCTCACCACATTAATGCCACCCCTTCACTAGTAAGGTTTGAAAAGGGCTCTGTGAAGGAAGAGTCCAGCTTCCTTTAGGAAGGAATGAGGTAGGGAGCTTCGAGCAGAAGGAGTTTGGCGTCACAGCCGCGCTCTCGTTTTCATTCTCTTGACCTCAACCCTGACCCCTCGCTTTCCTGCCTCCCCCAGGCCTTTCTGGAGCTGGCAAGACAACCATTGGCTTTGCTCTGGAAGAGTACCTGGTGGCTCATGGCATCCCGTGCTACTCCCTGGACGGTGACAACGTCCGGCACGGCTTGAACAAGAACCTGGGCTTCTCGGCGCAGGACCGCGAGGAGAACATCCGGCGCATCGCCGAGGTGGCGCGGCTCTTCGCCGACGCGGGGCTCGTCTGCATCACCAGCTTCATCTCCCCCTTCACAAAGGTAGGCTTTGGAGGGTCCCAGAGATCATCCTGCTCTCTTCTCAACTTCACCTTCCCAGATGATGATTTATGGAGAGGGTTTCCTAAACCCACCGTCGGATGCTCCCTAGGACACCACTGATTCACAGCTGCGCGTGATCGGTGTTTGGCAGTGACCTCGCTGGATAAATTCAGTGTTACAAACTGAAGAATAGCTAAGAGGAGTTTGAGATCTCCCTGCCATTAACTCCTCAGAGGCAGACAAGAGCCACAGCAGCAACAACCTGTCCTAGAGCTGCCACTGCTCTCCTGGAAGGAGATTTGACTGCCATTTTCACTTTCATAGCTGCTGTTATCAGGCCAGTGCAAGCAGTTCCTTTTTTTGTAGAATCAAGAAATCTCTAAGTTTGGAAAAGATCATCAGGTCTAACTGTTTCGACTTAGGGCAGATAATTGTTCACAATCTAAAGTTCTGCTGTCTTGCCTAACGAAAAGATCTCGAGTTTTTGTGTGGGAAAAAATGAAAACAGATCAAAGTTGTAGATTTTTGCCATTTTTTTAAAAGTATCCTTAAAGAAGGGGAGGGAAGTGAGGTGAAAAACCCTTATTAGAACTAGTGAACATTTAATAAATCTGTAAGGGAGATTAGTTTACTCGTGTCAAAGTCCAGGGAGGCTTTTTTGCTGCAATTCAGATTTTTCCCATCTTTCTTCTAACAGGATCGTCGAAATGCACGGAAAATCCATGAGGCAGCTGGACTTCCTTTCTTTGAAATCTTTGTAGATGCTCCTCTAAATATTTGTGAAAGCAGGGATGTGAAGGGCCTGTACAAAAAGGCAAGAGCTGGAGAGATCAAAGGTATGGAGGAGAGAAATCTCATTTTGTCTTTTTTGGTTTCCAAAACTTTGGATGCCTTGTCCTGGCAGTGCCACACATAGGGGGGATGTCTAAAGGCCCTTTGCAGTGCACAAGAGGATCCTGTTCCCCTAATCTTACTGTCACAAGTGTCACTTGTTGTACCCAGCATGGCTGAATGCCCCTCTCCCCACTATTGTTTGTATAGTGTTCTTGGCTCTAAGGCAATGATTATTCTGTTAAATAAATTTAATTTGAGGGTTAATTGTCCATAGGGTTCACGGGGATTGACTCAGAGTATGAGAAACCCGAAGCTCCTGAGCTGGTGCTGAAAACAAACATTGCCTCAGTGTGTGAGTGCATCCAGCAGGTTGTGGAGCTCCTCCAAGCACAGGTGGGTCACTTCTGTCACTGTCCCTAGCAGCTTTGGAACCCTGCTTTGGGACACTGTCTTTTTGGTGTGCCTGTGAAAAGCAGCGTGTTACAAGTGCTGCCTGTCTCTCTCTTCCAGAACATCGTGCCCCAAGGCTCAGTCAAGGATGTTCTGGAGCTGTTTGTGCCTGAGGATAAACTCAGCAGTGTCCGGGCTGAGGCAGAGAAGCTGCCAGCAGTGGAGATCACTAAGGTACTGTCACACACGGGTTCTGACACTATTTAGCTGCTCCAAGGGTGGAAGCTTCCAGCAGGATGTTTCCAGAGGGGCCTGTGTTCCTCTGATGCCCCTGACCTTTGTGGCTGTGGTTTATGGCAAGCTGAGGTGGGATCCTGATCCTCAGCCATTTTCTGCCGTGCCTCCACCCTGTGCTGCAGGGTGTCATTCTCCTCTGCTGTGTCCATACAGCCCCACAAATTCAAACTGCCAGAGGGCAGGGTTAGATGGGATATTGGGAGGCCCTGGCACAGGGTGCCCAGAGAAGCTGTGGCTGCCCATGGATCCCTGGAAGTGTCCAAGGCCATGCTTGGAGCACCCTGGGATAGTGGGAGGTGTCCCTGCCCATGGCAGGGGTGGAATGAGATGAGCTTTAAGGTCCCTTCCAACCCAAACCATTCTGGGATTCTAGGATGTGCTGTGAAAGTGTGTGACTCTGGTTTAAAAGGCCCCAAGTTCCATCCCCCACACCTTTCTCCCCCTTATGAGTGTCCTGTATTTGAAGCAAAACAAAACGAGAATGCTGTTTCAGCAGAAGGGAAGGAAAAGCAACCTCTGAGCGTGACATGGTGGCAGAGGTGTGACAGGAGTGTGACCCCTTTGTTTGTTTTGCAGCTGGATCTGCAGTGGGTGCAGGTGCTGAGCGAAGGCTGGGCCACTCCTCTGACGGGATTCATGCGGGAGGCAGAGTACCTGCAAGTGCTGCACTTTGGCACCCTGAACAACGGTATGGATCCCCTGTGTCCTCCTGCCCTGCCTTGTGGCACGCACCAGGGCTCCTGAAGGTGGCCAAGGTCACCCTGCTGTGGCCACAGCCCTGGCTCACAGCTCACATGGTGCTGCTCGAACCTTCCCAGGAGTTGTTGTGTGGCTCTTGTCGTGCTTGGCTGTACCAGGGTAAATAGAGATGCAAACCCAAAGCTGAGGAAGCAGGGAGGCTGCCAGGCTGAGCTGGAGGTGGGAGGAGAAGGCAGCTGCTTCTTGGAAACTGGAGCAGAGCCTGGTTTTGCCCCCCACCCTATTTCCCTGCTTCTCCAACATGGTAGCTTGAAGTCAATCTGATTTATCCATGCATTAGCAGCCTGTTAGAGGTCCTTCATCCCTGGAAGAGGCAAAGAGGGCTCAGGTGATGACCATCCACAGCTGAGTCTGGGGCACAGATGTTTCCACCCCGTTTCTCAGCTATGGATGCTGTTGCTGTGGCTTCACCTGGACATGGGGTGCTCACACTGAGATTTGTAGACCTGGCAGTGATCTCTGCCTTCAGGGATCTGTGTGAGCAAGTCCCTTTGAGTCTTGCATGCCTTCTAGACAATCCTGTGGTCCCACAGGGCAGTGATTTGCTGCTGTTGCTGAGATTTGGGCACCATGCAGCAGAAGCAAAGCTCAGGACTGCTCACTTTGCACAGCAGGAGTGTCTGTGCGGGGGCTCTGCTCCCAGACATGCCATAGCCTTTCACCTCCTGCCCAGTGTGCAAACAGCATTCAGAAGCACATGTTCCTGTTATCAGAGCCTCCTCTGTGGTCTTTGAGCTGCCTGTTGTGCCTGGGGAGGTTGCAGAGAGCTCTGGGAAGGCCACGTTGCTCCAGAGCCCCGTACTTTGTGCTGGAGGCTCATCCCAGAGCGTATCTGTATTTGGGGAGCCCCCCCAAACCTGTCTGAGCTCTGTGGGCAGATGTTCAGGGTTTGTAGAACTCTGTGGGGAGCAGGGACAAAGGCCAGGAGAGCAGCTTTGCAGGGGCATGAGCTCTCCAGAGTGAGTTGTGTGTAGCAGAGGGCAGCAGCATCAGTCCCTGGTGCACTCTGTCTCCACAGGGCTCTCCAAACTCAGCATCGGTGGGGTCAGGCCCTCAGGGTGACATCTGAGTGGGAAAGAAAACCCCAGGTGCTCCTGGACAAGCTTTGGGAAGTAGTGGAGGGTTCCATCTCATGATCCTGAGGTTGGAGTGTGGCACTGCCAAGGAGACACTTGAGCCTGCTCTTCCCAGAGCCATCGGCACAGCCCTCGCGCCCTGGGGTGGGCGATGGTTTGGGCAGCTCCCATGATTTTGGGGGGGGGCTGTTGTTCAAGCCAGTGCTCTAGAGTAAGTCCCTCCTGGATGTCCCAGCAGATGAGTGATTTGCTTTGTGAAGGGCCACCAGGAAGGGGAGTGGGATCTGCAGCAATGCACCAGCGACCCATGACTCCGTTGGCAGGAGTGACAGTGACGGTGACAGTGGAGGTGTTGGACCATGTTCAGCATGAGGCTGTGGTAGAACCATAGAGGACCACAGCCACACCAGCAGGAGCTGTTAAATGCTTTGAGTCTTGAAATGGTCTCTGTAACGTGCCCCTGAGCGTTAATTATCTTAATTATGTTTGTGTTCTCCCAGGAAAGAAGCGCTCGGTAGCTGGTATGTATGGAACTGTTCTCAGGCTCTGCACAAATTACCTCAACTGAGATTCTTTTTGGCCATAATTTTTTGAGATTTACTAAAACAAAAGTTGAAATTATTATGAAATTATTACAGCCATGGCCTGTTTATGATCCAGGCAGTTAAGTTATGACGTGGCCCGGCACACCCCGTGTCCTAGGGACCAGTCTGCACAAAGATCCCTGTTGTGCAATTTTGTAATTACAGATGTGCACTGGAGTGATCTTTTGTTACCTCTCCATCCTGCATTTGGAAATGGAGCCTCAAGATCCCCAGTATCAGCAGCACTTGTTGGTTACATAATGCAGCTTTTTTTTACCTATGCTGACTTCACTGACTGATCATTATTAACATGATTTTAATGTATGAAGCTGATATTGATTGGATCCCATCTAAATATAATTACGATTATTCATGAAAATTGCTGCCTGGCAGATGAATGATACCCAGTTGTGAATTTAAAGTAAATGCTAATATTTTAATAAAAAATAAAGCAAAAATCTGTATCATAGTCAAAATCCTCAAATTAAGACTCTCAAGGGTCCAAACTGATTTCAGTCAGATCAGAACAAATTGAATCAGTGATTTGTTTGTGACTGGAAACCCATCGAAGAGACTGATTCTCCAGTATTAACACTGGAATATCCAAGGAGAAGTGGGAGGATCTCAGTGGAACACTGGGAAATTGGGAGAGTTGGGTTAAAACCAACTTGATTTCAAGCTATTTAGGAATTAGAATTATGGAATTAGAAACTGTGTGTGCCCTTACAGACTCACACAGAAGACAGATTAAACATGGGCAGTGCAGGGATGTAAGGGAGGAGTAGTAGCTGTGTAGAGAAAGCCAGAAAAAAGAACCCAAAGAAAAAAACCACCCCAAATTAAAACTGAGTGTGGTGGAAGAGGCAGCTCAGGAGGTATGCAGGGAATGGAGTGCTCCAGGGAGCACCAGACTGGAGCCATCTCCATAGAGGTGGTTCCAAGCACATTTCTCAATTATCCAGGGTTGCATTTTACAAGCTGATTTAAATTTCTCACCTTCACAAGCAGCTAACGAAGAAGAACCAGGGAAAGGGAGAATGCAAGAACTAAGGAGATGCTCCAGGTGTCTTGGAGACATCTCCAGCCCTTAGATAAGGAGCTTTTATATTCTGCTATCATCACTATTTATTAACAGCGCAGAGAAAACTGCTGCAAGGACTGCTTTTCCACAAAAACATCTGTTTACCACGCTTCCAGAGCTGGTTGGAGTTATTCTCTGCACAGGGGGGCGTTCAACCCCTCCCCTTTGAGGGCTGCAAACCTGAGCATCCCCCCCAGTGCTGACACTGTCGCTGTATCTCTCGCTCTACAAGGCCTTTTAAGCCTAAACCATCCAATTAAGAACAGGCACTTAAATTACAGTAATTTCACGATTACAAGCTGCACCTGATTATAAACCGCACGTCTGGGTGTTGGCAACGTTTCGTTCTTTGTCCATACATAGGCCACACCTGATTATTAGCCGCACTTTCGTTCACAGTGAGGATCCACGCGCAACTTTCACAAAGTTGCCGATTAGTAACAGAATCGCGGGATCGCGGGGTTTACTGGCTCAGCTCGGGGCTGCTGCGGGCTGCTCGCACTTCTGGGTTGGCAAATTGCTGAACTTCATCCATATATTGGCCGCTCCAGAGTATAAGCCACACTTCTGGGTTCAGACCAAAATTTTAGACAAAATGGTGCGGCTTATAATTGTGAAATTACTGTATTTTTACTTTTAACCCGATAACCAATCACCCCTGACCCGCGATGCGGAATTTTCTACCCAAAAATCTGGAGCAGCGGCCGGAGGGTGCTGAGCTCCTCTGCGTGTCTCTCCGCAGACGGCGTGGTGAACCTGAGCATCCCCATCGTGCTGCCGGTGTCGGCGGAGGACAAGCAGCGGCTGGAGGGCAGCGCGGCGCTGGCGCTCAGCTTCCAGGGCCGCCGGGTGGCCGTGCTGCACGCCCCCGAGTTCTTCGCGCACAGGAAGGAGGAGCGCTGCGCCCGCGTCTGGGGCACCACCTGCCCCCGCCACCCCCACATCCAGGTGGGTCCAGACCCTCTGTGCCATGGGAAGCACGGCCTTGGGGTGAAAGGTGTCTCAATCTGAAGGTTATGATTGAAGGTTCAATCCTCACACGGAGCGCTGCTTTATCGCGTTTTCTCTTCTTCTTTCTTCTCTTCTGTCTCTTTTTCCTCTTCTGACTCTTTTTCCTCTTCTGAGAAAAAAGAGTCGGGATTAAAAGCTCGAGAGATACTATTTCATGTTCGGACTCAGATGTTTAGTAATTCTTATCTATGTTACAGTGAGTTCTACAGCACTTCTAGCTAACAAGCTGAAAATGGCGGTGGCTCTCTCTCTGTACAAGGCCTTTTAAGCCTAAACTTAAATTAAACAACAGACACTTAAATTATTTTTACTTTTAACCCAATAACCAATTACCCATGACTCTCAATGTGGAATTTTCTATACAATTAATAAAGTACTGCCTAGACCCATGAAGAAGAAGGTGAAGAAGAAAGAAACCTCTGCCTTAAAAAAATCCACTCCATCTCACCTTCTATTTTCTAATATTTAGAATATTACTATATTCTAAAAACTTAAATTCTAAATTTTCCACCGTGTGATATTACACACGATATTACTTCTATCCAAACTACACACCCATGACCCAGGTCTGTCATTCAATTTTGGAAGCCTTCTCCACAGCCTCAGGTGAAAACCAGTGCTTTCTTGAGAATCAGTGCCTGTCAGCAGAGTAAACCTAAAATTCTCATTTTCCAGGGTTCCAACAGGCACAGGCTGGAGAAATGAACTTTTCCAAAGTTTTAAGGGTGATGAGTTTCTTGTCTGAGCTTTTCCAAGGTTTTGAGGGCCATGGGTTTCCTGTCTCAGCTTCCAGCCCTCAAAAAGGGAGAGCTCCACTCAGTGACTTGAGCTTTCTGCTTTAAAAGGCTACAGCTATGGTAGCTTTTCCCCCTCCCTGAAAACACCTCGAGTAATTAATCAGCATCAGGCTCATTCCTCCTGCGTATTCCCGGGAGGAAAGAGCAAAGAGGGAGGTGGAGGAAGGTGTCTTGTGCCTTCCTGTAGACTGCTGGCTGCCAGAGGGGAGTCCAGCACCCAGCTGGGTGGGGACAGGGTGGCTGCTGCCCCACTTGATGAGCTTTTGCTGCCCATGGCATTCCCATGGTGACTCCAATGATGTTTCCCACCTGTGAGAAGGGAAGCTCATCCTACAATGGGGTTGAGCCTCACGCTTTTCAAAGGAGACTGGAAGAGGAGTGTGCTGTCCCCTTTGCATTGAAGGTGTGTGTAATTCCCAGATGGTGATGGAGAGTGGAGACTGGCTGGTTGGTGGAGACCTGGAGGTGCTGGAGAAGATCAAATGGAATGATGGGCTGGACCAGTACCGCCTGACCCCGCTGGCTCTCAAGCAGAAGTTCAGGGAAATGAACGCTGGTGAGTGCTCTGGGTGACATCAGTGACAGGGCTCTTCCTGGCCCACAGGGCCTTGGTGGGATCCGTGACTTGCTCAAGCTCACAGTGCTTCCAGCCAATTCTGGATGCTCCCAAAATGGGGCTGTTTGTGGGGATGGGAACTAAAGGGAACTCGGGGCACAGCACAAAAGTGGCACAGGGTGTCCTGGGCTGGGGCTGCTCTGAGGGCTGAGCATCCTGCTCACATCCCCCAGCAGTCAGATCCTCTCTGCACTGACATTCACACCTGGGGCACAGCTCTCTGTCCCATAGAATCCCAGAATGGTTTGGGTTGGAAGGACCTTAAAACTCATCCCATTCCACCTCCTGCCAAGGGCAGGGACACCTTTCACATTCCCAGGTTGCTCCAAGCCCTGTCCAATGTGGTCCCAGCAGGCTGGCAAGTCAGACACCAATCCATGCTTTGGGGAAAGAGCATTGCCTCTCCTGAAGGTGCACTGAGCTTGAGGAGGTGACAGATCACTCAAGACATCAGTGAAGGTGTCCTGTGCTCTGCACAAATGTTGTAGAGAGCTGATAGGGCTGAAATCAGCCCCAAAGGAAGGGAGCACGGTGAAAACAACCTTGTCAGAGCTGTGTGTGTGTGAAACACTCAGCTTGCTCGTGTGGAGACAGGACACACAGGTCTCTCAGGGCTGAGACAGGGCACACAGGTCTCTCCTAACTCTGTGGAAGCTCAGAGTGTGGGAGTGAGGCCTGTGACCCTCTGACCTTTCCCTTCCAGACGCCGTCTTCGCCTTCCAGCTGCGCAACCCCGTGCACAACGGGCACGCCCTGCTCATGCAGGACACGCGGCGCCAGCTCCTGGAGAGGGGCTACAAGAACCCCGTGCTCCTGCTGCACCCCCTGGGGGGCTGGACCAAGGACGATGATGTCCCTCTGGAGTGGCGCATGAAGCAGCACGCGGCCGTGCTGGAGGAGCAAGTCCTGGACCCTAAGTCCACCATCGTGGCCATCTTCCCCTCTCCCATGCTCTACGCTGGCCCCACGGAGGTAACACAGCCCTTGGCTGCTCAGCCTGTCTGTGGGGGTTGTGCTCCCAGCCTGCCTGTGCAGCTCTGGAAAATCCCAGGAAGGGAGATGGAGCCATGTCCTCACTCTTGGCTCCCTGCATGGTTTGCCTGTGCTGGCTGCTGCAGCATCTCCCCACAGAGCTCAGCTCCCATCCTGGGCTGTGGAGGGCTGGGGGGAAGGGATAGAAACAGGCTTCACCTTTTTCTGGTGAGCAGGGACATTCATTTGTCTGCCCCCAGGGGTTTCCCTTCTGTCCCTAAACCAGTGGGATGAAAGGGGCAGGTGCTGAACCTCCCCTTCCGTGTGCTTGGGAAACATGGAAAACTCAAACTGCGACCTTCGTTTGCTGCCAGCTCGGAGCCAGCCTGATTCCCACACGCTGCCTGTGGATCCCCACAGGATCCTTTGGCCTCCTTTTCCCCCAGCCCTGAGCCTCTGCATCCCTCCCTGCAGGTGCAGTGGCACTGCCGAGCCCGCATGGTTGCGGGGGCCAACTTCTACATCGTGGGGCGCGACCCGGCGGGAATGCCGCACCCCGACACCAAGCAGGACCTGTACGAGCCCACGCACGGCGGCAAGGTGCTGAGCATGGCCCCCGGCCTCACCTCCGTGGAGATCATCCCCTTCCGGGTGGCTGCCTACAACAAGCTCAAAAGAGCCATGGATTTCTACGACCCCAAAAGGTAACGCAGCGGCGACATTGTGGTTTCTTCACAAACCCCAGAACCTTTCCAGGAAAGGAATGGGGGGAACCTGGGAAAGCTGTTCCCAGATGTCACATGAAACATGAATGGTGGCATCTTTACCACCAGGGAGGAAAAGCAGCACAGGCTGGGGGCTGAGAGGCAGCAGAAAGGCAAGCTGGGCAGTGTGTTAGGGACACTCCAGCTCCTCTGGGATGAGGAACCCTAGGGGTGACTCGGGCCAGCTGTGCTGATGTCACCTGTCTCTGTTTTGCACAGGCATGATGATTTTGACTTCATCTCAGGAACACGTATGAGGAAGCTTGCTCGGGAAGGGGAAAACCCCCCGGATGGCTTCATGGCCCCCAAAGCCTGGAAAGTCCTCACCACGTACTACCAGTCGCTGGAAAAAAAGAATTAACTCCTCCTCCTCCCTAGAAATACCCGTATTAAGAGTGAGCAATGATCGATTGATTCCCTGTGACACAGATCACTTGGCATGACCCTGGGATTTTCCTACCTGGGTCAGAGTGTTTTTTACCAATCAGCAATACTTTGAGCCTGATCCTTCTCCCCCTAAAGCTGCTGGGAGCCTCCCCATGGAGCTGGAAGGGATGGGGAGCGGGCCCTTTGTTCCTGGCTGGCGCCGGGATGTGCCACCGGGATCGTTGTGGTGCTGCCAGGGCCACACAGCAGCTCCTAGTGCAGAGGGAGAAATCCTGCCTGTGCCCTGCCTGGAGCAGAAATGAAGAAGTGCCTTTCCACATTGTGCCTTTGACAGTTTTTGCTAATTAACAGCAGAATCTTTTTAATGCCCTTTTTTAAAAAGGATTTTTTTAAGATCAGCTGTGACCACTGCCAGTTCCTTGTGGCTGAGCCAACTCCTCACTCTTTCCTCCCTCCTGCTTGACCTCTTTGGTCAAACAAATCCCAGGCTGAGCATTCCTGTTGCTCCAAGTTCAGCTGTCTGTGAGACTGTGCCATGGTGATCCCTGCACTCAGCCTGGTAAGGGAACCTGTACTGGGAGGCACCATAAAGCCCTGAGATCCCTGAGAAAGCTCTGGATAGCAAGGAAAAGTCAGGGATGCTGTCACTGTGCTTTCAGGTGTCCTCCCAAGTGGCAGGATGGGATCCCCCTTTCCTCTTTATAATGAAGTATTGGAATGGTCTGCCCAGGGAGGCGTTGGAGTCAGCACCCCTGGATGTGTTTAAAAAAAGACTGGATGAGACACTCAGTGCCATGGTTTAGCTGAGGTGTTAGGGCATGGGTTGGACTCGGTGATCTTGGAGGTCTCTTCCAACGCAGTGATTCTGTGATTCTGCCCACACTCCTCCCATCCCAAAGGAGAATCCAAGGCAAAACAGCACAGACACAGTGCAAGCTGGGTCTGGAGAGCCAGCTGAGAGGAGGTTGAAGCTCCTGCCCTGGTCCACGCCTGTGTGGGTACAGGTGACCTGATTTATTCCATGGCTGTGGGATGGGGCTTGGAATACCCAGAGGATGGCAGCAAAGCCCTTGGCCCTCCAGCCCTGTGGGGTGCTGGTGCTGAGCTCCCAGCTCTGGCTGTGGAAAGTTACCCTGGACTTTATCTCCTTCCCCACCCTTATCCTGACCTGGACTTTGCCTGTGCCGTGCCTGAGGCTTTTCCACTGACTCGCAGCTCCTGCGGTGGCCTCCGAGGGGACGGAGCAGTGACACAACAGCGGAGCTTCCCTGGGCACTCCCGGGAGCCTGGGGCCACCGGCCGTGCCCTGGCTCTGCCCATGGCCAGTGGGGGCTCTCAGGGACAGGGAGGGTCCTGCCCTGCCTCCCCAGCTGTGAGGTGTCTGCAGAGGAGAACAACCAAGCACTTGGTAATAACAGCAACGGCCTCACTCCATGATTTTTGCACCTGGCCTTCTTTAGCAGCTGCTCCAGGACCTGTCAGGATGTGTCCCCAGTGAATGGGAATCAGCTTCTCTCTCCTTGTGCTCCAGTTTTCATTCCAGGTGGATCCACGCTCGGCAAAACCAACCCTCTCCTATGACCTGCTCTGCATTGTCCAAGCCTTTATCTATGGCTTGAAAATATCTTTGCAAAAGGGCTTTTTGGGTGGTTTTTAAGTCATTTTTTAAAGTATTTGGAGCAAAGCTGTGTTTCACCCCAAGGCAAAGGCTGCAGCCTCCATGGGAGCTGACAGTGCACCAGCCTCATCCAGCCATGTCCTCTAACAGGAAGCCAAAAGGGGTATTCCCATTTAGGATTTTTAGGAGTGGAACAGCACTGTTGCTGCTCATCATAAAATAACCCAGTGTTGAAACCCGCCCCCCCAGTCAATCCAGGTGGTCACAGCAAAACACAGATGTTGTATTATCATGTTAAACCAGCACAGTGTCCTGATTACTTCTGATTAAAGTACGTGGATTTGGGGGTTTATAGTCTATTTATTAAAGACATGAGACTGGAATTTGTACCTCAACTGATGCATCTCATGATTTAATATATTCTGATCTTGATACTCTACAAAACACTCACTTTTAGTACAAATAAATATTTATATGTGTAAGTAGCTCTCACTTGGTGATTTTTGGGTGGAACTGTGCTCAGCCTCGGCAATGCTGCGCTGTCCCTGAGCTGTGGGAGAGGGATCAGGCTCTTCCCCACTTCAGAGAGGCAGGATCACATGCTGAGGGTTGGACCAAGCCTCTGGAACCATGGAATTAAAGCAGCTACGTTCCAAACCATGCTGCTTCCCAGGCCTTTTGAGGAAGCTGCCAGAGGGGTTGTGCTTTGAAAAGGACTCCCACAGCAGCAGCAAGAGTAGACAAGTACGGAAGAGTTCCTGGAGAAGCAGGAATTGCACTCCAGCTGCACTAACTGCCCCAGGAGCAATCAGAAGTAACTCCTTGTGCCTCTTCAGCCAGCCCTGAGGAGTTATGGGCAGCAGAAAAAGGCAGCTCCGGGCAGACGTGCCCAGAGCCTGGGGTTTGGAGACACAGATCAGAGCTCAGGCAGTGCCCAGGGGGCTGCCCCGGGTCTGTTCCTGCTCCTCCGTGTGACATTGAAACCCCCTCGAGGACACACTTCACACTCAAAGCCAATCACAACCTGCCTGGGGTTTCACCAAGCAGGCAGCAGCCTGGAAGAAGGCAGGATGTGCAGGAGGAGCTTCCCAGGCTGGCATTTCTCAGGTGTAACTACCCCGGAGAGGGGCGGGGAGAGCAGCAGGGGGAGAGCAGGCACTGAACACACCGAGCAGCTGGAGAACTTCCCCGGCACAGCAACCGTCCCAGCCTTCCCAGGGATTCCAGAAGCAGCACCAAGGGCAGGTTTAAGGTTACTCATGGAATTCCAGAATGGTTTGGGTTGGAAGGGACCTTAAAGCCCTGTGCCAGAGCCTGCCCACCCTCCCAGGGAACAATTCCTGCCCAATATCCCATCCATCCACTATCCCATCTGTCCTCCCCTCTGGCAGTGGGAAGTCAGTCTCTGTGTCCTGGCACTCCATCCCTTGTTTCCATCCCTCCAGCTCCAAGTTTCCTGTAGCTCCTTCTGGCACGAGAAGGCCACAATTGAGGTCACCCCAAAGCTTCTCCCCCCCAGGCTGAACAATCCCAGCCCTCCCACACCTGCTTCCTCCCTCTGATCATCCTGGTGCCTCCTCTGGACTCATTCCTGGATCCCAGGCTCAGCCAGAGCCAGCACTGGGCACTCACCCCTGGCACAAAAGCGACTTGTGGATTAACATCCCAGATCCTGGACTTTTCCCATTTCCATAGCCCACCAGTTCTGCTGTGCCAAAATTCCTGCACCCTTTTGTTAGACCACTGTGCATCTCCCATTGCTTTGTGATACAGGGAAGTCTACGCAATCATTCAATTATTTTTATCCTTCCCCTTCCTTTTGGTTTTAAGATTAAACTGGGACAAACTCAGCCCTGCTGCAGCACCCAGCCAGCATTCCAGAGGGCAGGATAACAGGGAGCAGGCTAAGCTTGAGGGACACTGTCACCAGCCCCTGACACCGTGTCAGGGCAGGGCTCCAGCCCCCCTTATTTCACTTTATTTTCCTTTGCAGTGCATTGGTTTTACATCATTCTGTGCCTCCAGTGTTTCCCTCCCATCACAGGCAGCAGAGCAGTGACACAGCGTCCCAGCCCTGGGCTTTGAACAATTAATTCCCTTTAGAGATTTGGGGTCAATTAGTGCACAATTCATAGCATTATATGAAAAAAAGCCCAAGTTCTTGACTATCTTTGACAATAACTTCACAAAAAAAAAAAAAACAAACCCCAAAACATTTTTGTCACTCACATTGTAACCCTTGGCCTTTATCGCAACAGAACGTTACAAGAATTCACCAGAACTGGTACCAGCAAGGACAGCACATTGCTAAAACACATCAATAAGCCCAAAAGCCATCTCCTCCTCTTTAAATTCACAGATCTGAGCATGGGACAGAGTCAAACATCACACAGTGTCCCCCCCTGCGCCTCAGGCCTGTGACACTTCGAGGGACAGTGCCACAGTGGGGCTCTCAGAGACCAAGGGAGAAGCAAGTCCTTGGGACAGTGCACAGGAGCTCAGAAAGCTCCAGCTTCAGAGACCTCAGAGGACGTGGGACTTTAGGGAAGAGCAAGTGGGATTCTACTCTAACTGCTCACAGGAAGGGAAAACCAAAAATAAAATCAGCCTTCATTTAAAAAGCCTTCAAAAGCAGAATTCATAAAAAATTAAAAGTATTCAAACATTCTTACAGAGTAATTTACTATCTATCTTGACTAAATGGCACCAGTTTTCAAGTGGTCATGTAGAAGAAAAATCAGTAGCATATCAAATGTTGCTTTGTTCTAGGAGCAGTTTCTATCCTGGCATTTGCTGCTAAAAGGTAGAAGTGAACTGAGTATCGAGGAATCTTTCCCCTATGCAGCTTCAGATTTGGTTTGCTTCAGGAAGTAGAAAAGATTTTCCATACTCAAGTTATCTACAGATTATGTCTATATATAAAAAAAAGTGTGGCTATGTACAGGTCTTGCACTCACACACCCATCTGTACACACACAGCCCGTGCCAGGTCCTGCCCCCTTCCCCAGGAGCACCCACTCCTGCTGGAAGGCTCCAAGGGATCCCTAGGGACAACACACAAACACTCGCTCTTGGTCTGGGCTGAATTGTTCCACTCGTGATCTGTGCTTCCACTTCCAGTTGGAATTGCAATAACTTAGAGGTTGTTGTTGTATAAAAATGTAGAACTCCCTTTGCTACCCCTGCTCCCACTCCCTGACACTGGTTTTGCTAACCGATTACAGAAGTCAAACTAAATCACATCAGGAACTGCAAACGCACTCTTTTGTCTTAATCAAACACGATCTCCATGGCCAGGTTCTGCATGGAGACATCCTTGGATTTCCTCATCTTCTCGATGGCCCTGTGGAGATCCTGCTGCTGCATAGGCCGGATCCCATCTTCATCGTGCCTGGGGAAGAGAAAAAACAGCCAGGTGAGGGTCCAGGGGCTGTGGTGTGACAGCTGTGCCAAGAGTCAGCAGCCATCCCTGCACACAGCAGCTCTGACATGGATCCAGCATCATGCTGGAATCCCAGGATCCCTGAGGCTGG
>PYHW01009718.1:289194-311854 GCA_013186435.1 Turdus rufiventris | reverse complement strand
CCTTCCCCAGCTCCGTTCCCTTCCCTGGACACGCTCCAGCTCCTCAATGCACCCAGGATTGCTGCAGGCATGGCAAATACCAAAGGGATGTCCCAGCACTGTGTCAGCAGCACTGAAGCCTGGCACTAACCAATGCAGCAGCAGGACTTGGTGGCCCAGGCTACCTCCAGCTCGGGCACCTTGGAACAACAAAGGTGCTGAGCTCATTTTCAGAGCCAAAAGGAATAACAGTAACTGAGTTCGATGTGGGGGGGTTTGTGTATAGTGGCAATTGGGCATGAAAGCAGGACACTCCTGCTCTGTGTGACCCTCCACCCAATCCCAAATGAGCCAGGGAACACAGGGAGCAGCTGTGAGTGTGCAGCAGGGCCCCACGTACACGTCCTCCTCGCAGGCGTTGTTGACGTACTCCCGCACGCAGAGCAGCGCCGCGTCCCGGCACATCTCCTTCAGGTCGCTGCCCGAGAAGCCGTCGGTCTCCTTGGCCACCTGCAGCAGATCCACGTGCCTGTCCACCTGTGGGAAACTCCAGGTCAGGCCATGCACACTCCAAAGCCACTGCCTTGGGTTACCACCACAAGCGACAGTCACCTCCAAGAGTTTCCACCTGCTCTGAGATCATCTTCATTTGACGTTTTTGGGAAGCTCAATTATTCCCTTACCTTTTGAACCTCCAAGTGGTTCACACCACTACAGGAAACTGTTTCAGCTCATCAAACTCTGCCACTGGTTCAAAGCCCTCCCAAACCTCCATATATCCTGTACTAACCACGCTCCTGCACGGATCTGCCTGGCAAAAACCGGATCCCAGGAACACTGACCCCTTTTCCCAGGAGCCCACATACGTTTCTCAGAGCTCTGCTGTCTGGACACCTATTCCTGCTTTACACAGCCCCAAAACAGGGGGCTAACCCAGTGCACTGGGCCAGGTTGCACTCTTGCCAGTCATGATCTCAGGTTTATTCCATCTTTTTATGGAATTTCTGATTCTTTTTCTACCATGTGCATCAGTATTTCCTTTTTGAAAAAGTTAAAGCCAAGGCAATCTAACAAAAGGCTGAAATTCTGTGATGACTTCTTCCAAGAGGGAAACTATTTCATGGTTTGAGTCAGGCAAGGAAAACAGAGGGCAGGACTCCCCTTGCCATGGGAAGTCTGGATTTGAGAGATCAAATTCCTTCTCCTGTGGGATAACCAATGCAGGCTGGTTTTTTTTTATCTCCCTGAAAAACTTACTTGTGTGGTTCCCTGCCAGATGCTGGTGAGCTGCCATTTTTAGGCCTCTTCCAAAAATTTAAGTTGGTTTTACTAATAATAGATATTTATTAGGCTGGAGCTCAGCCTAGAGACACTTTGCAACATTAACTTGAAGGCCACCATGCTTCTCACTAACAGGAGGCTACTCACATTTTCATTCCTCAAGATCAGCTTCAAGATCGCCTCTCTTTGCTTCAGAGCCTGAAACAGAAGAGACTGAAGTTACCAGAGGACAAAAATAAACACTTGTGACATCCCAGGGCATTCAGTCCCTTCAGTGTCCTCACCCAGGACATGTGACACACTCTGAGGAAACCTCTCTGATGGCAAATTCAGTTCCACAGGTGATGCTTGGGAAATTCTAAACCAGATATATTACACACTGTGTGTCAGGAGGTTACTGAAGAATCTGCTGAGTCTTGAGCAGATCCCTCCTAGGAAGGTCAAACACAGGCAACAAAGACTGGGGTTTGTGCCTGCCAAACCTCACTTACATCATTCAAAGGGGGAAAAATTACCCCACAGATAATCTGGCAGCTGAACAGTTGCTACTGTCCCAAACCCACTTCTGCCATTTCCCTCTGCTTTGCAGGTAATTTTTGATGAGCAATCTGGGGGCTTTTCACCTCAAACTCAGTTATAAAATCTGCAAGGCTTTCACTCCTGCCCATGCCTGTTTCCCAGGCCACAGCACATCAATTATTTCACCTTCAGTAAGAGTCAGAGCCAGAGGGTTAATCACAAAGCAAGAGAGAAGCAGTAAGCTCCTGGCAGGGTTGCAGTGGGGTAAGGAAAATCTGTTCCCTAAATGACACCTCCTGTGTTAACTCTGATCCTGGCAGAGGAAGCTAATCCCTATAATATCCCAGGGCACATAATTCATCCTTCTAATGATGGAGCTTGATAGAATGACACAGCACAGTACTCAAATCCACATCCTTGTCCTCTACTTCAGTTCAAGGAACAGCTGGAGATGAGGAAGGTGTGTAGAACAGGTATGGATGCACAGCAGCTCCCAGGTTATAAATGTTATTTCCAAAGGGATTCACTCCCATGGCAGCTCCATCAACACAGGCCTGGGAGCACAACTCCTCTCTTGCACAATCAATAAGAATTTTACTCCTCTGGTTTGGTCTCTGAGTTTCAGCAAAAATGGATAATTAATTCTGTAGCCAGAAGGGAATTCCAACAGTCACGACTGAACTCCTGACAACACTGACACAAAATTGTCTGGTGACATCATTCAAAAGTGACTGAAATACCTGCAAAAGGATGGCAAGAGCAACTTTTGAAGTAAGGACACCATTGTGAGAGCTGCCTCATTGATAAAGAACTCAGTAACTGGGGCATAAATCACAGAATCATGGGATGGTTTGGGACCTTCAAGACCATCTCATTCCAAGCCCACCAGAGGCAGAACAAACCAGGTTTTCCATACTGTCTGCTGTGGAAATGCCTGAGCAGAACACAATCATAAACCAGCCCTTGCCAGCATGCCAGGATGAGAAGCTCATGGTTTTGTTTCTCACAGTGTTGTTTCAGATAAAACACCCGAGAGATCAAAACTTCCCCTTAAAAAGCCGAGTTATGGACACGCTACAAAAAAACCCAAACACAACTGAGCAGAATGCAGCATTTCCTGGAGGAAAAGCCCCAGAGCTATGGATTTCCTGGCTGGTGGGGCAGGGCAGGCAGCACTTACGGGCTGGTTGATGTGGAAGCGGGTGGGCATCCTCCTCATGATGGCAGAGTCCAGGTCCTGGGGCCGGTTGGTGGCTCCCATCACAATCACCTGTGTGACACCAAGAGACACCACTGAAACCAGTGCTGGGAAACATCCACAGGTTGGGAATGTCAGCACCAGCCATGGGATCTCCCTCACTTTATCAACAGCATCGACGTTTAAAGAAGTTACAAAAAGCAGTGATCTCAGCAAGGGCAGCTGGAGAGAGCCTGGAGCCACAAATACCACCCAGGGGGAGATTTCTGCATGAGCCCAACTTGAAAATTCAAACCCTAAGAAGGAACTTAAAACTTCTGCTTGTGATGTCACTTTTGGTTCCTGGTGGAATTCAAAAGGCGATGTTTCGGGAAGATGTTTAAAAACGTGGTGGTTCTGGGCTGAAAAAACAATCACGGGAGGTTTGGGTTAGAAAAGACCTTAAAGGTCATCTTGTTGCAAGCCCTCCAGGGGCAGAACACCTTCCAGGAGACCTACAGGTCAGCAGTAGGCTAAAGGCGTCCAAGGCAAGCCCAACACCAGCACAGTGTTTACCTCCTGGAGCACTCCAGCTCTTAATTCCAGAACAAATTTACTCCCCATTCACAGCAGCCTTGTCTCCCTGCTTCTTACTCTAAGCTGTGTACATGGTAAACACCCAGCCAGAAGAGTGAAAAACGGCAGGGTGATTAATCTGGGCTCCAGGCTGTTTCCTGCTCTGCTCCTGC
Source organism: Turdus rufiventris (assembly GCA_013186435.1). Lineage (NCBI taxonomy): Eukaryota > Metazoa > Chordata > Aves > Passeriformes > Turdidae > Turdus > Turdus rufiventris. The sequence goes on along the minus strand of PYHW01009718.1, from coordinate 308,149 downwards.
CTTTGGGCCAGGAAGGCGGGCCAGCGGGGCTGGTAGCCCGGCAGAGTCACCCTGCCACCTAGAGGCACTGGATTGCTGGCTCAGGAATGATCCACGCTTCTCTGAGCATTATTTTCAGCCCAAAGGCACGTCCTTCACCTGCCCCGAGCTGCTGCCACACTCCAGAGCCATCCTCAGCAGGTTTAGCCCACGGCTGAGTGTGGCTTCCAGGTGGAATCAACACATCCACCTCAACACTGCCTTACAATCTCCTCCAAGCATTTGGGATTCTTGTTTTTCTTACGAAAGGCAAAAACACTGCTGAACTCGAGAGACCCCAAATTGTCTCACTGCAAGGAATTAATAATTTCATTTGCTGCAAGGAACTGTCAGTGCATTGGAGGAAAAAAAAAGATGCTTGGAAGATTATGTCTGTTTCCAGTGAAGGATTCATGCCACTGGCTTTTTACTAATGGGGAGCTTTAACCCTCCTCAGTACACACATATATATCACTATTTTTTACTCATTTTGGGAAAAATCAGCTGAAAAGCATCTCTAGCACCAGCTTGGGAGAGGAGGAAAAGCCATTTATGGAAAAATATACATTAAAAAGGCTGAAAAATTTCAACTGAGAGAATAAATATCCTGTTTAAGGGCTTTAAGAAGATCATCCCAGGTGATAGTTCAGAACCATGGCATGCAGGCTTTCTGTTACATTCAACCTTTTAGAATCCCAGGATGGTTTGGGATGGGACCTTAAAGCTCATCTCATCTGAAAAGGCCACTTCTTGATTAAAACCAAAATAAGCACAAAGCCAATCTTCCCAGGAAGAACAGTGATCTGAGGATACAACTCCCCTCATTCCCATAAAGTGCTGGGAATCACCGACAGGTAAAGAACTCTTTGGCAAGTCCTGCTCCATGCACTCTCCCGCTGCTTCCAAGCAGCTCCACGCACAATATCCCAGCTGAGGGAACCCCACCCTGTCTCCCAGCAGCCTGAGGACTCACCTGGCAGTTGTAGTCGGTGTCCAGCCCATCCCACAGGCTCATGAACTGGGCTTTCATCATGGCTGTGGCCTCGTGGTCAGTGCTGGATCGGTTCCGCAGGAAGGAATCTGTGCCAAAGGAAGGCAGCGGTCACTGCCAATCCAGCTCCCCATGGGAATGCTCACCTGGGCTGTTCTCTTAGCTCAGAAATGCATTTTTACCACCAGTGTCAGCAAACAGGTGCTGCTAAGGGTGAGAGCAGCAAAGTGGACTCATCCCCCATTCCTAACCCCCCTTTCAAAGGACACCACAGAAGCATTCACCCATCACAGGAGATTGCCCCACATCTTGTGCTCCAAATTTTCACCTTCCTGAATCCACAGAAAGCAGCCTCCCCTCCTACACTTCAGCCAGTATTCCAGAGCTCTCCTAAAGCCATATTTTACTTCCCAGTATGTGCCCTGACAGCAAAAGCACTGAAGTGTATTTTTGCTGGGTTTCCTTGTGAACCAAAAATAAGTATAAACTTATTTTACTTGTGAATTCCTTCACTACCACCAGGAAAAAGCATGTAAGTTTTACCTAATATGCCACCACTCCTTTAGAATTCTATTTCTCTTACTGAGCCTTCACTCTTCTTAAAGAAAAGACGACAGCAGATCCATACATCACTGAACCTACAATTCAATGTCACTCTGCTATAGCTACTGATAAAAAAATAGATTTTTACCTATTTCATCAATAAAAATGATGGATGGCTGGAGCTTTATGGCCAGGGAGAAGACAGCAGCAGCCAGTTTTTGGGATTCTCCATACCATTTATCCGTCAGCGTGGAGGGCTGGAGGTTGATGAACCTACACCCGGCTTCCTTGGCCGTAGCTTTGGCAATCAGGGTTTTCCCACATCCAGGGGGGCCATAGAGAAGGACTCCTGGAAAATTCACAGTGTTAACACCCTGCTAGGACAGGCCTGGGGGTGTCCAGACTCGAGTTTGATCTAGGTCTTAAAAAGTAAGAAACCAAAGCGAGGAAACGCTGTTCCATCAAATCAGAGATTTTAAGATAATCCCTGTTAAATTACAGCTCAGAACAGCCAAAGACAGGAATGGTGAAGCTGAGAGGAGACATTTGAAAGATGACTGGTTTATTGTCCCTGCCCATGGCAGGGGGTGGAACATCATCTTTAAGGTCCCTTCCAACCCAAACCACTCCATGATTACACTTCATTCCATTCCTAGGACTACAAAGGTTACATAAAATTAACCCCCGTTCATGTCCTGTCAGCACCTGACAGCCCTTGTTTACAGCTCCTTTCAGTCCTGCTAATAAAACTTAGCACAGAGGAGTGAGGGAAGGAAAAATCCATCCCACAGCAGACACACAGACATTTTAAACAAATTACCCACAATTAAATATGACATCTTGTATTATTTTTAAACTTGTCACAGTCCAAGAATCCACAGGAGTGTTTTTCTAACACTGTTATAAAGAAAGCAATTTCAAGAGCAACATTCAGTCAAAAGAGCCCAAAACACAGGGAATTATGAAAGTTTTTTCTCTGTTTATGTGAGCAATGCCGACAAACATCATTACTCTGGAGCAGTGACTTCCTATTAGCTCTCAGCACAAGCCACTCGTAAAACTGGGGAGCAGCCTGAGTTGGAAAAAGATAAATTAAAAAATCATTTTTTCCTTCAGCTTATTAGATCATGGCGTTCATGTAATTTTCCAGACAGTTTCAGTTTGTGACTTACACAGAAAGTAGCCTGGAAAAAGTAAACCAGCTACCAAAGTGCTGCATTTTCCATCCCTTGGGACACAGGACTTAGGTGGTCACAGATCCAGGCAGTAATTAAGAGCTCCAGAAACCAATATTCCAGGGAAAAAAGCAGTAAGCTTTGGGGTTTTGTCCAACATTTTAGGTTTAAATACTGATTTTTTTTCTTATTTTCTTTTTTTTTTTTTTTTGTGTAACATACAAAATCTAAAGCTGTAGGGATTTAAGCAACTTCTGTTTTACTGTGGAAAATGAATCTGCCACCTGCCTTAACACTCTGTAACCCAACTCCAGAGAGACCCAAAGGATCTCCAGAGGAAAAATGGGATGTCTGTCCTGGTGAATGATAGGAATTTCTACAAGTGTCAAAGCTGTAGAGCAGAGTTAAAGCTCAGCCCTGCCAAAGGACAACACCGGGTGTAAAGACAATAAAAATGACAATTTAGGCAGTGAAAAGTGGAAATTATAATGGCCTGGAGTGATGGGATGAGGGGATGTGCCTTCATGCTGACAGAGAGGAGATTTGGAAGGGATATTGAGAAGGAATTCTTCCCTGTGAGGGTGGGCAGGCCCTGGCACAGGGTGCCCACAGAAGCTGTTGCTGCCCCTGGATCCCTGGCAGTGTCCAAGGCCAGGCTGGACAGGGCTTGGAGCAGCCTGGGATAGTGGAAGGTGTCCTGTCCATGGCACTGGATGGGCTTTAAGGTCCCTCCCAAACCAAATCATTTCATGATTCTGTGATTAATGCACAAAATGGACCATCATAACCACAGTGCAGCTATTGCTTCATCATTAAGATGAAACTTGTTCACCAAAACAGGAGAAGAGGGAAAATCTGAGGGTTTTTCCTGGCATCTGTCCTAATGCACTTTGACCTAACAACCCACTTCCCCTTCCCTTTCTCAGAAAGTGCACCTTTATATTTTAAATACCAAGGTATAAATCCATCGCATTATTCCCTTCTTACCTTTTGGGGGCTGTAATAGCCTGGAATTCTCAAACAAATATTTCTTCTTGATGGGCAAAATGACAGTGTCTTTCAAATCTGTGATGACATCATCTAAGCCTGCAATATCACTCCAGGTGACCTGCAAGGCAAAAACAGTGTCTGGAATGATCAGCATGGATCCTGCCAAGGAAAAGCACCCACCAGCTTCAGAGGAGTGCCTTGAAAATAAAAGAGAAACCCTCTGCTCTCAATGATGCAGTTTTAGTTCTAGATCACAGGAATATTTCCTGTGTCAATAACATAACCCAGAGACAAAGGGGGATTTTGCAGGGGTGAGGAGCAGGGAAGTTGCTCACATGCATGCTGAGTGGGTCCACCAGGTGGGCAGCAATGCTCATCTCGTACTCGGTCAGCTTGACATTCTTCACTCCTATTTGCTTCATCAGCTTTTCAGCCTGGGGGGAAGCAAACACCAAGAAAATCAAGGGAAAGAAACGGAATGCTTCACTGAAAAATCAGCTGTTTTTAAAGAAATGCTGTTTGTGGTTTGAAAAGCTTCTCCCTAAGAGGTGAAATCTTGTTTTAAGCAGAAAGTTCTGCTGTTTCCTAATGACTTTGCTGTCACTTGAGTAAAACCAAGTCAGATGTCTCAGTTCCCATCTAACAGATGCTGGGGCCTTGACATGTCCAAATCCACAACTCCTCTGTTCTGACCTAAGAAACAACCAAAACAAACCTTAAAACACAGAGTGTGCCCCCCAAGCCTCCACAGCACTTAGAGATTCGTCTATTTTCACATGAGTCAAGGAAAGATGAATGTGTTTTTAAATTCCCAGAAGCCAGTCAATTTCTAATATGTGCTCAGTGGGTTTTCCCTAATTTGCAAGGAAAACTCATTGTGTCAACACACTTGTACCAGTCAATTTCTCTTTCCACTCAAACTTGCAACAAGTCCAGCAAGGTTTTGGGACAGTGCAGCCTCTTAGATAACAGCACTGAACCCGTTGGGAAAGTTGGTTTTCAACGTAAAAGCTCATTACAGAAGGAAAACCACCCAACACAGATTTAAGTTGTTCAAAACCTGTGAAATTCTTGTCAGCCAGAAACCAAACAAAAGAAAAAGCTGTCACATTTCCAAAGCCAACCTTTAACTTTTAGTTCTGAAGGGCCCCTAAAGCTTTTCCAGAGCACAAATTGTTCCAGTTCAAGATAGGGAACGAGGCTTTTCATTTCTCCCCTCCCCTTTCCAAGGCATTTTGACTGCTGGTGGAGGTCTTTGCCACTAAGTTGCCAGAAATGCAGAGCTTCCAAGTTCTCTTGTAAGTTAAGAATGAAGTTATCTCTGCTCAAGGTTTTCAAAAGCAACCAAGAGACTGATGATTTAAGGCCACTGCTGCTCAGCAAAGCTGTCAGAAGCAGAGAAGGCACCAGGCTCACAGACTTGCTGAAAATCAGAGCCAACAGCAGCCTCCACACCAACAGTTTTGCCACCGCTTTAAGCCAGAAACCGCAACTTCTTACAAAATTGTCATTTTTTATATACTGTAATCTGTTATAAACCCTAAGACTGACTAAAGAACTTCAGCTTCCCACCAGCACATTCCTCAATATCCCAGGGAAACACTGCAGAATGGAATCCTACCTGCTTTTGAGCTTCCACCTTCTGCTTCCTGGTGGGATCGATGGCATCCACCATCCATTTGATGGTGAAGTAGGTGACGGCCCCAAAGATGGTCAGGCGGAAGATCAGCCCCACCACCTCGTTCCTGCTCAGGGGCCGCGAGAACGCCTCGGCGTGCACCATCCTCCTTCCTGGCTCTGAGGGGAAAAGGGAAGCACAGGGAGGGAGAGAAAGGAAAATCAGAGCTGAAAAAACCCACCTGCCTTGCGTTTAAATGTTGTTTGATAAAAGCTGTTTCGCAGGGAGTTTGGACAAGTGCATGGAGTGCCAGGACACAGGGAATGGCTGCCCACTGCCAGAGGGATGGATGGAATATTGGGAAGGAATTGTTCCCTGGGAGGGTGGGGAGGCCCTGGCACAGGGTGCCCAGAGCAGCTGTGGCTGCCCCTGGATCCCTGGAAGTGTCCAAAGCCAGGTTGGAACAAGCTGGAATAGTGGAAGGTGTCCCTGCCCTGGCAGCAGGGGGAAATCTAAGGCGCCTTCCACAGAATCCTGGGATTCTGTGCTCACAGTGGGCACAGAGCTGACATTCCCTTCAAGACTGACATTGACCCTGAATGCTGAATCCTGGAGCCAGGGAACTCCGTTATTTAACCAGAGAGGTCTTTTCCCTAAGAGGAAGTTTACAGGAAAGGCACCCGGCTGCCACATTAAGGAGCAATCAACGACTTGCATTTGATTAAAACGAGGTTAAGAGCTGGAGCCTGCACCCGGCAGGATGTATGGGGAGTTATTAATATCTCTGGAAACCTGAAAATGCTGGATGTGGCACACAGCTATCCAGGGAAAAGCCTGACTGCTGCATGAGCCAAGCCCAGAGAGCACGGCACCCTCAATCTCGGAACATAAGGCACAGAGGAAAGAACCTTGCTAAAACACTGGAAAAATTACTTGTAAAATCAGAGTCCACTTCCTCCTCAGCTGCTGGGGGGGATCTGCTTGAGAATCCCCAAATGACTCCTTGGGCACTGCCCCATTTTCCTGCTGCAAGGGCACAACCAGCAGCAATTCCTTTGGCAGCCCCTGACACTCCCTGGCTACTCTCCAGACTAAGCTAGGAGCCAGGGCAATGCTGGAGCACCCACAGCCAAATTACCCCTGGATCCCCCTTCCCAGGGCAATGCTGGAGCACCCACAGCCAAATTACCCCTGGATCCCCCTTCCCAGGGCAACGCTGGAGCACCCACAGACTAATTATTCCTAGATGCCTGCTAAAGGATCTAAGGAGGTACTTCGGAGCTGGAGGATTCTGTGTGTCCTCCTCAGCCTGACTTATTAAAATGTAAGGGCTCTCTAGTCACTGAACAAGGAGAAAAGCTCCCCAAAAACCCCGTGCAGTAACGTCCTCCTTATGCAACCCATGCCCTGAGCGACAACCGAAAGGAAAAGCTTGAACACGAGAGAAACTGAAGCATAACCTCGCTGAGCGAAGTCCTAGTAACACACAAACGCTAAAGCCTGTAGGAACTCAGCGATTCTTCTCCCTGAGGCGAGGACTCTTCACTAGGGGCCCGCTGCGGCTCCGCTCTCCCCGTACAGGCGCAAAAGGGAAACCAAAAGCGGCAGCGGCGCTGGTTACTGTTCCGCTCCGAGGGCAGATTGAGGCACTGCCAGGAACCCCTGGCCTGCCCCGGGCCCGGGGAGCCCCAGAGGGCCGGCCCCAGCGCGGGGATCCCCCCCGGGGCCGGGCAGCCCCCGTCACGGCTGCCCCGGGCAGGGCCCGGCCGCGCCGCCCGTGACCTTCCCGCCGCCCGGCAGGTGCGGCGCGGCCGCTCTGCCGCTGTCCCGCCGGGTCACTCACCGTGAGGTGGCTCTCCGGGACACGGGGCGGGACGAGCGGCAGGAGGAGGAGGAGGAGGAGGAAGGAGAGGAGGAGAAAGGGCAGGAGGAAGAAGCGGGGCAAAAGCCGGCGGCAGCACCGAGGGCCCGACAGCGGCGGCGCGTCCGGCGCTTCCTCCGTCCGTGCGGCGCTCGCTGCTCCGCCCAAAGGTTCCGGCCGGCGGCGCCCCGCGCGAAGGTTCCGCCCCCGGCCAGGGGCAGCTCCGGGCTGGGAACGGCCGGGATGAGCCGGGATCGGCCGGAACGAGCGTCAGCGGAACGGAGCGTTCAGCGCGGCTCCACCGGCACCCCCGGGGCCATGGCTGCCGGGTACAACGTGTAGCGACAGCGGGAACTCCCCACCAGCGTATGGAATACATAGAGCATAACATGTTAACAGAAATATAAAATTATACGTATAAACATAAATATAAAATAATACATATAATACACAGAACATGCATATATACACACACGTACACAGTTTATATAGACAGATATGTAATTTACATACATACATGTATACCTAACAGATATAAAACATGCCTAACATATTTACAACATATTCCTAGTGAAAGAAGACTGTCCAGGAAAAAGGTGAAAATGACAGTATCTCTCTAAGAGCCATAATTAACCCAGAGTTTTGGCAATTTCTCCTCAGCCTTTCTGCTCTGGAGCCAAGGTTTTCCAGCGAGAGGACGAGAGGAAACGGCCTCAGGCTGTGCCAGGGGAGGTTCAGGTGGGACATCAGCAGGAATTTCTTCACGGAAGAAACGATTTCGATTTGATCAGGCAAGTCCTCCCTTTCATGCTGCTCCTGCAGGCTTTGATAGTAAAAAAAGATTATAATCTTCTAGAGGTTTTTGTGTTTCAATTCACGTGGACCATTGTGTTCATTCATTCCTGAAGGAAAATATTTAGGACCCTTCTGCTTTTCTTCCCACTCCTGAAAAAAAAAAAAAAAAGAAAAAGTGGCATCTGTTCAGCTGCAATTAAGGAGAAATGCAAACATACACACACACACACAGAAAAAAAACCAGCTTGAAACTTATGTTTTGTCACTGCTGTGGTGGCAACCTCCAAAAAACAAAATCCCATCCCATTTTAAAATTCTTTTAAAAGATGTGAGAAGTGCAATTTTTCAGAAGTCAGCCAGGGTCGTGGTGATGCAGAAGGTGTGGATAGGATTGGGCTCCAATTAATCCAAATATTGAGGGATTGTGACCGAGTTCCTTCCCAGAGATCACGTTTCCATTCATAACTCCAGTAAAATGGACTGTCTGGAAAAGAAATGTACTGGGAATCATGGAGTTATACTGGGGGGAAAGGAGTTTGTGGCAGCTCTGTCCCCAAGCCCTTGGCATGTCTTGTATCATGGGGGATGCTTCCCACCTAAAGACAGATCCAGAAGATGGGAGCACAAGCAGAATGAGACACCAAAACCCAGCTCATTCCACCCTGTGCCACGGGCAGGGACACTTTCCACTATATCCCAGCTTACTCCAATCTGCTCTTGGACACCTGCAGGGATCTGAGGGCAGCCACATTTTTTTGGGTTTGTAGCTGGAGGAAAAGGGGAGTGAGGAAATTGAGGGGGCCGAGAGGGACCTCTGTGCCTGCTCTTTGAGGCCAGTGTTAGCAGAAGGATAAATGGTTGCAGACCAGTCCCAAATATATTTAGCCTGAAAACCAGGAGAAGGTTCTGGGAACAGTGGTGGCAAAACATCTCAAGATGCAACTTGATACATTTCTGAAAGGAATTATATAATAGAGCATTTGCAAAGGCTGGAGGCTGCAGCAGCCTGGGAAATTCCCCCACCTGATGTTCCACTTTATTTTGAGCCCTTAAAGGTAATTTTCCTGCAAAACATTAACGCTGCTAATTCCCAAACAGTTACAGTTCTCAGCTTAGAGTGCGAAGAGCCTTGTACAATGGGGTTTATCCCCGAGCGTTTTAGAGAGTTATGAAGATTGATTTAGAGATTTATAGACGGGGTTTTCTCCCTGCCAGGATAATTGTGATCAGTATGAGAACGAGAATGGAGTGGGACAGGAATTTCCATGGAAATACCACGGGCTGCTGGGCCAGGAGACTGTCGTGTCCCTGTCCTGGAGCTTGGCTACCCCAAGGACAGCAGGAGGAATTTCTGCATGGAAAGGGTGCTCAGGCCTTGGCAGGGGCTCCCCAGAGAGTCCCCATCCCTGGAGGTGCCCAAGGAAGGGCTGGAGGTGGCACTCAGTGCTCTGGGCTGGGAACAAGCCTGGACACATGGGGCACAGCCTGGACCCGATGATCCTGGAGGGCTTTGCCAACCTTTGTAATTCTCCGGTTCCGAGGGCAGCAGGTGGCCCAAACCCCCTTCCCTCCGTGCCCCGGTGGCTGCAGGAGGCGACAGGCGCTCACTCCCCGCGGCTTCTCCCCTCCACGCCAACCTGGGGGCCGTGAGGGGAGGACGACGAGCGCCCTCACGACGCCGGGCGGACCCCCCCCCGTTCCCTTTCCCCGCGGGGCCGCACCGAGCCCGTTCTTCCCCTTGCCTTCTTCCCTCCCAGCTCGGCTGAGGAAGGAGAAGAGACGAGCGGGCGGCAGTCTCAGGGGCTCTGAAGGGCTCGGGGGTCTCAGAACAGCTCGGGGGGCTCCAGGACCGCCCGGGCCCCTGCCGGCCCCTGCCGGCCACTTCCGCCCGCGGGGGAGGCGCCGCCGCCAGCGCCCACGTGACTGACGCAGCACCACCGCCGCCTCATTTTACCGCCCGTATCCCTCCGCTCGCCGCTCCCCCCACTCCCCCGCCCCCTCCCGGGGCCGAGGCGGAGCCGGCGGGCGGAGGGGTACGGACGGCGCGCGCAGTGCGATCCGGTTCCCCGCTCCTCCCGGTCCGCCGCGTCTCCGCTTCCCCGGCGGCGGGGTAGGAGGGACTACTTTGTGTGTTGGCGGATGCGTCGCGTGGGCGTGGCGGCGCCGCCCGCCGTCCCTCTCGGAAGCCGCGGCCATGATGGGCGCCCCGCGCCGGCGAGCGCTGCGGGCCGGGGGATGAGCGCGGCCGTGCCGCCCTGAGGAGCCGCCGCCGGGAAGAGCCGAGGGAGCGACCGCCCGGCCCCCGGGGCGGGGAGCGGAGCGGGGCCGGGCCGGGGGCGCGCCCCGCGCCGCTGTCACCATTGCCGGGGCCCGGAGCGCCGCAGAGCTGCTCCCCCCGCCGCCGCCGCGCTCGCCCCAAACACGGCGGCGGCGGCGGCACCGCCCGCAGGGGCTCGGCGCGGCTCCCGACGCGCTCGGAGGAGGAGGCGGAGAAGGAGGAGGAGGAGGGAGCAGCAGCCGGTGCCGCCGCCGGGAGCCGGGCCCGCCCGGGGCTGAGCCGCCGGAGCATCAGCGCCCGGGGCCGCCCGGTGGTGCCTCGCGGCCGCCGCCCGGGCCCTGCGCGCTGCCCCGGAGCGGCCCCCGGCTGCCAGACATGACCGCCATCATCAAAGAGATCGTCAGCAGGAACAAAAGGCGATACCAGGAGGATGGCTTCGACCTGGACCTGACCTGTATCCTCCTCCCGCTCCTGCTCCCGCACGTCCCGCGATTGCATCAGACCCGCGCGGCGTTACCTAACGCGCTGCCCCCGGCCGCTCCGCCGCCGGGGCTCGCCCGGGCCGCCGCGCCCTCCCCCGCCGCCGCCTCGGCCGCCTTTTGTCCGGGCCCGGCAGATTAACGGGAGCTCCAGGATTAACGCCAGCGCTCCTTGCCGGCCGGCCCGCGGGCCCCCCCCCCGAGCCGAGCCGCCGAGGGGCCGTGCTCCCCCTTCCCTCCCCCCGGCCCCGGAGCCCCTGCCCGCTCCGGAGCAGCCGCTTATCTCCGGCTCTCTTGGTTTTTGGGCTCACGCAGCAAATGCGCCCGACCCGCCGTGATTTGCGTCCACGGCGCTCTGTCTCTCTCTCTATTTTTTTTTTTTTTTTATTTTTTAAATTTAGTAACTCGTCTTGAATCGCGATTACAATCATGGCAGGCCTGTGGCTTTCCTCGGGTTGCTTCAGTCGAAGCCTGTGTCCTCTGCCCTGATTTCCAGCCCTCCACTAAGGCAGAGCTGTACCTTAGGATGCAGCAAGGCTCTCCATGACAAGAGGTGGCAATCGCTCCTTCCAAATTAAAAAAAAAAAAAATACCAAAACCCACCATTTTTTTTTCCCGGTGAACTGCACGAGGATGTGTCACAAACGAGAGCGCATCGGGTCTCATCGAGGAGGATTGTATAAAATACTTACTGTGGAATAAGTAATTAGCGTGCAATTCCGGCTAATGAGGCAAAACCCGGTTTGTAGTTTTGGTGGCCTTTGGAACAGATGTGCTGGAGCGGCGTCAGGCAGATGTTTAGCTTGGAATGCCTTGCAGAGTTCGTGGTGGGTAGGGGCTCGCTGTGGAAGGGTCTTGCTTCGTGGTGGGGAAAGATTGGTGCAGTGGGAAAGATTTTGGGGCAAGAACTTCGCTTAGAAGTTGCAAAAAATTATATTGGCAGTAGTGCTCAGAGCTGGACCTCTCCCTGTGGAGAGATGTTTCTGTTCTGCAACAGGATTAGGTGGAAATCTATTGGGTTTTGGAGCAATTACATTCAGGTCTAAGCAAGTGTTCCAAATAAATCCAGTTTTTGAGCAGGATAAAAGCTGCAGCTAGTACAGAGCTCTTGCTTTTGCATTGAGCCTTGGCCTAAAATTTTGGTGGCTTTAAGACAGCCTGAAAGGTTCTGGACTTTACAAGTGGATGCTTAGCTTTTAGTTAAAAACCCAGCAGCTCTGCTTTGTTTTTCCTGTGTTATGTTTGTGATAAAAATGCTTTTAGGCCCGGATTTTTAGGTGTTTGCATTTGGTGGTTTTGTTGGCTGTTGGGTTATGGGAAGGGTTAAGGGATGGCAAAACCAAAAGGTTTTTCCCTCACAGTTGAAGAGTTTGGCGTTTCAGGCATCTTTGCCCAGATGTGCCCTTGGTAGCGAGAGATTATTTGACTCAAGCACATCTCTTTTACTGGTCATATGCTCCCAGCAAGAAAATTAGTGAATGCTGAACCTCGACTTTTTGGCTTAAGGTTGCCTAATGATGTGTCAAATGGAACTGGTTGCTTATTTTAAATTTTTATTCTTAGAATTTTGTGTTAAAAAACCAGGCCATTGCACTGGCCTTAGGCTGGCATTTCTGGAAGGAGCAGCTGGCTGTAGTTCTGCCATGAAATTTATGGAAAAGATGGTATGGTTTCTTTAATGATAAAAAAAAATCGTAGGAAGAAGTGGGTTTTTTGTAGCTGCAGATTTTGAACAGATAATTAACAAATGAAGACTTCTGCCTCTGCAGTGCCATGGCTTTGCTTGAGGGCTGATGTTGCTGCAGAAGTGAAAGTCGAGTTTTTTGAATCACTTTGTGCAGGGCTCCAGTGGAATTGTTGCTCACCGTTCCTGGTAGCTCTTTATTCCTTACACACATGGCCATGGATTTAGCTCTCCAACCATGTGATATTAAGGGGAAAAAAGAGCAAACGTGAAGCCCAAGTGAGCTGTTCAGCAAGGCATGGCAGGAGGACCAGGTGTTAGAGATGCCTGCTTAGTTCAGCATAGCTGCCTCTGTCCAGCTGAAAGGGACAGGCAGCCAGGAGTTGGGCAGCCCAGCGATTTGGGCATTTGGCTGGCATGTGGGAAATGGAGGTCTAGGTTCCTCCTGCAGCTCCAGAACACTCAGCAGCTGGTGCTCACCTGATCTTTGGGAGCTGGAGAGTGAAAGGAACTGCAGTGAATCCAGGTGAGGTGCCTGTGTTCTGCCCTTTCTCTCAGGGAGGCTTCCTGTCCTCATGTCCCATGTGGCCAGAGACTTTTGGGCATGGATATTATCCCAAGGCCTTGCAGGAATTCCAGGGTGCCAGGGGCAGGCTGGGTGAGATGCTGGAGTGCCAAAATCCTTGGTTGGGCTGTGTCAGATCCTTTTAAAAGTGATCTTGATGTATGTGCTATGCAGGGCATTGTGCTTGGAGCTCAGTTCCTGAGGAGTTGGTTTAATCCTTGTGTGTGTAATGTGGGATTCCAGCAAAGGGAGATAGCATCTTCCCAAAATCAGTGCAGAGTATGAAAATGGGCCTGTGTGTCTTTAAAAACCACACTGCTACTGCTTTTCATCTAATCAGATGTTCTCTCTGAGCAGTCTTTATGCACATCTTGGAAAAATATATTTTGAACTTAGAAGAAGAAAGGGTTTAAAGGTGGAGACCTTAAATCAGCTGTTTAATACTTCAGATATTTCTTTGTGGTTTATTTGAGTTTCTGATGAATTTCTGCAGTACTGGATACTTTCTGGTGCACATGGGTGAAATGGAAAGTTTGGATTCATGTCGTTCTTCTCTGATGGTTGCATTTCTTGGTGCTGCAAGTGCCAGAATGTTTCCTGAGGCACTCTGTTATTTTTAAAATTGTGCAGCTTGGTGATGCCCCCTTTACTGCAGGGAACAGAGAGGAAGCTTCCATGCAGCAGTGCATGTGTTTTAAGAGCTCTGTGTGGAACTGAGTTTAGCAAGCGGGAAAAAATCGTGTAGCTGCTTCTTGTGCCCGTCCTAGCTCGGGTTAAACTTTGTCCTGTGTCCCCATGCCTTCTGGTAGGGGTGAGAACGGGCAGCTAGGCTGAGCCCAGGGCTTGACTGAAGCATGTGGAGCTCGTGACCTACATAGTGGTACAAACTGCAGCAACGTTCAGGCGAGATGAGATGTTGGGTGCAGTTTACACGTCTCACACGTCGTTTGTCTCGTGGAATGAAAGGCAGGGAACGCCGAAATCGCGGGAGGAAGCTGCTTAGAATCTCCTACTGCTTTATGCTATTTGCAGTCCTGAAGCTCTTTGCATTTTTAATGAAATTTTAAATTATGGGACTTGACTCAAAATGGCTCAGCTTCCAGGAAAAAAAAAAAAAGTGAATTAGTGGCATGAGGTCCATACTGTGTTTAAAAATAGAGCCCAAGCTGGAAATGCCATTTGTTTAAAAGACTTGGTCTCATTTTAAAAATTGAAGTTTGTTAGAGGTTTTGTAACAAGTTTGTCTTGCACACAAGCACGGGGAGGGTTTAGAAGAAACTAGAAGAGACTAACTGGCAATGTATTTTATTGGTGGGAAAGTATTTCTTTGTTCTGAAGTAAACCATGTTACTTAGCAGTGTTTAGAGCCCGACAGACTCAATTTGCTTCTGGAGCCTGGGATGATGTTGGGTTTTGGACAAGATGAGTGCCAGTTTTGCTCTGAATTCATCTCAGAAGTCTGTTTGCATAGACAGCACTCCATGGCCCTGCTGGCTGGGGACTCATTAGAGTTTCAGTTCCCTGCTTGTTACAGGATGTGTTTGATCCCAGGAAGACTGCTCTTTATGCACTTAGCAAGGATTAAGGGTTTTCACCTGTCCAGATGGAGAAAGCAAGGTGGATTGCTGCAAATGTGTTTCTGTATTTTCTCTGCTTGGGTTAGATATGGGCTAGGTCACATACTGTTCCTCACAACCCGGAAAATCCCCAAACCCGTGACACACTGCCATAGTTGTGTGGATAGGGCTGTTGGACAGCTGAAGCCTTCAAACCCCACACTCCAGCAGGTGCTGTGTGATGCAGTCCCATCCAGAGTCACCCAGCCCCTTCCTGCCCTGCTTTTTCACTGCTGTTGTTCTGAAAGGGACTTAGAAGAAGCCCTCACATCTCTTTGTACTTGTTTAAATGCAGTGCAGGATTCTTGGGGAAATGCTTCAGCTTGGATCATCAGAGATATTCAGTGCATGTGGAGGTTGTTTGCACAAGCTAAACTCCAAATTAAAAAATACCTGCCTGTGCACACTTTTAAGTGGATAGGAGCTGCTGAAGTGGTGGCTGTGTGTTCTTCTCAAGGTGGGCAGAGAAATAAGTGGACCCTACAGAGCATTTCTTATATGGTGACCTCTTAGAAAAAGCCCAGCCAAAGTGATTAATGATTGGAGCCTGGTTTTAAGCTCAGTTAAGTGTGTGAAGTCCTCAGAACATCCAGAGCTTCACTGTTAAACATGAAGAGGGTAATGCTGAATCAAGTCCTTTGTTAGGACCAGCATTGGGTCTGAGTGTTCCTTTTTTTTAAAGGAAAAATCCGAGTTTCCTCTTGCTTTCACTAAGACTGATGAGGTGTTGGCACTTGAGGAGTTACTTTGTGGGGTTTGCTCAGTGAGGATGGTTCTGTCACTTGAGGGTTTGTGAAAATCCCACCCCACATTTACTCTGGTTGGCTGGCCAGCACCAACACTGAGTCTATCTGGAGTCCTGGAGGGTGGTGAATTTTGGAAATGGGTCTTTCTAGGAATCTGTGCTAGTCAGGAAGGCCTTTCTGTCCATGGGAACATTTCATCTGCCTTCAACTGACCTGGGAGAGGATGTAGCCTTGAGTGTGGAGCTTATGCAACCCTGGAACTGCTGCTGCAGTATAATACATGCACAGAGATTAGTTGGCTCTTGATGACTGCTAGGCTGGGGCTGGCTGATTTCTTTGGGCCAAAATTCCTGTTGCTATCCCGTGCTACACTTAAGACACCAAGAAGAACTTGCTTGTCTTACCAAAGTGTTCTGGAGCGTGGTGATTGCTGTAGAGACAGTGAGTATTGATGTCTTGAAAAACTGTGTAGAGGAGTACAGAATTATCTTAATTTTCTCCCAGAGCATAGGTGGCTGTATTTTCCATTCTCTTCCTTGTAGGTTGGTTTGGACACCTAAGTCCTCTTAGTTGTGGAAGCAATTGATATAATTTATTTGGTAATATTATGGTTGAAAGGGTGTTGTGTTAAAACCCCCCTGTGCTAAAAAGCGTAAAGCCAAAACTACAGAGAGTACAAATACAAAGTTGAAATTTTATACATAAAGCTTCTGTCTACCAAGTTTTTGCTGCTTGTGATTGCTGAATAATTCCTTAAATGAAATTATATATTTTAATGGATTAATGTTGTTGCCATATTAATGCTGCGTAAGCTGACAAATTATACCCTGGTAGCTTAGCCAGAGTCTTCCCCTAAAACAGGTTTAAACATGAAAATGGTTGTTGTATAATGATTTAAAGGACAATTGTTGTGTTCTGACAAACTGGAAGAGAAGGGAGGGAATAGGCAGCTGAGCTGTCAAATCCCTTAATTACATTAGAGACCAAAGATACTGTCATTACTCATAACTAACTCCCTTCCAAAGCCCAGCTCCTTTCTAGTTCAGAGCAACTCCGAGCTCAGTGTGATTTTTATTCATTTACTGTGCCTGATACTGGGTGGAAGTTGAAGGATAATTTATTGCATGGCCTTATCGGGGCGGGGGGAAATAGGATATAGCCTGGAGTTGTGTATAGTAATTCCTGGATATTCCCTGTGCCTCATCTTAAATCCTAGGGGAGGTGTGGGCTCCCTTGATTTGGCACTTGGGTGAAGGTTTGTTTTTTGGGATTAAAGGTGTGCAAGTTTGTACTTTCCTGTGGGTTACTGGAATGGTGATTTCTGGGCTGTGAGAAGGGAATTTATTTGGAAATGTGTGGCCCTGTAGAGCAGGAAACATGGATCTTCTGAAACATGGATTATTTGTGGGTGGTTGACTCTGCTTTGGATTCTGTTAGTTTTTGGATGTGTCTTAGGCCCAGGTTGATATTTCAGATGTAAACAAATCCTTGTTGCAGTTTCTAATTCAAGCCAGCATCCTCTTTGCTCCTGTCGTCATTTGCTGTCTTGCCTTTGAGGCCCTGGGAAAAAAAAAAGGCATTTTTGTAGAATGGAAGTAAATAATTGTGCAATTAGGCCCTGTATCATGCTGCATAAATCTAGGTTATCTTAATAACGATTCTTAGGCAATGTAGCTCAAGTGGTGGCTCTGTGATTCAAATGGTAATTGACTGTGCAGCTAAAAAAATTAAACTCAACTGCTCTGTGTTTGGGATGATGACTATTGCAAAAGCTGGCATTGTTCCCTTTAAAGATGAACTCCCAGCTCCACAGCCCCAGCGTGCAGCAGTGCAGAAAAACTGCTTAATATCCAGTTTTTTGTAGTGAAGTGCTTAAGAAACATCTTTATAAACTTAATTCTGCCTTTGTGGAGCTGCAGTATAATAGCTTTTAATTGCATGATTAATTTTCTTAGAGGCCTCTGCTTAATTCATGGCATTGCCTGGATATCTGTTGGGCTACAACTGAAGAGTTGTGTATTTTCTGTTCTTTCATTCCTTGTGTGGGTGAGTTAGAGAAGTAGTGTCCTTTTTTATGCTAACGTTTGTGGAGGGAAGCACCAGATCTCATTTGGATAAAATTATCTACTTGGGGCTTATTGTTTGAGGAATGGTTTATTAGAATGGCCTTATGTCTTGTTTTGCCCCTCACCTTTATCTTTTGATCCACCCCACGCACATTAAGGTTTGATAAATCCATACAAACCCTACTTTTTGTCATTTCTGTTCTGTGAAGGTTTTTGGTGTGCTGTATTTGTCCTCCAGCCCAATAGCTATTTTAAATTCCCTTGTGTCTGGAAGTTTTGGATGTTCTTTCAGGCTTGCAAAAAGTTGAGTCTGAGCCATTTTTTACTTCCTGTCAGTAAATATCAAAGTAGTGACTCTTCTGTGCTGGCTTCTCTTGACTGAATAAAATTCCTGTGTTTTTCTGGGGGTGTTTGAGGTTAGGACATGCTTAAGTACACAGTGGTGGTTCAGGGAGATCCTGCAAAGGGGGGTGGTGTGCTGGGAGCACACGGTGACATCTCATAGCTCTGCTTGAAAGGGCTTGTGCTGAGATGGGCTGGTGGTTCAAGCAGGTCAGTCTGGCACATAAAAACTCGAATTGAGATGTGTCCAGCTTCTCACAGCATGGGTTCCTCTGCAGGAGATCTGCTCAGCCCCTGTCCTGCCCCATGTGCGCACCTGGATGTGGCACCAGATGCTGTGGTTTGGTGACAGGGCAGGGATCAGTCACAGGTTGGATTTGATGATCCCAGAGGGTTTTCCAGCCTCAGAGATCCTGGGATTCTGCTCTGTTGTCCTTGGGCCACCATGTGTTGTTGCAGCTTGTTGGGATGCCAGGTTGGCTGTAGAAAGATGGGATGTGGCCTCTTCCAAAATGCCAGCAGAAACAAAAGAACTTTTTTTACTGCACCTCTGCATCTTTCCCTCTGGAAATGTGTTGGGATAGTAGGTCTGGACTTGGGGTTGAGTTAGGGAGTTGCCTTCATAGCTGAAGAGTTCTCTCAAACTTGGTATCAATAATACAGAGTCTGATGCATCATTTGTTATGTTCCCGTTTGCTCTTAGCTCTTTCTGAATGGGAAGGGCAGCTTTTCTGTGCCCTTTGATATGGTCAGTATTTTAGAGGGGTTTCATGAATTGGAAGGGATTCACAAGGATCATCAAAATCCAGCTCCTGGCCTTGCACAGGACACCCCAGCAATCCCGACCTGAGCCTAAGAGCGTTGTCCAAACACTTCTTGCAGCTCTGCGCAACAGCTTATGTTTCCTTTACTCTCTGCATGCTCTTGTATCTTCATTTATGATTCCAGACTGTTTTGAAATGGAAGTTTCAGGTGCCTTTTTCTCAGCCTTTGTCAGTACAAGCTGTTCTCTAGAGCAGCCATCATCTTTCATGCCTTTGTTACCATTTTTTCTATTTATGCTGTGAGGTCTGTGGGTTTTTTCTCTCCTTGTCTCAACATGACCCCATTAGCTCTTCAGCAAAGGCTGAGAGTTCCTGGACACATTTCCTACACCTCACAAATGAAGGGAGAGACTCTTGCTCTGAG
>PYHW01009718.1:247826-276524 GCA_013186435.1 Turdus rufiventris | reverse complement strand
TATTTGTTAGCTTAGGCTAATTTTATTTGTATAAATGATTTGGTGATGTTGAAGAGATGTGGTTTTCTTACCCCTCATTTTTTTTTTTCTAGAAATCTAAGTTGAAATTGATTCTCTGAACTGTTGCAGCTTTATTACTTTTTTAATTAATATGTTTTTAAATATCTACAATTAATAGAAAAATTGGTGTGGTGCTGAAATCCAGGCAATGCATGTCATTGTAATATGTCAGTCATTAAAACAAATGTTTAAAAATAAGGATTTAAATCTGCCTCTCGGTTAGCTGAAGGCTTGTGCATCAATCAGCTGTTCCCTGATACTGGAGGGAAGTGACAGTAGAAGCTGAGGAACCTTACAGTGGTCAYTGAAGTTGTTGTGGGGCAGAAAAAGATAGATAAAAAAGGAGAGACACTGATCACCTCTCATAGAGTTCAGTAGCAAAATTATATTTTCCAGCTTAGGAGCTTTCCAGAGCGTCCTTCTAATAGAAGGATAAAATTTCTGGGTGGAAGGGCCAGTGCTTCCCAGAAGAGCTGATGGCTCCTTGCCATGGAGGTGCAGGTAGAGGAGGTAATTCCTGGCTCTCTTCCTTTGGAATCTTCTGGAGCTCAGCTGTGGAGATCTGGAATATTTAAAATCAAACTACCTTGGTTCATCAGCCCCCCCCCGCCCAAAACCTCCTGGCAGCCCCTACTTGTTTTGAGCTAAACTCAGCTAAACTCAGTCTCCTGCTGCTGTCTGAGGCCAGTGCAGCTGTCACCTGCTGGCAAGGGTGGCTTTGTATTCCTGACAGGCTCTGGGTTTGCTGAGCCCCTTGTTCCAGTGTAGCTGCAGCAGTGCCAGGTAACAACCAGAGGCTGCTGGAGTAAATTTGTCAGAAAGGAGGATTTTGGGAAGACTGAGGATCATCTTTTCAAGTGTCACCTCCCTGAGGAGCTCCTTGCTAATTGTCCACTTTGCTGTCTGCTGGCTCCCTCATTTTACTGTAAAAAAGCACAGCTCGGTCCCCCAGCCCTGCACAGGAACAGCTTTAAAATTTGTAAGTGATAAGAGCAGTGATGAGACAAATGCATTTGACATTTTTGTTGCTGCTCTGTGGGAAAATCTTGTCCAGGTGTGCTAAAGGTTTTTGTCTTTAAGTTCTTTATATAAAAATTTATTTTCTTGTTGTTAACTGCAAAACAATCAAAAATGAATGTTCCTAGAATTACTTGATTCATCCTCAGATGAAAAATTTTGGGGGATAAAACTGTCTGGAGAGATCTTAATGCTTGTGCAGGCAAAATTTATACACATTAAAATGCCATAAGGTGAATTGTGGCAATGTTTGGTCAGGAGATGGGAAGGAATTGCATCCATCAGGTGTTCCAGAGAACTCCATTTATTCAGATTGAGCTGATCTTTTGTAAATAATGATCTATTGTCTGTTTCAAAGGAGGAGGTGGGAGTTCAGGGGAGTTAAGTGATTATAGTCAGAATTATTTCAAAATCTGTCATGGGATTTGAGTTCCCTTAAGGTAGCTGTTCCATGAAGTTGATAATAATGTATGTATTGAGCAGTTTTATCTAAAAGGATTTGGAGGTTTTTCTGAAACAATGCCAGTTGTGCCCCATCTTGGCTTTTAACATCTTTACATCTTGGCTTTTAACTTCCCACCAGTTTGAGCAATTTAATTTTCCTTCTTGTGTTGCTTCTCTCCTGTTTGCCTTTAACCTTTTGCTATTTCTTCAGTATTCTCCTTCAATTAAGTCTGTTCTTCCACTTGGATCTCTTAACTTCCCATGATGACAGGTTGTAATCATCTCCAGTGGGTTTCCTTGAGCTGTCCTGCAGGCAGGTGGTTAAAGGAAAGAGTTCTGATGAAAATGGGGATTTTCTGTGCTTGCTGTGTCCCTGGGGCTGGGCTCTGGCAGAGGAAGCCCCTAGTTCTGTCAGCAGTTGGGACCATGACTGATCAGGAGGGTGCCTGGTTGGCAGCACTTTGCTTCTGGGTTGCTTTAAACTCAGTTTAATCCTAAGGAGGATCCTAAGAGCAGCCAACCCCCTCCTTAACCCCAAAAACACAAAAAACCCCATAAATTCAGCTTTCATCTGGAGAGCTGATGCTATTTAAGTTATGGTAGTCTACCCCAAATGCACGTGAAGCATTAAGCCCCAAAGTGTGTGTTGGTGAGATTTCTGCAGCAAATGCACACAAATTTAGTGCAGCTGAGCCAGGAGCTCTACACTGGTTGTGTTCAGCTCCCAGAAGAGGGCAGAGAGAGGGATGTGACCATGTGCTGTGCTCAGTTTCTATCCTTGGTATCAACAAATCTCTTTTTTTTTTAAATTCCTCATGGTATCCTACTCGATGATACTCTCTGAGTTCCAAATTTGATGGTTTTTTTCTGCCCATTTGCAGATTTTTTTTAATGTTTTGAAGAGTTTCATCTCTTTCTCTGTGTTTGAGCTGGGTGTTTCTTTAGAAGGAAGCAGGAAACTTTCTTGGATTGTGTTAACTGCTTTGCTTCCTAGCAGCCTCCAAAGTTCCTGTGCTGCTGGCTGCTCCATCTGCCTTGGATGTTCATCCTGCATCCAGCCTCCTAAAGGCTTGGGTGCAGATAATATTTTTGTAAGTCCCCTCTGCCAGCTTAACCTGGTCATTTCTGACCCAGAGAAAGTGTCAGCAAAGTGATTTGAGCTGTGAAAGCTGCCAGGCGGTTCCCTAGCAGGAGGGTAGAGCTGAGAAGGCTCTGGAATTCAGGGAAAGGGAAGCACTGGGAGCATGTGCAGCCCCAGCAGACCTGCCTGTGTCCCTGCCCGTGGCTGTGTTGTGGGCAGAGCTCAGAGCAGCGCTGGGAGGCTCCAGTTACAGTCACACAAGGAGCAGCCCAGAAGTTAGCGTGTCTGAAAGTGTCAGCTAAGCTCCACATGGCTCCAAAGGCTGCAGTCATAACATACCTGGTAAGCAGAGATGAGTTCATAGCAGTCCTGAAACTGGTGTGGGATTTGGAATGCTGTGAGGAGTACAGGCTGTAATCAGAACTGAAGATCTAGGTGTGATTTGTCTACTGAAATGACTCCAGTGGTTGTGTTTCAACCTGGTGTCCTCTTTCACAGAATCCCAGAATGGTTTGGGTTGGAAGGACCTTAAACGTCATCTTGTTCCAACCCCCTGCTGTGGGCAGGGATGCCATTCACTAGATCAGGTTGCTCAGGTCCCCATCCAAGCTGGTCTTGGCAGGATTTGAGGCAGGATTCTTCTCAGTTTTCCTTTCTGAACTGCACTTCCACTCACATCATCTTCCCTGCAGGGAGCAGATCCAAGGGAAATTCTGGAGGGTATCCACTCTTGCTTTGCTTCCCCTTTCCCCAAGATATCATCTGGTTCCTTAGTGTGCTGCTTTGGCTGGTTTAGAGCCCAGCTGAGGGGTGGTTTCTGTCTCATCACTGGTGTTTATCCCTGGGCAAGGCAAATCCAGTGTGGTTTGCTGTGCTCCTGTCTATGTGGAGAGGGTCTCTTCCAGTAGGGAGAGACTGATGCAGCTCCAGAGCCTTCAGAAATGTGCTATTCCCAGGTGTGAGGGGGAAAGTGGCTGACTGGCCTTCAGGGTTCACTTAAATTCAGGAATCGGTGCCAAGTGGCAGAGCAGTGTCACAATCTGATTGCTACAAGTGATCTCTGGGATAGTATTCAGTGGGACTTGTGGTGCTCCTGCAGTGTCCTTGTGATCCCCATCACTGAGTGTCCACACTGCTGCTGAGGCTCCCTAACCTGTGTTCTGGGTTCAGCAGCCCTGGATGAAGGTCACACCTGTCTGCTCTCCATGGGTTTGGCAGCAGGAAGCTGCTCTAGTGCTGGAGCTGCTCATGCCCAGGGTTAGAGGGCAGTAGTACTTGCATGAATTGTCACACTGACTAAAACATAGCCATGGACTACAATTACCAGAGGGTAAGTATTTGCCTTTCAGTAAAATAATTCGCATTCTAGTTATCAGTATGCTGCAAAACAGTTTTTTTCTGTGTGTAACCTCTAGTTTTATATCATAAAGGTGATGGGCATGCATGATTTTCCAGGGTGTGACAGATGCTGGGAGTGCCTCAGAGACTTGTCTTGAACTCTTGTCTATTTTTCTTTTTCAGATGTGCTGAAAGACATTATGACACCGCCAAATTTAACTGCAGAGGTATGTTTTTACTGCCTAATGTGTGTTCTCTTTAAACTTCAGTGAATGAAGGCCTAAAGGAGGAGCTGATGAATAGTCATGTAGGAGATTTAGGCACAAGGAATGATGTCAGATTGCTTTGAGTCATTGGAAAAACTTGCTGTATTCTTGCTGCTTTCATAGAAGTGTGTTCCTGACAGTTAAAGATCAAGATCTAATAAAAAGTCTTCAGTTGCAAAAAAGTTGTGCAGAGTGGGTTACGCAGAAGTTTCAGTTTGGTGAAGTACAAACTCCTTGTACAATTTACATGTGAGGCTTGGATGAGTCTGGTTTTTATGAAGGATGAAAACGGAGAACGCTTAAGCCACCATCACTATGTGTATAAAGCAGCTTTTGGAAGATCTGGCAGAACCTTCAGATGCTAAAAAAAAAATTAATTCCCATCTGATAGTCTCTGAGATGAGCTGGGTCTTAGACACTCTGCAGAGCTGCCAAAACCAGTGGGGAGTCTTTGAGGGGTGCCTTTTGACCAGGACACTGATGTAGCTGTGGTGTCAGTATTACCTCCCCAGGTCATAAATAAATAACTGCAGATTCATCTTTGTTCTTTGAGCACAGGAGCATTTCTTGCTCAGAAGTTGTAGTTCCTATGCTTCAGATGAGGAGTCCTTGTGCCTACGGAGTCGTAGGAGATTAACAGATTTTGGGCTTATTCTGCATCACAGCAATGGCTCAACTTCTGTTTTTCATTATTATTATTTTAAACCATCCATCTAGTTATGAAGAGGGTTTAGAACGTGACCAAAATGTAATTGGCTGCTTTAATGTCTGAATATAGAAGGACTGAAATTGTCTTGTTGAAGTCGTCAGCGCTTCTGATTTGTTCTTATGATGTTGAATGACAGGGCCCTGAAACCTCACTCCATACTCACCAACGAGAAAAAAGTATTTTAGGCTCTGCTTGAGCAGTGCTTTGGGTAAGAAGAGAAGAGGACATGTTCTAATATGGCCAGAACATATGTTTGCTTGAATTTCTGCTTTTTGCTACGGGGGTGCTCAGCTCTCTTCGCTGTCAATCCCAGCCTCAAACGCTGTTTGTGACAGCACCTTTCACAGCTCCTCTGCACAAGACATGCTGCATTTTTTCATTTTCATCCCCGAATTAGTTAACCTCAGATAACCAAATTGGTGACTCAGGACTTCCCTTAGCAGAGGAACAAAAGTTGTACTTGAAAATCTCCTGAAGTGAACTGACTGCAAAGGGAACTTCTCATTTGTACTGAGTGTGAAACACCAGAATAGTTCATTATTCACCCAGGATGATCTTGCATCACATTAAACCCCAAACACTGAAAGCTCTTCATCTTCTTTGGGAAGTAGCTTTGTGTCCATGGTTTTTCTGGTTTCTGATATCCTTCCATGCTGGGATTGTCTTCTGCTTTGATACAGGCTCCTTTTTTTTTTTTTTTTTTTAACTCTGTGTGCTATGGGATTCTTCTTGCAATGTGTAGGGACTGGGAGAGAGCAAGCAGGATTATTCTCCAAGCTGTGTGTTCCATTGTAAGGAATCAAAATCCTTGGAGGAGCTGCAACTTCTCAAGGCCCTGCTCAAGACTGTGCAGCTTAATGTTTCCTTCCTCTTAATGCCTCCACACCATCCTAGGGCACCCATTTCATCTTTTCACTCCAGCTTTGAAGAAAGTATCATAAGGTTTGCTTTTAATTCCAAATCTTGGGGAGCAACTTCAGCATTCTGTGATTACTTGGGACTTTTCAGGCTATTCTTTCAGGACTTCTTTACTCCTCCCCCTTTTCATGGAAACCTTGCTGACTGTAGTTGTGATAGACTCAAAGCTGGGCAGACATCATTTGCATCATTTTTGCAACTTCTTTTCTTAGGGATTTCTAAATAAATTCCATCTTTAAATTCACATAAAACTTTGGGGATCATTTGGGCAGCCTTTGGATCTTCCACTTGGAAGAGTTTGTGAACTTGGGTTGCCTCTTTAGCAAAGATTATTCACTTCATCAGCTTTCTCATTTGTTCTGGGATGTGAAGGGGCAGTCTGTACTGTGAGTGAATAAACTTGTTGATCCCTCCAAAAGGCTGTGGACTTGTCCTGCAGTCCTTCAGCAGTTCCATAACTTCATTCCTCATTTGTGCTCTTGGAGTCCTTGGGGATTCATCAAAAGGAGCCTTGCGTGTGTGACTACAGAGTGGTGCTTACAAAACCAGTAGACACTTGCCAGAAAAATGAAATGTATTCATTTTTAGCCCAGAAAAGGAAATGGTGTTTCTAGCTGAGAATTTTGAAGTGAAGCAGAGCTGTGTTTATAAGATCCCAGGGGTGTTGGTGTGGAATTGGGGTGCACTTCATCAAGTGCTGTTCTGCTGAAACCAGAACATTGGGTGAAGTTCTGCTCTGCAGGGCGATACTGTCCCTCCTCTGATCTGAGGTGGGAGAAGTTTGGGTGCTTCTCTCTGCTTAGTGCTTTTTTTTTTTTGTTTTGCTCCCTTGAGTTTTCTTGCATTTCCTGCATTGCTTGAAATTCTTTTCATCCTCCCTAGATGGAAAAGTGTCTGAGAATACACCCATCAGAAAGGACAGCATTGCTCAGTGCTTTGACTCTAGACCCCATAAATATTGCCAGTGCCTTACCTGAGATTTCTCTCCCAATTATCATTTTTGAAATATGGAACTGGCAGGTTTTTGTTTCACAGGGCCTTTGAGCAGATTCTGAGACTTTGTTCCCACTGTAGACCTGACTGTGTTCAGTAATTTTTCAGCAAAGTTCCTGTTGTCTGCTCAGTAACTGAGGTCTGGCCTTGTTCTCTCTCAGCAGGTAGTTTAATTATTGCTGGAGTAATGGCTTTTCACAAGGTTATTCTGTGTGCCAGCACGCTCTTAAATTCTAGAAAATTCATGTTAGAGAGCCTGTGCTGCTCAGTTCAATAGAGGTGTGAAATAGTTGCTCCTTGGAGCAGGATGCCTGCTTACAGATTAATGGAGAAATGTCTGCAGTGCTTATGATACAGTGAATAATACTGGAATTAAAAATACTTACCAAGATGGGGGGCTTATTGAATAACTTAATTTTTACGTGCTTGTCACAGAGGTGACCTGGGCTTGCTTTGATTTTTGAGGTTCTGATGAACTCCTCCTTCTCCCTGCAGTTGCACAGTACCCTTTCGAAGACCATAACCCACCACAGCTGGAGCTCATCAAACCTTTTTGTGAAGATCTTGACCAGTGGCTAAGTGAAGATGACAATCATGTGGCAGCAATCCACTGTAAAGCTGGAAAGGGACGAACTGGTGTAATGATTTGTGCATATTTGTTGCATCGAGGCAAGTTTTTAAGGGCCCAAGAAGCCCTAGATTTCTATGGGGAAGTAAGGACCAGAGACAAGAAGGTGAGCTGTTGCTGTTCTTCTGTCCCTCTACCTGTAACTTGCTGTTTTTTCTCCTTGAGATCCCTTTGATGCTCAAATCCTTTAAGCTGTGATATCTGATTTATCTCCAGTAGGATTGGTTCAGTGCAGTTGGAAATGGAGAAGCTTTCCTAAGCGGCGGTAGCTTTTAGTCACAACACTAAACCAGCCTAGTTTTGAAGAAGACCTGGACAGTTGATTTTAAATGGCTTTTTCAGCACTGTTCTGCTATGTGGTGCATCAGAGGGGCAGTGAACTTCCTCATTCAGCATTTTCAGCCCAAATGAGAGGATTGTTCCAGCTGATTTTGCCTGAATGGATGAGTTGTTCATCTCCTCAGGTTCCCTTGACTGCTGTCCTTGGAGGTGCATAGGGGAATATCCCAACTGGAAGGCTCTTATTGTTGGATGCCCCTTATCAGAAAAGGGTAGTTAAGGACCTTTTAGGGTAGTTTTAACAAGTCTCTGTGCTCATCTTCCATTATTTCCCTGAGTGTGTTGGTTGAGCATCCCAAGGGGATCATCCCTACAAGCCAGTTTCAACCTCCTCAAGCACAGATCTCTCCCTGTTCCTGGAGTATTTGCACAAAGTATTAATTTCATAGTGTGTTGGTCTCTAACAGGAGCAGCTTCGTGTCTGAAGGCAGTTGAGAGCAGAAGTGTCACATCAGGAATTTTAGAATTTGGCTGATGATTCATTAGAAGGAGCAAGAAACTGCTCAGTTTGCTCTGTTGACAGCATGGAGCTGTTATTCCATGTACTGCTGAGCTAGTTGTGGTGTAATGCTGGAGTGGAGACCAGGTCAAGGTTTCCCATCAAAACTTTGTGGCTTTTTGTAAAAGTGCGTAAGAGAAACTAGGAATGAGCAGTAGATAACCCTTATCAGCAGGAGTAATCTCCAGAGCTGGATAAAGCAGCAAGAAAACGACAGAACTGAACAAATGCAGTGAGATGCCATGCCTCAGTTTCCCTTTTGTGAAAGGAAGGTTGTATTTCTGCAAGGTCAGTTGGGTGTTTAGCAGTACCCAGGGGTACTTGGGTATCTTGGATGGGAGGGAGAACTCAGTAAACAGGAGTAGTGAGAGCCTTGTTTACTTAACTGTAAATACTGTCTGTAACCAGCAACTTGTTTTGCTTTCAGTGTCTACTTCAAGAATTGACTTTTTTCCCTTCCCAGCTCCACTTGAGCGTGGTTATCTTGATGTGGCCAGTAGGCAGCATGTGATTCACATAACCCTTCAGTAGTGTTTATAAACAGGTATTCCAGTGCAGGTTTCTGGAGCCTTTTCTTCCCTTGTGGCCCATATTTCAGCGTTTTATGTCAAGTGCTGCTCTCTGATTTGATATTTCACCACACCTTTGTATAACTGACTTCCTCAATTCAGGGTCAATGAGGCATCAAAAGAGCTGTTTGCACAAAGGGACAAGCAAATGCCTTTTTTCTTTCTTTTTGGGCCAACTTGGATATGATAAAGGAGCGCTGGCTTTAACAGGGACCGGATTTTTGTGGTTTAAAGTGTGGATGAGGTGCCCACTCTGCACCTGTAACTGCTGAGAACAGCCCAGCTACAATCACTGCTGCCATTAATGCTCAGGGCAGAGTGCTGCTTCGAGGGCTTAGGCTGTGCTGGCAGGAAGTGTGAGTCTAATTGCAAGAGGAAGTATGACTAATTGGTCAAGAGTACAGCCCTGAGTACTTCTGGAGCCAGCTTTTCCCAAGTGTCTGCCGGGAGAAGCAGCTCCAGGGAGGCCTTTGCACCATCACGTGAGAGTTGTTGTAGGTGAGGCTCAGAGCTGCTGCACAGGCTGTTCTTGTGCTGGGCAGCAAGACATGGCAGAGCCCAGGCTGTCTCTGACCAAACCCTCTCATGGGCTATTTTATTTCCTCTACAAGCTGCTCTTTTGGCTTCTGAAACTCATTGTAGGGGGCAAACTTAGTCAGAAGAAGGGAGTGGTGAAGATTAGGAAGTGTGGGCTGCATGGTTGTGTCAGTCTTCACCACTGTAGAACAGGAGTGATTTTTATTTTCCTTTTGAGCCAGAGGAGACAAACTGTTTTCTGAAATGGGATGAAGAACTGTACTTGTCTATTGTCACAGCTGGGGAAGATGTAACTCTCCAAAAAGTCCTCTAAAGAAGCCACTGCTTCCACTGTTTATGGTGATTGGTTTATCCCACTTTTTCCTTATGATAGATACTGACACAGAACTGTGGTGACAAAGACTGGCAGCTTACCTTCCTACAGCTGGAGAAGGTCTTTCTTTATTCCTGCTTCTGCCTTGGGAGGGTTTTGTGGTGAGGATTAGGCTTGGAAGGAGGCTCAGTGGATGGGGATCAGCTATTCAAGTGCTGGAGATGCTCCACTCAGGAGCATTTTTGAGCACCATACACTTTTATTTTCAAGGATGGCTCCTAAGAGTTCTCATGTGGTGAAAGGCTCAGAGAACTGGAGTTCTTCAGCCTGGAGAAGAGAAGCCTTGGAGTTGCCTAATTGCAGCTTTCCAGTACCTGAAGGAGCTGACAAGAAAGATGGAGAGAGACTCTTTACAAGGGCATGTGCAGCTGTGGCTGCCCCTGAACCCCTGGAAGTGTCCAAGGCCAGGTTGGATGGGGCATGGAGCTGCCTGGAATAGTGGAAGGTGTCCCCGACATGGCAGGGAGTGGCACTGGATGGGCTGTAAGTCCCTTCCAACCCAGACCATGCTGTGTTTCTGTGGTGTTGCTGTAGTTTGAACAGGAAATGAAAACCAATTGCTTTGTGTGAGGAGGCCTCAGAATGACCCTCTGAGCAGGGCAGAGATCTCATGTCGATGGCAGAGCTCATCAGTTCTGGTGTCTGTTTGTTGGACATGATCAGGTGCCAACCTCTGCTAAACCTGATGCCCTAGATCTGCTCTGAGACTGTAATTTTCACCCTCACAGTAGTGTATGTTCCTAAAGGGAATGTGCAAATTTTGTTTCCAAAATATTTGTTCATCATAGTCCTGCCTGTGGTTCCTTGACAGGAGAGCCAGGAGCAACACCTGACAGTGTTTGGGATGCCCTGGGAAGCTCTGGCATAAGGACCAGAGGAGCTTATCTCACATCCATTTAAAAATGGAGGTGGTGGTAGATGGGAAATACTTGAACTACTTCCCTGTCCTTATTCTTCTGGAGTAAAAGTGAGTGGTGGTTGATTGCAGCCCTTGGAATATTGTTAGTTTGTTATGAAAGTCTTCTGCTTGGAATTCTGACCTTTGGAAATGGAGAACTCTTGAGTTCTGCTTCAGGTAGGACTTGCTTTAGGGTCTTGGGATCTAAGGGCTGTGTCTCCAGGCAGTCAGACTGTGGCTGGAGGGCTAAAACTGCCCTTTTTGACAAGAACTGGCTTTGCTGTGATTTTGAGTATCAGGGTGAAAGTGTTCCTTTGCTTCTGGTCCTGGCCAGGCGTCCGTGGGGTTTTTCCATAGGACACATCCATTATGGCATGAGAAGCTCTGGGCAGGGAAGGATTTGTTGTCCTCAGCTCTGTGCTTTCCTTGTGTTTGGCAGCCCTGGCAAGCACTGCTGGCCTGCTCTGAGGCTGGGATTTGCTCAGTCCTGAAGCTCAGATCCCAGGAAAGAACTTTAGAGCTCCCTTAAGGAGTGGGTGTGATAAGCACTGAGGACATCTGAGCCAAAACCACGGCCAGTGTACAAGGCTGCTTGGGAAGGTCATTGTGCAAGTGCTGCAGGGAAAGGGCTTTTGTGTAATTTAGAAGCAGCTCAAGTGATAAGGAGACATAATTATCAACTTTTTTTTTTTTTTTTAATGGCAGGAAGTAGCTATTTTCATGTGTGCAGAATACAGATTTACTAAATTGAAAGCGCTCTGCCTACTCTTAGCTCCTGGCTGTTGTGAGGTGAAACTAAAAGTTTACAAAAATATGCAATCTAGGTTTTGTCACCAAATACTCACAGGCTTGTGTATAAAATTTTTTTGTCTATCTCCAGTTTATTCCAATTCCACATTCAGTTTTAATCAGAGAGATTCCCTTACTGATGCTGTTGCAAGTCTGCAGTAACAGGTTGTTCTAGACCATGTAATGCACTTTCTGGGAAATTCAACAGAAATTAAACAGTTTTTCATCTTTATCAATTTTACTTGAAGGTATTGGCTCAAAGAGCTTTAAAACTGTTCCCTTATATGTTCCCTTTGAGCTGATTTAAAATCAGTAATAAAAACATTCTTAGGTTTTTTGCTGTCAGAGTAAATGTTTACCTCAAAGTTTGAACACTTTGGGCTGTTGGGCCTGTTTTAATGAAGCTTTCCACATTTTTTGGAAAATATTCCTGAAATGTTTTGTAAAGAGAAGGTAGTATCAGTCTTGAGTACAGTGATACTAGAAATCATTAGTCTTTTGACTTAAAGTGCTGTCAAAATGTAATTCCTGTAGTGGTAGATTTCAGGATTCCTAAATGTAGTGGTGCTCTAGAGGATGTTCAGGGCACCTCTCGTTAAAGATTTGATGTTCTCCATCCCCAAAAAAGCAGCAGCATGAGGCTGTTTTTGGCATGACTCTCAGGGTGTCTGTCATGTTTGTTTTTAAGAAATGGGAAAAATCTGCATTCTTTGCTTCATTGCTGGAGATGGATGTTTGGAGAGCACAGAATCAGAAGGGTTTGGGTTGGAAGGGACCTTAGAGAGTAGTTCCAGCCCTCCTGCCATGTCAGGGACACCTTTCATTATCCAAGGTTGCCCCAAGCCCATCTAATATGGGTTGGAAGGGACCTTAAATATCATCCAGTTCCAAACCTCTGCCATGGGCAGGGACACCTTCCACTATCCCAGTGGCTCCAAGCCCCATCCAACCTGGCCTTGGACACTTCCAGAGATCCAGGGGCAGCCACAGCTGCTCTGTGCCAGGGTCTGCCCACCCTCCCAGGGATGGATTTCTTCCCAATATCTCTTCTAACCCTGCCCTCTGGCACTGGGAAGCCATTCCCCCTTGTCCTTGTCATTCCAGGTTCCTTCTTGTGGCCCCTTCAGGTACAAGAAGGTCACAGTGAGGTCACCCCAAAGCTGCTGTTCTCCAGGCTGAATGACCCCAGTTCCCTGTTGGGAGAGGTGCTGAAGTACCTGGCAAAGCAGTGCCCTGCTCTGGGGCCTGGGCAGTAGAGAATGACCTGTTCCTTTGGGCTTCATGTGCTTCAGCTGGAGGAGATGGGCAGGAGCCCTGTCAGTGGTGCTGATCCAAGGTTTTTGACACTTGTTTTCCCTCTGTTTAGGGAGTGACAATTCCCAGTCAGAGACGCTACGTGTACTACTATAGCTACCTGTTAAAGAATCACCTGGATTACAGACCAGTGGCACTGCTGTTCCACAAGATGATGTTTGAAACAATTCCCATGTTCAGCAGCGGAACTTGCAGTAAGTACCACGCCCCTTCACCTCTGCTCTGGAACCTGTTGGTATTTTGGATGAGTGGTGGCACCAAGAGCTGCACATCTTGGTGAAAGTCGCATGTAAATGCCTCACAATCCAAAATCTTCTGGCTTAAATTAATCAAAATTCATGGACTCTGCCCACTGGGATCCTCCCAGGTGTAATCTCTGAAGGACTCATGATTGTTTTACTGCAGCTTTAAATTGGCAAGTGTTGTAATGGTTTGAAGATAGGTGATTCCATTTGTAGAACCATTGAGGCTGGAAAAGACATCCAAGATAGAGTCCCCACCTTGTCAGCCAAACCAGAGCACTGCCACATCCACTCGTTCCTTGGACTCCTCCAGAGATGGAGACTGTTCTATGTATATTTGGATATTTGCTCCTTACTGTTATATGAAAAGCCTCCTTTTTTTAAACACAGCAACTCTTGGGAAACATGAATTGCTGAAAAACATTTGCCTAATGGCGTGTTGGCTTCCAATGCAGCAACATCATTCTTCCCATGATGTTTAAAAAAAAATAAATAAATGGATCAGTTCAACTGGGTAAATATCTAATTAACTCTGGAATAAACATTTCTTTATGTGGAGGTTTCTAAAGCATGAATACACCTGTGAATGATTAATCTCATCTGCTGATACACTGTGTTAGTGAGGAACAGCAGATTTTGTGAAGCTTTGAAATACAAAAACAAATTCTACTCTGTCCTGTGGGCTGTGTTACAGGGCTGTGGCTGCCTTGTGTTGCGTGCTCGTTTTTTTGTTGGTGGAAAAAATCTAACGGTTTTGCTATGGGGATTACAGCAATGTGTAATTAATTCCAGTGCCTCCTGTGGCTTTGATTAAAATTGCCCTGTTAATATTGTTGTGAGACAGTACCTGAACATGTAACACGCACAAGAAACAATGGAGCAGCTTGTCAAGCTGTACAGGAGGAGGGAGGGAGGAGCCTCTGCCAAAACCCCTCTGCCTTAGGGAAGAGGTGTGGAGGTTACAGATTTCTGCAGTTACCACTTATTGAATGTTTTGGATGAACTGTGCTATGCTTGTGAGTCTGAGCTGCTCAAGTGAGTGCTGACCTGTGTGTCCATGGGAGGCTGCTGGGGTGGTGATTTCACAGGAGGATGTTGGGATAGACATCAGGTTGGCCAAGCACCTGAGAAGATAAATCAGCTGTCAAGCTCAGCAGTTGTATGGTGCAATATCTGAAGTTTCTGTGGAGTTCTCAGGGATTTTTCAGTTTGTGCAGTCGATGATCTGTGTTGTCAGCTGTGATGGCAGTCATTTTACCAATATGATAACTTTCAAGCTGCCTTCCTTGTTACCATTCTGCTGCTTTAAGGTCACTGACAGAGCAGAGGGCAGAATGAGGGGATGACAGTTCCACAGCTCTGAGGATTCAAAGGAGATAAGAGCAGAAAGAGAAAGTTGTTTGAAGACCTCACAGGAGCTTCCAAGATCTGAAGGGGCTACCTGGAAGCTGGATAAGGACCCTGCAACAGGAACTGTGGTGATAGGATGGGGGGAATGGCTAGACACTGCCAGAGGGGAAATTTAGGTGAGAAGGAATTGTTCTCTGGGAGGGTGNGCAGGCCCTGGCACAGGGTGCCCAGAGCAGCTGTGGCTGCCCCTGGATCCCTGGCAGTGTCCAAGGCCAGGCTGGACAGTGCTTGGAGCAGCCTGGGATAGTGGAAGGTGTCCCTGACATGGCAGGGGGTGGTACTGGATGGCCTTTAAGGTCTCTTCCAACCCAAACCATTCTGGGGTTCTCTGAGCCTGTCAGTAATAGTTTCATTGCCGGATCCTTCAGCAGGACACTGTGGGTGTGTTCAGCAGGGACTCCCACAGCTCTAGAGAGTTCTCTGTCCTGACCATTTCTAAAGCAACTCTTCCTAAACTGGACCAAAACTCCCTTTTAATTTCAGTGTTACCCCTGCAGATATAATTGGGGAAGTTAGGCCCTGGTTGGCATTTCTCTGGTGATGGTGGTTTACAGGACCAGCTTAGGCTCTGCTGGTGCTGGTTGGTTTTCCCTATTAATGTTCAGTTTTGTCCTTGTTTTTGCTTGTTTGTGTATGAGTAGTCAGTCTGTGCTGACATGACCAGCCACTCTATAATTGCAACAAGAGGTGAGAGAGAATAAAACCTCTCACTTTGGTCTGTGTAATAAAGAGGAGAGGGAAAACGCAAAGAGCAGTCAAGTAGTTGTCACCTTTTAGAGTCATTATATTAAAAAGGAATAATGTTTTAGGAATTCTCTGGTGGCCTGAAAGCATTGTCATGAAGGACAGAAATCTCTAAGGTTGTTTCCAGTAGCATCTGGCAAAGTTTGATCCCCTGTGGTGTTAAACCCTTAATAGAAATTCAGTTCACTTTGAAAATACCTTAACTCATGATTTTGTTTCTGCTACCAACTTCGTGCTTTTTGACACTTTTGAGGCTTTTCTCACCAAGTGACATTCTGTTTTGTCGCACAGATCCTCAGTTTGTGGTATACCAGCTAAAGGTAAAGATATTCACCTCCCCTTCAGGACCCTCACGACGTGAAGACAAGTACATGTACTTTGAATTCCCTCAACCTTTGCCGGTATGCGGTGATATCAAAGTGGAATTTTTCCACAAACAGAACAAGATGTTGAAAAAGGTTGGTTTCCTTGCTTTTTCTGGGAAAATGTTGTTGAGCCAGCCCCTGATGCTGGGGGTTGGGATGTTGGTTATTTTTCAGGACTGTGTAATCACAGCATTTCGTTCTTTGATGTCTGGTTTTCCCAAGGAGCCAATCGACCACAAAATGAAAGCTGAATGTTTGGGGAGTTGCTGAGATTAAGTACAAAGGTTGGGTAAAAATGATCCTGGGTCTGTATTGCAGTCGTTTGGGTAGTAGTGAGTAATCTAATTGAGGAAGAAACATTCACCTTCTAAAAATAGACTTGCATACTGAGCAAGTTAACTCCAGCTGTTTTCTTCACTAAATTTTCCTGAGGATTGAGCAGGCATAGAAGATCCTGTCTGTGCTGTTGGCTGATTTGTACCCATCTGTCAAATTTAGCTGAATTTCTGACATAATTGAGTTCCCACGCACTTTGTAAAAAGTATCTCTGCAATCTCTTCCTCCACCTCTCTGTTCCCAGCTGCAGTGCCTTGACATGAGAGGTTTAGAGAATTTCCTCAGAGCTGAGGGTTTTGTTAGAGTCTCAGTTAAGGAAAAAAAAATTATTTTAGGACTTACTTTGAAACCACAGCCAGTTCTTAAAGCTGAATCCCTGAGTTTCTTCAGTTCTGGTGCATGTGGAGCCACTTTGTATCTACCAGGGTGCAAGGTGAGGATGAGACTGCTGATTAAAGGCCACCTTGGTATTTGCTACTTAAAACTCCTCATCATTAGTTACTCCCTGTTGGATGGAGGTTAGAAAACTGAAGAGCATTTAGTGAGCAAATTCATTACAGTAAGAAATGCTGAAGTGGATCAGGAGACAAAGAAGTGATGAGGTAACATCATTTAGAGCTGTGCACACAGGTTGTACCTGCCAGCTGTGTCTGGATACTCATGCACACTGTTGTGTGGGCTTGCTTGTGTGAACAAGTTTAGTTCAGGTGCTGGTGTCTGCAGAAGTTTCTGGACAGTTCCTCAATTGCCCTGTTTTCCTTTTCTCCTGTTGGATGAGATGTTTTGAGTCATTGCAGTTAGCTGAGACTGTAAAAGCATTTTAAAAGCAGAAATTGTACTTCAAAGCTGAGATTATTGACATGCAGCAGCCAGTTTTGAGAGGAGCACCCAGATGAGTACTGTGGATGTCGAGATGAGGGATGCAGGGAGGAGATGGTGCAAAGCCCCAGCATCTGAGATGAGGTCCTGCTTTACCTACTCTCCCATCTGGACTGAGTTTGTTGTTTCTTTGCCATCTCCAGTAACACATTGATTGCAGGCAATGGGAAATGCTGTGCTGCCCATCCCTGAAATGCCAGTGTGCAGATCAGCTGTTGGATCTTGGCTCTGTAGCCCCATGAACAAACTCCTGTATTTGTTTTACCCCTGGAGAGGGCACGGAGATCCAGACACCAGAGTGTAATGACAGCCTCTCATGAGCACACACACTTTCTGCAGTATGAATTGGGTCTTCAGGCGTGTGTAGAAGTGCAGAACCACAGCAGGGGGGTTACTGTGCTGGGGTTTCATTTCAGAGTGTCAGATTGTGGTTTCCTTTCTTAAGAATCTTTGTAGTTTCTGAGTAGCTGATTGGTTTTAGGTTTTGTTTTTTGATTTTTATTTTTTTCCTTTTTGTCTAGTCTAATCAGATACCCGAACGATTTGGGTTCTGTGGATTACAGATAGTGCAGAGGTGCTCAGTTTCTCAGTGGTTTTGGCCTGGTAGAGCCAAAGAAATGGTGAAGGTGGTTCTTTTCACATCTGCAGACTTTTCTGAGATGGAAACTGTCCCTTCATCACCCAGTGAAAAAAAACACCTTGATAATCTCTCTGAAATATCTGTTGAATCAAGTGTCTTATTGCCTCAGCTTTCAATATGAATGGAGGACAGAGGAAAATAGGTGTGAGATGTTCCACAGTTCTGGTAAGGTCACCTCTCATAGCTCTGCTGCAAACACAGGAGCTGATCCCTCCACATGGTCCTTGGACAGGTTGTTGCAGAAAGTGAATAAGGTGAGAACAGGGCAAAGGGGAGAAGAACCTGCCTTGGCTCAGGCTGGCTCAGACATTTCTGTCCAGTTGCTTCACATCTGTGCCTGTTCCTTTTCTACATCAACTGTCTACACAGCTTTTACCCAAAACCCCAAACGTGAAGGTCCTCCACTGGGGGGACTTGTATTTTAAAGATCTCTTATGCAATGATCACCTAATTCATGAGGAACAGCATCTTATCTTCCAGAGATTGGTTTATTAACCAGGTTTATGAAAAGTGGAATTACAAGCCTGTTACTGGTTCTTGTTCTTCCCAGGTTTTCTGTTTGCAGATTATAAGTAGCTAAAGAAGTCTTAAAGACATCACATATTGACCAGTCTGCATTTTAACTTTAGCATGATAAAAAACCAAATGAGATCGATTAAAAGTGTTATTCCTGATCCATTCTGAGCCTCAGGCTGGAGAATGGCTGTGTCTCATCTGTGGAGATGATGAAAACTACTTTGCCCTGGCTCTGGTTTGTTATTTGGTAACACTGATCTCAGATGTAAACGCCCCAGACTCCCTCACCTGTACTTGCTTCCAAATTTCCCAGTCCTTTGAAGAACAGCGTTATCTGCAGAGCTCTCTGTAGGGAAGGCCCTCCTCAATTTTGCTCAGGCTCATTTTGGATAAAATTATTATCCATAAACCAGACCAAACCTGAATGACCAAATGACTCCAAACACCTAACATTGCAGAGTCAGTGTGAGATTTAAAGTAGCCAAGTGTCCTTTCTTTTAATGGCAAAAGTTAATTTAAGCAAATTCAATAGCTTTTGGGAGCTGACTTCAGCCACAGGATCACTGGTGCCACTGGGGTATTGGTACAGGGCTGACAGTCTTGGTAAAGTTTCATCCCTTCCATAGTTTCTGCCACCTGGCATCAGTTAAGTCCCAGCTCTTGGTCTTGTCTAATCAAGTTGTTTACTTTATTCTCAGACTGTTTCTTCAGTGATCTGTAGCTACTTCATTTCAAGAATGAAATGCATGCCCACATGAGAACAAAATGGCTTGAGGCTCAAGTGCTGTGTATGAATTTCTGATGGGTAGAAGTTAGTAATTTGGGGGGGGGGGTTAGCATGTTTTTTTGTTGTAGCTTGACTGTTCTTCCACTTATTGATGTTGACATGATAATCTGAAAGTATTTTAGAGTATCCTTAGATCACTCTGTTCAATGGGAGTCTGCTAAAAAATATACAGAAATACGGAAATCTCCTCATCTTCCTGCCTCCAGAGCCTGAGGGTGAAGGAGACCTTTTTTTTGGGAGTCCTTCCAGTACAGATGAGAGGGAAATGTTGATGTGGGTTTAATTTGTGAGAGTCAGTGGTGTGTTATCCCCAGACTCCAGCGTAGGAGGGCTGACAGCATTGTTTGAGCAGTTGCATTTCATCTCTCAAGTCTAGAGATAAGTTCTGCTGCAGAGTTCAACAAGACTTTGGGCAGTTGCTGTTAAGCAAACACTGAGGAATGAACTCTGAAAATGTCAGAAGACTCAGTGTTGATCTGAAAATGGTACAGGAAGTTCCATCAGGCAGGCCTGGGGAACAGGCTGAACCATGATCTCCATTCTTTGGAGAGCATCTGCAGACCCTCAGCGGGTGCTGCACAGTGACTGAGTGCCTGTAGATCTCTCTGCAAAAGTTAGCTCTCAGGAGGACATGGGAACCCCTGACCGATGGCTTAAGGTTTGGATCTCAGTCTGCAGCTAGAGCTCTAGAGTGGAGAATGTTTTTCAGTCAGTCTGAGAAACTGCACAAGGTGGGGACAAGCACTGTTTGTCAGAATTGTGGGATTAAATCAGCCTCTGTCTCATCTGATACTGCACTGGAGATTTATGGCACAGATTTGGTTATGGGAAGAAGTACATCTGTGGTTTATTTTTTTTTTTTAAGACAGATGTCTGTGATGTAACTGGAAGTGAAGCAAAACACATTGAAAACCAGTCTCTAATACTTTTTTTTTTTTTCAGAAGTCTATTCATTAGCTTGTGTTATGTGAGCACTTGGTCTGGTATTTTGATTTGCTATATAAAGCCTGAGTTCAGTTCATGCCTTGATTTTTGAAATTCCTATCTTTGGCCCATATTACATCATCTTTCTTCCTTGTCTTCTATGAAATATCTTGGATCCTGATGCTTTAGCTGAATCCTCACTTTGAATAATGGATTTGCTCTTCAGTGAAAACAGTGACAAGTTATCAGCCTTAAGAGCTAATTCCAAAAAACATGACAAAGTCTTCCCTCAATTGAAGTGGCCATGCCATGTTCCAAGACCCATGAACTCAGTTTATTAGGCTAATTAAGTTGTGTAGTGGGAAGGAAAGGAAAATAACTCGATGCTTTAAAAAGCTGGAGGGAGATAAAAGGAGAAATGACCAGCTCAGCTGAGTTGTATTGTTTAGTTTGAGTCCCTGAAGACCTCTTCAAATTTATCCTGAGGAACGCAGATTAAAAGCTGTCTATTGAGAGGTTTGTTGTTTGCCAGCCCCTGTCAGTGAAGCTGAGTTCCCCCAGCCCTTAAGTGCCAGCTAAATCCATCCTGGTTCTCCACTCATGGAGCTGAAGGTGAGGCATGACAAAACTGTGCCT
Source organism: Turdus rufiventris (assembly GCA_013186435.1). Classification (NCBI taxonomy): domain Eukaryota; kingdom Metazoa; phylum Chordata; class Aves; order Passeriformes; family Turdidae; genus Turdus; species Turdus rufiventris. The sequence goes on along the minus strand of PYHW01009718.1, from coordinate 256,273 downwards.
TCTGCTGGCATTGGTTCCCATCCAGTGGCCTCTTTTTCTCTGGCAGTGCTTTCCTGCTGGTGACAGGAGCCATTCTCCAGCCATCCATGGCCTGCAGCGTGTCCTCCCCTCCCTGGGTGTGACACAGGAGGCGCTGGGGACCAGAACCAGAGGGGTTTGCAGCAGGAAAGCTGCTCCTTGTCTCTGTTTTGACCTGAGCAGGTCCTTTGGTTGGGGCAGGAATAAACAGCTCCTTCTGAGGGATTCACTGTGGGAGTGAGGAGGAGCCTGGATTGGGGTACCCTGAGATTTTCTTCATGGGGATTTTGTCTGCTGCCTTTTCTTCTGGGAGAGAGACATCAGCAGAATGAGCCCAGGATATTCATCCTCAACTTCCAGACCCAGGCAGGGCATTTCTAAGGCTGAACTGGGGGAAAGAGGAGGGTGTGAAATGTATAAACAGGACCTGGCAAGAACCTGCTAACTGCTGACAACCATGGATGGGCTCTAACAGGGCTTCTTCAGAGATGGGATGGCTTGAAGGGACTCAGGAGCAGTGGGAAACACCTGTTAGACTCCCCAAACAACTCATTTGCTGGATGGACTTGATTCCCAAAGTGCTGGAGAGGCAAGTGGTGAAGTGGGGAGCTCAGCTACCAGAAGTGCTCCAGGCTAGATTTTTAACTTCTGTCTTAGGGTCTCTCAGGTGCTTACAAAAATACAGAAAGCTGGAAGTGGTTTTGTAGGCTTTACATAAAATACTGAAAATAAGTTTCCTGACCTTTGGTGGAGAGGGACACTTCTGAATTTGCAATGTCTTGAATAAATTTGTGAGGAGGATGAGTGTGAGTTAAGTAGTCCAGCTCTTCTCTGCCTTCTTTCATTGGCTCAGGAAAATGCTGTGGTATTTTGCTGGTGCCAGACTGCCTTCAGCAGGAGGCCTGCTTGTGTCATACACACTGGAACCACTTCTGTTCTACCTCTGATTTCCCCCCTGCTTCCTTATCAGCAGAGATGAATAGAAAGATAGGGCAGGACATGGATTTCCCAGTAAGAAACTGGGATTAGATCTCATTAGTAAACCAAAATAGGTAAGTTAGCTCAGAAGGAGTGAGTTTGTGTTCTGGTCCTGTGTAATACCATGGAATATTAGATTCTGGAATGGGTTGCTTTCCCTGCAGCTTTAGCAGCAGTGCAGGGATACTGATCAGTGTGGGAAGAACTGGCCATTTGCATCTTGGATCTTGGGCCTGAAAAGCCACATCAAACAGAAGATTTTGTGTGTAAAGAGCAAGTGGATGTAGCTCAGTGTCAGCTGGAGAGGGGTTTGGTGTGTGATCAGGAGCAAGCTGCCAAGGAGAGCTGACCTTGGAAACATCAGCTCTGGGCTGGCAGAAAGCTGCTTCTCCAGAGCCTTTAGGATCCCTGATACAGGGCTGTCCTGCCTCCTGGTACAGCTGGAGCTGTGGCAGAGTGGAGAATCAAACAGCTGATGGTTGCCTGTCAAGTTCTGCTTCAGCTGAACATCCTTCAGCTGTCACTGCCTCAGCTTCTTCCCCAAAACTTCCTGCTGAGTGGCAGGACAGCAGGCAGTGCCTCTGCCTTCCTCTTAGTGCTGCTCAGCAAAGGTCTGGCTGGGTGAAAGCATCTCAGCAGAGCACCCGTGAATCCTTGGCTGTCATCGTGGATTTGTAGTTTTGCTCAATTTTATACAGTTCTGTATAAAAACAAGAAAAGCTTTCTGTTACAGGGGAGATTCAGTATTACCTCAGCTGGTGAGGTTGTCTGTTGGATTTAGAGATTGCTTGGCAAGGTGTGAGCAAAAACCAATCTATTTATGCCTTGTGATTGCAAGTTTTAGTTGACTGAATTTATTATCATCTGCTTTTATTGCAGGTATGGTAGTTTTAAGCCCAGCTCTCCATGAGTGACTCCTAAAAGATTAATTGGTTAAAATTGAGCTTGATGAATGCAGATTTTTGTGTGTTGTCCAGGAGATGTGATCGAAGTGTCTTTGCATGCAATGTAACAAATGACATACTGTTGTCCAACCAAGTTTTGCCTGATACTACAAATCTGTTTTTGACCAGATGCTGATAGCAGACTAATTAACGTGCCATTAGCGAATACTAAAGCAAGCTTGTTTTCTGTGTTCTTCCTCCCCCAGGACAAAATGTTTCACTTTTGGGTAAATACATTCTTCATAGGACTGGATGAAAATTCAGACAAAGTAGAAAATGGAAGTCTAGTTGCAGATCAGGAACTTGATGGTATTTTCAGTACAGAGCGCTCAGATAATGATAAGGAATATTTAATCCTTACATTAACAAAAAACGATCTAGACAAAGCAAATAAAGACAAAGCCAACAGATATTTCTCTCCAAACTTCAAGGTCAGTATATTTTATGTGTGAACAAAGCTGAAAATCTATGTGATTTGTTTGTCTTGCCTTTGGAGGGACCATGTGAAACTGCTGTGTAGAGACTGAGTTGATGTGTTTGTGTTGCCATCTCTTAGCAAAGCTTTGAGCTTTGTACTTGTATCTGCTTTTTGTGGAGCTGATGGGCGTTGAGAGGCTGGGGTTGAAGTCTTCAGGTTGTTCCAGGTGTTCATGGAAGCCATGAGAGGTGTGGGAGAGCTGGTGACCAGGTGGAATCCTCCCTGCTCCAGCAGCATTGCCTGAGGTCTGGGCTGGGCACGCTGAACTGCTGAGCTGATGGACAGCAGTGCCTGTTCCATGGGAAGCAGAGGGGGCCACAAGGATGATCTGGGGTCTGGAGCATCTCTCTGATGATGAGGAAGAACTTGTTTCCATGAGGGTGGCAGAGCCCTGGAACAGCTGCCTGGGGGAGTGTGTGGAGTGTCCCTCTCTGGAGACATTCCAGAAAGACTTCCCACCTGGAAGTGCTCCTATGCCTGGGCAGGGGGTTGGGCTGGGTCATCTCCAGAGGTCTCTTCAACCCCAGCTGTCCTGTGATTCTGGGAATACCTTACCCTGGCAGTTTAGCTTTGGGGAATATGAGCCATTGCCAGCAGCGTTTTAAACACGCAAAAGGCATTTGTAAGAGTTCCAGCATTTTCTAACTTCATAAAAGATCAGCTGGTGCTCATTTTGAAGGTTATGGTCATAGCTGCTTGGAATATTGCTTGGATCAGACTTCTCACATGCCAGTCACCCATTAGAGAGTGTTTTCTTCATTCCTGTGCAGTCTCCTGGTGCTCTGGCAGTTGTGGAAGGCAGGAGGGTGGTGGTGTGGCCTGATGTGCTGGGATGTCCTGCTGCTGCAGCTCGGGAGCACCTGAGCACTCAGCCAGAAACAGTTCCTGCAGCTGGGCTGGAAAATCCTGCTGCTTTGCCAGGTCTTTGTTTTGCCAGGGGTGGTATTGGGAGGCTGGCAGAGCTCTCTGGGGAGAGGAGCATGGGTGTGACTCAGCATGGTGAAGGACCTTTGCTGTTCAGAATTGCTTTGTTGCCTGTGCTCAGCTGAAGCCCGGGTTCCCTTTTTAAATGTTGTTTTTTCCTTCCCCAGGTGAAGCTATTTTTCACAAAAACAGTAGAAGAGCCATCAAACCCAGAGGCTAGCAGTTCAACTTCTGTAACACCAGATGTTAGTGACAATGAACCTGATCATTATAGATACTCTGACACCACTGACTCTGATCCAGAGAATGAACCTTTTGATGAAGATCAGCATACGCAGATTACAAAAGTCTGAATATTTTTTTTATCAGAGATAAAAAAAAACATACAAAAAAAAACCAACCATGAAGAGAGACAAACTTGAATAAACTGAAAAAAACAAAAAGGACCTTTCTAAATGGCAAAAGGACATAGTGTCAGATTACCAATTATAGGAACAATTCTTTCCTGACCAATCTTGTTTTGCCCTATAAATCTACAGGGTTTGACACTTGTCCAGTCGGGGGGGGAAAAGAAAGGTTACGTAGCTCTTATATGTATATACCTTTTTGTGTCAAAGGACATTAAAACTTCAATTAGGAACTATAAACATGGCACTTTCCCATTTTATTCCAGTTTTATAAAAGTGGAGACAGACCTAATGTGTATGCGTAGGAATTTTTCCTTTTGTGTTCTGTCACCAAACAAAGTTTCAAAAAACCGAAAAAAAAATATTTACAGGTTCACATCCTGCCCCTTTTTTTGCACTTGTGTGGCAACAGAAAAGTCTGCAGTTGGCTAAGAGATGTTTTCTAGAAGGTTTTTCCTACATTGTAATGCATGTTTTTTGGATGGGGGCTGGAAGGTGATGCTCGGAAAGGAGCGTGGCCTCTGTACCATATCCGGCTGTTCCATGCACCTTTCCTCAGCATGCTGCCCTAATTCATCCGGGACAATGGGTGAGGAGTCGCCGCTGTCACTGCTTGTTGTTTGTGCATTTTTCATTTTTTTTAAGTGTAATGGTGCTAGAAAAGGCAGCTAGAGGGAGTGATTCTGTCTAGGGGTACAGGAATGAACCTTCATGACACCCACGAGACCCACGCAATGAAGGGAGACAAGGAATTGGGGTCACGAAAAAATAAAATAAAAAAAAAACAAAAGGAAACACAGCAACAATGACTTAACCATACAAATGTGGAGGCTATCAACTAAAGTAAGAGCTTGAAACAAATGGTTATAAAATTTGACAATGATTTATTGGGATTTTTTCTGAATTGTAATGGCTGCTCCATCTCCTGTGTAATCAAGGCCAGTGCTAAAAGTCAGATGCTCTTAGTGCAAAAACATCAGTCAACATCTTACATTTATATTAGTAGTTTTTCAATCATATTCCTGCTGTGAATACTTCATGTGCTGCCTTGCAAGCTTTTTTTTTTTTTTTTTCCTCTCATGAATATAAAAAGATTTTGTAATGGTGCACAGGAAATGTCATTGGAGACTCTCCAGGTTAGTGTTTGTTTGGAAGATTTCTGATGCATTTATTCAATCAAACTTCTGTCAGCCGTTCCACCCCTTTGACCTTACACATTCTATTACAATGAGTTTTGCAGTTTTGCACACTTTTTTTTTTTTAAAAAAAAAAAGTCATTAACTGTTAGGGAGTTTTACTTGAATATTCATTACCTGCAATGTTTAAAAAACGGACATTACACACCAGAGACAGGAAACCAGTGTTGCAGTAAATTCTCAACCGCTAATGAAGATTAAAAAGCAGAACTTGTCCCAAATACATTACTTTAACAATGTATTTTTCCCTCAAACCACCCAAGAAATTGTTTTTCTAAACAGAATGGCAGTGTTGGATTATTTGTTCCTAGGGCCACAGGCAAGGGCTCAGAGTTGGCTTCTGGTGGGCAATTGTCTGGACTCAGGAGTCCAGCTGCTGGCACATCCAGATGTGAAGTCACTGCCCAAACAGGCCCCTCTAACTGGGCCATGAACAGCTGACCCCAAATTGATGCTTTTATTAGGATGCAGTACACACATCCCCCTGCTTAATTAACTTCTTGGTGCTGACATGGAAGTTCATGAGCTGTGTTCTCAGCCAGAATCATGGATGGGATCTGTCAGATCCCTGTACAGCAGCATTAATGGTTGGAATTTGAACCACACAAGGCAGGACTTCCACTAATTACAATTGGTGAACCAAGGTGTAAAGGGCTTTAAAAAAAATAATTTCTTACCTGGTTTCTGTTGGTCAATTCTGCTCCTCAGCTTCATGATTCTAACTTCTAACAAAGCTGGTAATATGTTCTGACTTACAGGTTTAATTAGACTGTAATGGATCAAGGTTCAGTGCTCATTGTGACGAGCAGGAGGTGGTTTTTCCCTTGGGAACAGGAATTTTAACTCTTCCCCTTCCAATCGTGTTTCACCCTGTCTGGTTTATAACAGTTGAAAGTTGTGTTGGCTTAATAAACCAAACTGTTCCTGCTTGGATAGTACTGGGATCTTGGCACTGCTGCGTGTCCCACTTTGGATAATCAGGATTGGATGGTGCAGTTCCAGTCGGCGGCGCCGGATCGGGAACCAGGACGCAAGGATGGGCTTTTGCACTGTTATTTTTCCTTTGGAATGTGAAGGTTGGAATGAGGGTTTTGATGATTTTTTTTTATTTTTTATTTTTTTTTTAATGTTTCGACGTCTTTGAGAAGCCTTGCTTACATTTTATGGTGTAGTCATTGGAAATGGAAAAATGGCATTATATATATATATTATATATATAAATATATATTATACATACTCTCCTATACTTTATTTCAGTTACCACCCCCATAGAAGTTGACAAGAATTGCTATGACTGAAAGGTTTTTGAGTCCTTATTAAAACTTTATTTATGACAGTATTCATAATTAGCTTGAGCTGCATTCTGTAGGTAATCTTTCCTTGAGTTTCTGGACTGTAGCTTCAGCCTGTTGGGATGTGCAAGAGCTTACATGTCTGAAACTACTTGAAGGCATCACTTTGGTAAGAGCTTAACTGCAAGGCCCTGAAGCATCCCCTGGGCTTGGGCAGCCCCTGTCAAAATCTTTGCCACAGCTCCTCCAGGGCAGCTGTGCAAATCAGCCTCCAGATTACTCCCCGGGGCACACATTGTAAACTGGAGTTTACATGCAGCATCAAAATCAGCTTTCCAAATTAAAAAAAAAAAAAAAAATTAAAATATTTTTAAAAACCCTTCAAATAATCAAAAAAGAGGATGCTGGTGTGCAAGTTCCATGTTTAGTCCTAGCAAATGTGTGCAATATGTTAACGATGCCTGTGGTTGCCACGAAGTGCCTCGTTCACCTTCTCAATACTGTTGGAAAGTGTCGTGCGTGCAGATGGATGGGGTGGGACTGTGCACTAAAAGGGGCTCCAACTGCAGCGTTTTGGCAGAGCTGCCTTTCTCTGCCAGTTCAAATTTCCAGTCTGTTTTCATATAGCATATATATATATAGATACTAAAAGAAAAAAAAAAATCAGTCTGTTAAGCAGCCTTACTCTGATTCAGCCTCTTCAAATACTATTGTGCTGTGCAACAGTGGCTCTGTGTGTAACTGAGAATACACAAAAACCAAGTATGACATGTACAGGATAATGCCTCATACAAATCAGATGTCCGTTTGTTATTGTGTTTAACAACCCTTTATCTCTTAGTGTTAAAACTCCACTTAAAACTGATTAAAGTCTCATTCTTGTCACTGTGTGGGTGTTTTATTGCAGTGTTCTGAGCTTGGCGAACAGCTGAAGACGTTGTGCTGGTGAAGCTGTGGAATTTGGAGTGTGGTGCTTGGAGCCAAGGGTGCTCCTCGAGTATCCAGGGATTTGCAGGGAGCTGCAGCTTCAAAGCCTGGTGTGTCCCAGAGGTTTGACCAGTGCAGCAGTGCAAGTCCAGACGTGTGCAGGGATGTCAAACCCTCCCTGTGTTGACCTGGTGAGGGGCAGGGGCACCTCCTGGGGCATCAGCACCTGAAGGTCTGCAGGAAGGATGGACAAATGACAGGGAAATGGGGAATGGCTCTCCACTGCCACAGGGCAGGGATAGATGGGATACTGGGAGGAAATCCTTCCCTGTGAGGCTGGGGAATGGTGCCCAGAGCAGCTGTGGCTGCCCCTGGATCCCTGGAAGTGTCCAAGGCCAGGTTGGACTTCGGGGCTTGGAGCAGCCTGGGACAGTGGAAGGTGTCCCTGCCCATGGCACTGGATGGGCTTTAAGGTCCCTTCCTACCCAAACCATTCTGGGATTCTCTATTTAGTCTCCAAGAGAACTTATTTCAAAATTCACCTTATTTATAAGGTAATGTTGCATCTGCTGCATAATAATGAGACGTGAGTCCCACCTGAAAATTCTTTTCCTAAAGTAACTTTGCATTGACAATGAGATGGATTTTTCCCTGTAGAACCATAGGATTGTTAAGGTTGGAAAGGCCCTTTGAGATCATCAAATCCCCTCTCAGGACAGATCACGTAGGTAATTTTGGGGTTCTGGTTGCTTGGCTGTTTTCAAGGCAGATTTTGAAGCATCACTTCAATCCTCGGTGGTGTTCCCTGCTCCCAGGGTTACCCCTGGGCCTGCAGGAGTGTCAGAGGGGTGGGGAGGAGCCAGGGTGCTCTGCTGCACCCCCAAATCAGGTGCCTTCAAGTGGTTCTTGTTACTCCTCCTTCCTTCCCACTGCTGGTAACACCAGCCCTGGCCCACATTTGGCTGACCATCTCCCAAAAACTCGAGTTCTGTTGGGGCAAGGAAGGTTTTGGTGCCTGAGTGGCACAGGTAAGGGCTTTACACCACAGCACATGGTGCTACCCCAGCTGTTAATGCAGCTCCTTTTGCTCAGGTGAGCTTGGACTGCATCCAAAAAAATGGAAGTTGGGTGGGAAGAGACAGAAAAAGCTCGAAGGAGAGTCTGAACAGGGTTCAACATGATGAGAAATTTCTATAGATGCAGAGATCTCTCTCAATGAAGGGATTCTGCTCTGCAGACAGGTGAGAAGTGCTGTGGACAGATGATTATATTTGGCTTTTACG
>PYHW01009718.1:196972-208647 GCA_013186435.1 Turdus rufiventris | reverse complement strand
CCAACCTGCCAAAGCATGATACAGAGAGTGCAATTTTCTTTTGATCATGTATTGGATTTCCACCCAGTAAACCATTACTGCATCCCCTCGTGGGACTGTCAGCTTCCAAGGAATCTTGCTAAATCCAGGGGATTTTTCCACTGTTTCAAATGTACCCTGCCTACTGCAAAGCACCCACATTGATGTTGCTGGCTGCATTTTCTGCTACTGGATGTTAGCATCTCTTCAAAGGAGGAAATTAGCTGAAATAAGCAGTTGCAACCTCTTCAGCTGAACAGAGGAGTCCATCCAGGTATGGCAAATCCAGAGATTCTCCCTCAGACCAATTTTAAGTCAGTACTTAATTTATTCCTGCATTTCCCTTACAGATTGAGCTGAGTACAAACAATGCAGAAAGACTTGGCAGATAAAGGCTTTTCTGAGTGTCCTTTCTTCTTGGCTGCCCAGTGTTTATTTGATGCTGGCTGTACCACACACCTCCTACCCCTCCCGGTATCTGGTCAAACCTTGCACTTGATGATCTTGGAGGTGTTTTCCAGCCTCAGTAATTCCATATGAAGTGACTCTGCCAAAGACACACGGTGGGTTGGGAAGCTGCTGGCTCTGAATGCTAATGGTGCCTTCACCATAATTAGAGCAAGGGGATCCAGAACTGCAGCTGTGCTGCTAAGTAGTGTCAGTAGAATTTTGGAAGTCCTAATCCCTCATCTGCCACGGATAATTGTAATGTCTGCATTTTAATCCCAGGATTGTGTTTGGCCATGTGAAGGATGTTACAGCCGGATTTAATTAACAAGTAGGATAAATCCCATCTAAAAGAGGCAGGGGAAAGATGCACCCATCTTATCAGTTCCCCTGGCCTCTGTGGCAACAGCTTATTATAATTGAAAGTAAAGAGAGCTTTAGGAGAAAGAGGGAGCTCTGCCCCAGATATTTCATTCAGGGAGTGATTATTTTATAGGGTGGCATTAGAGATCTCTTTATTGAGATAATGGGTCTGACCTACACGGACTCATTTGCAGCCTAAGACATATTGACATTCATCCACCAAATTACAGACTGGTGATAATTCCTCCTGTGGCACCAGCAGCTGCTGGAGTCAGAGCTGGCTGGGAGCAGCAACAGAAGCAGGAGTTGGATGGGGCTTGGGAACCCTTTCCAGAGCCAGATCCAACTCTCCCATCCCACCCACAGCTCTCGTGAGCACCAGCAGTTCTCAGCAGGTAAGGCAGGAGAAAACCCCAGATGTCACAAGCAGGGAGCCTTAACAGTGGCACCTGTTTTTCCCAAAAAAAAACCAAAAAACCCTGAACTGATAAAAAGGAACTTAGAGAACACAGCACGATTTTGATATGTTTTATATAAATATTAATAGCCGTGCTAGGGTTGCTTTTGCAATCCACCAATACTTTACTCGCAGAAAAATAAACTTTGTGCTAACAAGACCAGGTTCCCAAACTGGATGCAGATCAAGGAGTACGAGCAGACTCCACAACAGTGATCCACAGCAACTTCAAAAAAGGAAAAAATTTTAGGGGACTGCTTTAAAAGTAAATATTTTGCATCAACCCCCACGTTCAAACTCACCAATGTAATTTAACTTGAGAGGCTTTGGGTAAACATGGAGATTCACTCCAATACTTTAGGAAATCGCCAACAATTTTCTCAGATTTTTAAAAGAAGATTGCAAAATATACACATTTTGCTATTATTACCCTTAGGTAGTTTACTTTAAAATACTTTTCACATAACATTCTGTTAAATTGAGCTGGGCCAAATCAAATAATAACAATTAGTACGTCTGCTCTTCTGTGGTAGGGTGGGAATTTTGCTAATAATACCACATACTTTTGGATGTAGAGAGATGCATTGAGTCATGATTTTTAAGTTCCAGCGAAAATCCCACCATATTACGTGGGATTTACTTCCTTCCTGTACACTCCTCCTACCCCTACTTACCAGGAGAGCTGCATACCTCACAATGTGAAAAAATGGCTGAAAATGACCTGGCTTTTGCTGGCCAGCCCTGGATGCTGCTCATGGCTACGTGGTTATGGACACTGAGCAACCATCCCCTTTCCCTGGATCCCTGAGGATGGAAAATGCAGCCCCAGCAGGTTCCTCCCAGCTGATTGTTCCCACCAGGAGTACCTGGGAGTATCTCCACCTCTGGCACTTGATGCTGCTTGGTTCAGGCAGGGAGGGCAGGATCCTCTGCAGGTGGCTGAGAATGATCTGCTGCACCTCTGCGGGGTCTGAGTCCAGGTGCTCGCTGCCAAAGGTCACAGTCGTGTGCACCACGACCGAGGGCCCAATCTCAGGAGACTCTGAAAGAAAGGAAGAAAGAGAAGAGGTGCTTTTGAAGCATTGCTTATTCATACCTGCCTTCCCAACACACTGGCAATTGTGCCCCTGGCCTAGGAGTCAGTAAGAACAAAAATATCTGTGGTACCACTCTGTTCTTCCAGGTGGGAAAAAAGCACGAGGAATAACAAGATGAGTCGCTCGCAACAAGAACACAAGTCAAGGAGGACAATCTCTGCAGGTTGCCTTTGGACACTTCCAGGGATCCAGGGGCAGCCACAGCTTCTCTCTGGGTAGCCTGTGCCAGGGCTTCACCAGCCTCATTGTAAAAAAACTGTGGGTTTTTTTTTTTAATCTCATCTAAATTGACCCTCCATTCAAAATTAAAATTCCTTTAATAATTTCCAATTTAAAACCATCACCCTTTGTCCTATCACAGAAGTTTGCTCTCATCTTTTGAAATCACAGCTCAGGTGCTGACGTTAATCCCAGTAGACTTGGAAAGGGCTGGGCTTTGTTAAATTTGGGACTGGTTGCAGGTTCTCTCCTGTCCCCAGTGGCATGTTGGCTTGTCACCTTACAGACATGGCCTAACAACCAGCAGCCAGAGAATTTGCTGGGATTAGGGGATTTTGGGGCTCAGGGACTTCCCTGTGCCAAGGTAGGATGAGGATCCAACAGATCCTTGTGTGAGTCATTCCCACTCCAACGAGCAGGATGGAGCAAGGACAGGACATAGGTTATGCTGCATTTCAGCTGAGCTGCTCAATTAAGTGATTCCCTCTCACTCTCTTACCCAGCAACTCTCTCCTTTGGAAGCAGAAAGTGTCTCCTGGTTAGCCAGAGCTTTGTTTGAACTAGCACATTCTTAGAAGAAAACTTTAGTTTCAGCAAACAAGAGTTTTCTGACCGAGAATACACAAAGAAAGAGGTGGTTGAACACTTTCTGACCACTCTGGCTACAAGGCACTGAGCTTGACAAACTCCTTATCTCTGCTCTGCCATGAAGAAATCTCCAGCTCCTCAAGCCAGAGATCCCCCTCTGGGAAGATGACACATTCCAGCCTTCCAAAGGCAGCCAAAACGCCTTTCTCTGGTGAGCTTCCTGTCCTGGTCTGACCACTTCAGAGGAGCAGCAGTACCAAATCTGCAAGTGTGAAATCCACAGCTCTGAATTCCTGTGGAAGGAACCCCTGTCTGAGTCTCCTTGTTGGGTGAGCCAGCTCAGCCAACCCTTGCTCTAGAAAACGGTGAAAACATGGCAAAAAGGGCAGGAAGATGTTTTCTGGATTCACAGCTACCACAGGACATGTCTCTGTGGGCATCGGCTGTCTGGAAAAGCTACTCAGACTTTCCTGCCCCTTTTTTGGGGCAGAAACCTGGTATTTTGATGTCTCTCCACAGACACAGCGAGGGACAGAAGACCAAGAAGACCAAACCCCTTCCTGTGTGAGCAGAGCACCCCTGGGACCAGGCCCTGAGTGATGGAAAACTGAATCTTGACCCAGAACCTGGGAATGAGGGGAAAGGTTTCTGGACTGAGAGCAGAAGGCGGGAGCCATCAGCTTCTGAACGTTTTGGGACTGTCCCAACACTCATCATCAATTCCCAGCTGGAGGAATCATACAGGCTGGGTAGGAAAAGGGAAGGAGAGATTGCTGACAGCGAGAATTCACACAGGGTTAAGCCTGTTGGAGTATTATCTTCCAGAAAAAGGATGGGGCTAATAAAAGGTGCCCTGGAGAAGAGCACACAGAGAACAGAGCCCAGGGTCACTTCCCCAGCACAGGGGCTTGCAGCCCAAGGACACCTGGTGCCAGGAAGGTGGCTCTGAGCTCTGAGCAACACATTTAGTGCAGAACTGTGGTGTCCTGGTCCAGCTGCTGTCACTGTCACTGTCACTGTCACAGGGGGTGAAAAGGCTCGTGGGTGAATTGCTCCAGGCAGTGACAATGTGAGCAGCCCACGGTGCCAAGTCCTCCCACAGGGATCTCCTCCTGCCCTGCAAGCTCTCAGATGGCACCAAGGGTGTAAACTCACCTCCTGTGCTGGCCACATCCTCCTCACCATCAGGGAATGAATGAGACACAGAAATTACAGTAAAACAAAGCACATGAAATCAGGATGACAACAATGAAACAAGACATATGTTCTTGGAGAAAGCTCACGGTGGATCATCTGTCCACCAAAACATTCTTCCTGGTGAAACACAAAATCTACTCTTCTGTGGTGGATTTATGCCAAGGTCAGCGTTCAAAGTCCCTAAACTGAAAAAGAATTTTAGAGATGAGATGTAATCCCTGGGCCTGAAGCTCCTTTAGAAGAGAGGACACCACCAGAGCATGAAAGCCATGGGATCCATCTGGGAAATGGTCAGCACGGTGCCTATCATGCTCTGGGAGCATGACAGGTTAGATAAAGAATTTGCCAGTTCCACAGATGCATCCACAAAACATCCACAGAGAAGATGGGAGATTTTTACTGGTTCAGCTGTGCTAACATGAAAACTTGCTGGGCAGCAAACACAGACAGAGCTTGAAGGATTTCCTGTCTTTGCCAATGGGGCTTGCTTAGATTCACTTCCCAGGTCATTTATTAACGTGTTCAGTGAATCTTCACCAGAACATTGTCTGCTGCAGAGTCACAGAACTGGGAGGGAGAGAAGGAGGAACCTCTGGAGGTCTCCAGTCCAACCTCCTGCTCAAAAGTGGGGCCAGCTTCAAAGGCAGATGTTTTCTGCCATTGATGGAGTGCTCAGGGATCATCCAAGGGTTACAACCTGGTCTCCAGCAGAAAACTGCCCGTGGATGTGACAGGCACACATCTCCCACAGGAATGTTCTCCTCATTTCAGGGGAACAGCATCGAGTATTTTTCTCACGTTGCTGCCCAAAACCTGGAGCCATAACAGATCCCAATAAAACTGAGATGTGGCTGTTTCCTGACCCTCAGGAATTTGTAAGCTTTTTGGGGAGCTGTGTTCTGCCATCTGAACCCCATCCTGCTCCTGGGTAGAAGGAGGGGAAGGCAAAGGGCTTTTGACACACAAAACAAACCCTGGAGGGAGGAAATGCTGCTGGGTCAGCATGGAGGGCAGCAGAGAAGCTGGACACCTCTGGGCAGGCTGGAACTGCATCCCTGACCCCTGGGAGGCATCACACAGTGCCAAAAGAGAAGTCACTGTGCAGGCCTCATAAACCCCACCTAAAAGTTTGAAAAAGAGCAGTGATCAAGTTTACTATATATAGAAAGCAAGAGCGATGGAGGTTCACTTTCAAAATCCCACGCTGCTGTTTGGAAGGAGGGCCAGCAAGCTTCCCCAGAAATTCTTGTGGTTCCTAAGGTCCCATATTCTCCCTGGAATAAAATCTACTGTCTGACAAGGCACATTTGGGAGGAGTCATGGAAAGAACGGCACTAACCTTTTCATATTCAGAAACCCAGCATTTCATTAGCCTTACCAAGAGTTTCTGATTATTTTTCTAAAAGCCAGGCAGGGCTAGCAGAGGATTACAACACAATTGGCTGCATAACAAGGCAAAAACTTAAATAGTTCTTTAACCCTTTTATCTTCCTAAAAATTCTAATTTCAGAAAGAAAAGGAATCTCTGTTTCAAAATTAAGGAGGATACTCAGGAATTATACAATGCTAAAAACCTGTAAGGCAGATCTTCCCTTTAAATTACATAACCCGGCAATCCTGGAGCAAAAGAAAGGAACCACTTCCCCTTTTATGTGTCATCTATCTTTAGTCCTCCTGGAATGCAGAGAGATGCAAAGACTGCGGTATTCCAGAAATAATTCATGCTGGAGAATTCCCACTGTCCCCCCGACCCGGTATAAATATGGATGGGGTGTTTGAGGCAGCCAATCCCACAAAGTGTTTAATATTCATGCACACCACACGGGGAATTCAGCACACGCTGCTCGTGGGCTCTGCCTTACGTAACATCACCTCTGCAGGCAGGGAGGGGATTCTACCCACAGCAGCTGGGATCCTCAGCTGATGGAAAAAGCCTTCCTCTCCTGGAGGATCCAAATCACACCAGGAATTGGTGGCATCACAAAAATCTGCCTTACCAAACCCACCCCACTGCGTGATTACGGCTGGTTTGTGTTTCACTGGCACACCGTGAAACGCCCACGAGTTAGATGTCTCTGCTTGACTGAGTCAGGGCAGGGACTGCCACATCTCTGACAAGTGACAAGGACACTTTGGGCTTCCACAGCCAAGGCTTGTGCCTTTCAGCCTTTGAGGGCTGCACTACCTGCTCTAGGGAGGTATTATCTATGTGAGTCCCTCAGCAGAAAGCTCACAGGATCACAGAATCATAAAACAGACTGAAGATCACCCAGTTCCAAACCTCCTGCAGGGGACAGCTCTCAGCTATAGTTATTTTCTCTGGGTCTCTCTTTATTTATTAAAAAGCTATTTGAGGTGGCAGTGAGGGTGAGACAAGCCTCCATCAAATGTGGTGAAGAAACAACTGGAGAAAGTGATTTTTTTTGGGAATGATGGCCTGGAAGATCTCAGCTGCCTCACCCAGCAATTCTGCTTTCTCTGAATGTTTACTTTTTGGTTGTCACCATCCTCTTCTTCAGATGAGTCCAAATAATCGAGGTTGAAGAACAAAGAACGGGAAAATGGATGAGTGAAGTTAAAAGGGACAGTAGGTGCTCCTGTGCCTCCCACTGAAATGTTCAGGAAGAAAAATGCAGATGCAAAATGCTTGCATATGTGTTAAAACAAGCATAAAGGAACTTTTTATTCATGTGTTTTGGTTGCAGGACTTCACACGTAAATAAATTTCACACTAGGAAGAGACACACACACAATTTGTCCTTGGAAAAATTTGCTCATATAAACAGAACTCTCTCCCAATTTAAGGGAAATTTCAGTGAGAAAGGTGTGTGTCAATACTGATGTTCTGGTGCTTTCTATATATTTGTTAATAATATGCTCCAAATAATGTGCTTTGTACTTGGTCCAATTGCATCTGGAGACAGCAAAGCTGTTTGATAATTCCTTCATAGCTCCATATTTGTTCTTGGTGCTGGCGCTTTGCACATGGGTGAAATTCCTCCTTGACACTGGTAAGGATAATATCAGCAGGTCCTATTAACTATCAGGTGTTTGTTGTTGAACACAACACTGGCAACAGAATCTCAGATGCAAGAAAATCTCCAGCTGAACACCATCAGTAACAAGAGGACAATTTGGCTTTTCTGGCTCTCTTTCTTTACTTATTCACCCTCAGTCCCTGCTGGAGAAAGCACATCAAGGTGGATACATCCTTATTTTGGCCAGTCCAGCAATTCTTCTGTTTTGTTTTCACTCTTTTCAGATTCAGGCTAAACTCTTAGGGAGAACAACACATTTGCACTTGCACAGAGGGATGGAGAATCTCTCCTACAAGGAAAGGCTGAGTGAGCTGGGAGTGTTCTGGAGAGATCTCAGAGATCCTTCCAGTACATAAAGGGGCTCCAGGAGGGCTGGAGAGGGACTTGGGACAAGGGATGGAGGGACAGGACACAGGGATCCAGAGGGCAGGGATGGATGGGATATTGGGAAGGAATTGTTCCCTGGGAGGGTGGCAGGCCCTGGCACAGGGTGCCCAGAGCAGCTGTGGCTGCCCCTGGATCCCTGGCAGTGTCCAAGGCCACTCTGGACAGGGGGAAGGTGTCCCTACCCACGACAGGGTGTGGAACTTTGGGTCTTTAAGGTCACTTGCAAGCCAAACCATCCTGGATTCTGTGACTCTAATTGGTCTGCAAGTGGTTTTTTCCTAAGCTGTTCTATGCCACCACACTCCTGGCACGTTAAACACATTTAATAAATAAAACACGCACTTGCTCAGCTGCCATCCTCCAGAAAGAGGGGAGAAGGGTCTGTCTTGGGGGATATTCTCCAAAGCCATGTCAGGGATTGTCCCTGATCACAAAAGCACCCTGGCTAACTCCAGTTATACAACTCATTCCAAATCTTGTGGAAAGAGAAGGAGCTGTAGAGTAAAGGGTGACGGGAGACAAAGTGGCGAGTGCATGAATCAGTGTTTAAACAAAGGAACCCCAGCTCTTTCTCGGAATAGCAACATTTTGATGTCTCCAATCCCCTGACACTGGTTTCATAAACGCAGTAACATAAACCATGTGCTGGGGGCTGATTTTCTGAGGGCTGTCCCGCTCTCATTGTGCGCTTTACGCCAGGCCAAATGTGACTTTAAACGCCATCCACTGCGGCTTGGAGTTAAATACTCGCCCCGTTCAGGACAGCAACACTCAATTAAACAGCATTTCTCATGGTCTGCACCCTCCATTGTGGCTGTGTTTAAGGGGAATAATGGGAGCACTGACCTATATTGCGCTTCTTGTTATCGATGGAGATGAAGCGTATGCAGGGATTATCAGAGATGTACTGAGCAGCCCAGGGGACAGCAATCCCTGCCCCAGCCTCGTAGAACAGTCCCAGGGCATAGCGGGATGAGTAGCTCGCAGATTCCAGTTGCTGCTTTTGACTTCCATTAATTACTGTGAAAAGAAAAAAAAAAAAAAAAGGAAAATCAGACAATCCCTCTCCTCTCAGAACATTAAATATGGGAATGCTGTGGTTAAGCTGATTATTCCTTCCTGAAAATGACCAGACTGCTAAAACTAAGAATTTAATATTAAGCCTAGTGCTTTGTAGGTTTTTATTTTTAATGGTGCATTATGTAGAGTGTATCCTTCACACACGACCCTCCCCCAGCTGCTGGGGGTTCATCTCCCAACTCTCCCTTAGCTGCCTCTGACTCGAAACTTTGATGACTTCTTTTTATTTCAAATCTTTTCTCAAAGGGTGAATAAATGGCAATAAAATGCTTGGGTTGCCTCGAGGACATCAAGTAAATGGCTCAACAAGCACCGAAATGACTTCACGTATCAACAAAATGAACTCAGAGCCTCTTGAACCTCTGGGGAGAAGGGCCCTGTGTGACTTCTGAGCTGCAATTCAAATGAATGAAGAAAACTCTGCACCACACCTTATAAAAGAGTCGCAGTAAAGTTCAGCTCCTGCAGCTGAAGGTATTCTAAAGCAGTTTAGAAAAATTCAGAGCAAGTATGAACCCTAATTCCTCCCTATGATTAACTCTTCTATCTTCTAATTACAGTAAGACCTGCTTTTTGCTGCCATTCCATAATCTTCATAAAAAGCCGCACAAAGCAGCATTAGCCCCACCGTGTGCATTCAAATACTATTTAATTTCATGCCACAGAGAAATCCCCCAGCTTGGCTAATTGTGGAGCTCAGTTCTGTGTCTCTCTTCCTGTGGCTGAATGGATGTCCAAGGCTTCTGTGAGCTGGAGCAGCACAGGCAGGGACAACAGCTCCGCTGATGCTGCATGGAGAAAGGAACAGCTCATCCCACAGTGGGTCAGGCTGACCTGCTCCTGCTGGGTGTCCCCCACCAGCCTGACCCAATGCCCAGCACACCAGAGCATCACCAGTCAGATTCCAACTCAAATCCCGTCAGAAACCAACCTTGAAACGTCCCCACAGGAAAAAAAAACACGCTGGGGAACAGAGAAATGGGGAGAGCAGCAAGAAAGCCACAAAACCTGGGGAGAGGAAAGGAGGAGAAATTCAGCATCTGGCAGTAGGTGGTGTTGGAGCTGCCAGATGGAGGAAGCAGGACTTTGGAGAAGCTCCCTTTCCCTCTCCAGTTCTCCCTCCCAGAAGGAGCTGAGGGGTCCAGCTGCCTCTCACATCTTTCCAACAAGGATCTACTCCAAGGTCACTCTGCTTTCTTCCTGCCCTGGCAGCCTGGGTGCCTGGGGCTCCGTGCCAAAGGCAGCCTGGCACGCCCCAGGCAGGGCACTGGCTTCCATCCTGGTTTTCTGGCTGTTCCAAGGCTGACCCCAGGCACTGGCAGGACTGTCCCAGCTCCACAAGTCACCTCCATTCTCCTATATTCTCCCCCTTTCACAGCCTCCCTGCAGCTACTGCAGCCCCCAGGACAGGGAGATTCCTGGTGTGGGTGGAGGGGAAGGCAGGGGATGGATCAGGCTGGAGGGATGCCCTGGAGGGAAGGATGCCAGCAGGAGAGGACCTCGAACATCCCTCCCTGCTGGAAATGTTCCCTGGCCTAAGTTCCTGCTAAAGCCCTGAGCTTAACGTGGTGCCAGCATCCGGGAACCACCCCGGGGCTCTTTTCCAAGCGGGAACAGCGGCCTGAGCCATTTCCCTGGGGCTTGTCCCAGCTCCTCCTGGCACAGCACAGGAGCCCAGGGAACACATCAAACACATCAAACAAACACAGCAGAGGGGACAGGACTCACACAGAACCCCCTCAGGAAGGAGCTGTGCCCACCTGGGCTCCCAGATGTCCATCACCACCAGGCTCCTTCCCACAGCCACCACAAATAATCACCAAGTACTGCACATCCATTTCAAAAGAATATGAAAGTCCCATAAACGAGCAAACAAATACAAAGTTGTAACATCTCATCTAAAACATTATTCTTTGTCCAGGTTACTCTGGCTGCTCCTTTTCCCTTGGGGAAAGGAGAATAAACAAGACCTCCTCCAGCCTCTGAAGTAAATTCCCCGTGGCGGAGCTGAGCTTCCCTGCTCCTCAGGGTGGGAATTTGCTTCAGGTTTATTCCAGCAGCAAGCACAACCTTCACAGCATTCAGTGCTGCCAAAGCTGAGGTGGCCAGTTGGCTCTGAAGCCTCATTTGGGACCCACCATGTCACCATGGAGCTGTGTCCTGCAGCTGCAGAGCTCCAGAAGGTGTTGGGGGACGTGGGGATGGATGCTGGACAGCAGAGAGGTGATGGAGGGTAAGGTGAGACTCTATCAGGTGTAAATAGACACCTACACGTGGGGCTTGGCTGGGGAATGATGGGGGAGGTGCGGGAAGGAAGGACACGAGCCCAGCTGAGCAGGCCAGGAGAGGGGACAAGAGGGAAGGCAGGGCTGTGACTTCCCAGATCAAAGGGCTGGGAACAGCCAGGGCAGCTCGTTCACAGTGGCCAGGGAAGGAACAGCGACAGGAAGAAGTGACTTTTCCAATCCTTGAGGAGATGGACTAACAGCCAGGCTGAGGACCTGCAGGGTTTGGGGACAGAGACGGGCTGCTCAGCAGGGAGATGTGAACCCCTGACACACTGAGGAGAACAATCACACCATCACACAATCCCTGAGGCTGGAAAAGCCCTCCCAGCCCATGGAGCCCAAGCTGTGCCCAACGCCCACCTTGTCCCCAGCCCAGAGCATCCCTGGGGACGGGGTTCCCCCCCACCACTCAGCATCCCAGGGCTGCTCCTCTGCGGCTGGCTGGGGTTTTCTGTGCCCCAGCTGCACCTCTTTCTGACCACACCATAAACCAGAA
>PYHW01009718.1:163961-188733 GCA_013186435.1 Turdus rufiventris | reverse complement strand
ACAGGATGGTAATACAAAAATCAAATCCATTTACTTTCATCTGAGAATTATCTAAGCAGTCTTAAAAAGCAAATCCTCTTGCTGGGGAAGAAGAAGCTATTGGACAATGCAAAATGCCAGCCCGGACAGACATTTCCTGCAGGAAGAAATTCTCATCCATCAGATATTTTACAATTTATGTGGCTCTCCTCTTCTCTAAAAACGGCCCGGACAAACCATTCCCTTTTTAAACCCACACCAAGTTCTGCTGGGTTTAGTATGAACCACCAGAACTATGAAAAACACAATAAAGCTCCTGACAGAAATAAAGACAGGCAGCAGGCAAAATGCCACTTAGGATTGCACATGCCACACTGACACTATCCATAGAGCACACGTGAGATTTGGGCCTTTTTTTGTTTTATTCTGGGTGGTTTTTTTAATCAAACAAGTTGTGGCCATATTTATTTCTGGGGTTTTTTTTCTTTTCTTTTTTTTTTGTTTTTTTTTTGTTCCCTGCATCTGAATTAGTTCTAGACTTTCTGGGCCTTTCCTCCCAGAAGTTCTAATAAAGCAAAGGCTGAAAAGCTGAAACAAACAGTTTTATCCTTTTACTATTTTTAGAAGCCCATTTGAATTCTTATGTGCATATTTCAGTAACTGAAAGGGCAAGGGAGAGGGGAAAACGTAATTTCTGATGTGTTCCAGCGCTGCAAATGGAAGAATCTGAAGTGGATACAAAGGGATAGGCAGGAGAGAAAGGAAAAAACTGGGACTGGATAAAGGAGCAGGGAAATAAGCAAAAGAGCAGATGAGAAACAAGGCACTATGTACAGGGGGAAAAATAACACTAAATACAAGGCAGGAAAAGACAACAGAAAATACAGTAGAGAAGACAGATTTACAAACAAAAGAAGTTTAGGGAAAACCAGTTTTCAAAAAGCAAGTGGAAGATGAATCAAGAGAAACCTGAACTAAACGAGGAAAAGAGGGAACCGAGGTTTTCAGAGAGAGGCAGTCCAGAAGGAAGGCTCACAAGTGAGATTAACAGACACTTCTGTGCATTCCCATGCCAGATGTTCTGTCTCCCTAAACTCAGAAGAAACAATGGGATGAATCCTTTTACTGAATTGGCAGGGTATTTTATTTTCGATTACGCGGTTTAAGAATTAAAGTTGCCTTGGCTGGTGCTAAACGTCTGAAAGTCTCTTCAAAGATTTCCACTGCAACTGCTGAAAAGAGCCATTCAGAGAGCTGCTGTTCTCCTCCCAAATACGCTCTGTGTGCTTTATTTGCTCTTCCGAACCATAACAGATCTCTACCAAAAGCACCTTTATAAATTGTTATATTCTGTAGCAGCACCAGCAGCCCCAGGCAAGCTCAGAGCTCATTCCACCTTCTCAGAAAAACGCTGAGACAATGCACAACCCAACCTGAAAAATTATTCAGGCCCACCAGGAGAGGTGCTAAAACACACTAAAAAGACAACAAAATGCAGAAGTGTTCAAGGCCAGCTCGGACAGGGCTTGGAGCAAACAGGTCTTGTGGAAGATGATTTTTAATGTCCCTTCCAACCCAAACCATTCTGCGATTCCCTGATCCTATGAAAGGGGTGAGGAGCTGCCAGTGGGTGTTTTTAGTGGGTTCCTGCAGAGACTGGGAAGAAGTTTAAAAGTGTACAAACAATTTGATTGCTGAAGAGTAAATGGCAAGGGGAACTTGCTAATGGCACAAAGTCTGCCTGAGTGGGCAGCCCTGCACGATCTGTACCTTCCATGCAGGAAAATGGAGTAGCAAGGGCAAGGAGAGCTTAGATTTCTGCACAATACTCATCAAATGCATCCTGAAATGACAAATTCTGACCTTAAAAAGGAGTCTGGGAGATGGGATAATTGAGGAGGCTCAGCACTCCTCCAGAATTCAGGGAATTCTAAAAGGATCAGCCAGCCCCAGAAAAACACTTCAAGAGGCAACAACTGGAAAGAAAAGTTTTCAAAAGCAGGTGGTTAACTAGCAGGTGTTCTATCTTTGATGGTTTCTGCAAAGCCTGAATGAATTTCTCTGCTGAAGTGCCAGAGGGGAACCCACGTGTGCTTTATTGTCACCTGAGAGAATCGAACAATTAACGTGACTGCTGTCACCAGGCTCAGCACAGAATGTGCTCGTGGCAGGGCAGTGAACAGACTCTGACTGAACGATCTTTCAAACTTTAAACAATTTGTGAGACCCATGCAGTCTCTCCTGTCATGTCAGCAGCCTAGAGGGGCTCCAAGAGAGCTGGGAAAGGACTTTTGCCATGGGTGTGGAGGGACAGGACAAGGGGGAATGGCCTTAAGTGAAGAAGCCTTGGACAGGAAACACAGAGATCCATCACTGATGTACACACAGGGACACCCAGACAAAACCACAGCCCTGACGGCCAGGATGGGAGCCAGGCACGGAGAGCTGGAGGCAGGGCAGCCTGTGCAGGAGGCACTGGGAGCACTGGGAGCACTGGGAGCACTGGGAGCACTGCCATCTGCTGCAAGAGATTTGAATGTCAGCTGGGACACAGCAGAAGTGAGCACCTCCACAGCACACCAGCCTGTGGGGCACAGCTGGGTCCAAGGGCTGGACTCTCTGATCTCAGAGGGCTTTTCCAAACTTTTTGATTCTGTGATGGTTTTGTTACACCAGCAGCACACGAACCTGGAGTGAGAACATGCTGGGATGAGTCCAGGGAAGGCACCAGGATCATCACAGGGATGGAGCGGCTCTGCTGGGAGGAAAGGCTGGGAGAGCTGGGATTGTTCAGCCTGGAGAGGAGAAGATTTGGAGTGACCAAACTGTGGCCTTCCAGTGCCTGAAGGAGCTGACAAAAACATGGAGAGATGGTCTTTACAAAGGATGGAGTGCCAGGACACAGGGAATGGCTTCCCACTGCCAGAGGGCAGGGATGGATGGGATATTGGGAAGGAATTGCTCCTTGGGAGGGTGGGCAGGCCCTGGCACAGGGTGCCCAGAGAAGCTGTGGCTGCCCTGGATCCCAAGGCCAGGCTGGATTTTGGGGCTTGGAATAACCTGGGACAGTGGAAAGTTTCCCTGACATGGCAGAGGTGGCACTGGATGGGCTTAAAGGTGCCTTCCCACCCAAACCATTCCAGGATCATCAAACTTCAGCTTCTCCAGCTCCCAGGTCAGGCTTTGGAACTAAGCATGATTGGCTTGTGATTTTTTCCATTTCTTTCAACTTCTCTCACTAGCATAGAAAATATAACATTTAATTTTCCAGACATGGTCAAAGCAGCTCAGAATTTAAGGTGACTATTTAACTCTGGATTAAAAAAACCCAAACAAAACAAACCAAAACCAAATCCCCCAGACGCTGCAGAATAAAAGTGATACCACTGTAACCACATGAAAAATACTGTCATGATAGCTGTAAAAACAGTATTTCTAGTTTTGAATGGTTGCATGATAGAATCAAAGCTCTCTGACATAACTGCCAGAGGAAAAAAAAAAAAAAAAACTCTTGCAGCCCCATTCTCAGTCACCAGGATTTGAAACGACTTGTTTTCAACAAATCCCTTCATTCTGTGGAACCTGGGCTTGTCACAAAGGCAACAGAAACCCATTAAGTGAGTGGTCCAGGCTTCCAGGGTATTAGGTCTCTTCCCTGGATCAAGTTGTGCATGTCTAAATATAATCCAGAATAAGCAGCTAAATGTTATCACATTCACAGTAAGTAACAGCAGAGCTTTTCATCTTAAACAGCCAACCCAAAATAGGAAACCGCTTCTGGAGGAATGAAAACACCAGGAGAACCTTGCTGTGTTTCAGAGCATTCTGCTGAAACCCTACAGGCACATGTTCTGGTCCTACAGGAATCTCTGAACAACCAGTCACTGAGGGAAAATCACTTCCAGCTCAGCCCCTCCTGCAGGACACTGCAGGGGTTTTCTCACCTGACTAACCAGAAACCAGTAAAAACCCAGATCAACCAAAAAAGCTGACAACACCACAAAACAAGGAAAACCTGTCCAGTTATCTGGAAAAAAATAATTCTTTCCAAATATCATGTCCTGGTCTGCTCTGTTAGCTCATACATAATGCACTTCCCTCATTAGAAGATGTTATTCTGATTTTAGCCCTTGGCTGAAAACAGAGCACAGCAGGACAAGTGTATCCTAAACATGTGGAGAAGTTGCAGTTTTGTTTGGCATTAACACACGGTCCCTTCCTACACTTGTTGTGATTTACAGGAAGGTTATTAACAGGCAGGAATTCTCTCTTCTGCTGTTTGAAATCCATCAAGCACTAAAGCCCCAGCCCTAAGTGAGGCTTTTTACTTTTCATCACACAGACAGTGAGATACATCAGCATTCAAATTACACCAAATTACAGAATGACCATAATGGATATTTCATGGTTAAAAATACACTAGGCAATACAGTCAACACCAGGCATTGTGTATAGGACTGCAAACTCTTCTTTTTATAAATAAAAATTTCATCTATATGATCAAAGAAAGGTTTCTTTGCAGTCATACTTTTTCTTTTAAAAAAAACAGCTTTTTAAGTTCAGAAAACACTTAAAGAATGAAGCTTTCCTAGTCCAAGTCCCAGCCTGCAGCAGATTTTACAGTTGAGTAATAAACCCTTTTAAAATATGGCTTATTATGGAAATACTGTCAGAGCCTTAATTAAAGTAGGCGCCACAACAGTGGAGCTGCTTACACAACACAGGGGCTCTGCAGAGCACACCAGGCACCCTCTGACCTGGCCATGGAGGGTTTTCCTCCCATCCCATCCTTTCCAGGGGCACCCTGGGGATCACTGGGACATCCCCTGGAACAGCAGAGCTGTGGAACCTCCAATGTGCACACGCCTCCCACAACACCATGGAATCGCTGCTGGCTGGGAAGTTAAAACGGGATCTTTAAGCCAGGCTTTAAGGCCTGAGATTTAATTCAGCTTTGGCTCAAACCTGTGGTGTAGATCACGAAGAATTAAGATCCCGTGTCAGCAATGTTTCATAACCTTCATTAAAAAAATTCTGGCCTCACCAAAGTCAATTTTGCCCACAGCTTCAGAGCCCAAGCTTTACCCAAAGTAAGCTGGAGAACCACCTGCTCATTAGGGGAAAAAAATTTAAAAAAAAATGGAAGCTTTTAGAAAAATTATGCTTTAGGACAAGAATTTGTAACATGCTGGTAAAATGGGTCAAGTGGGCAAGTGTAAAAACCATCTCAGTATCCTCCTATCCAAGAAATGCTGCTCAGAATCTGCGTGTCAAACGCATGGAAGGCACCTAGAGCAAGCAGGACTGTTCCCAGAGCACAGAGCCTCCATCCTTCTGCAGCCTCCACTCCAGAGCGCGCACCCTGTGCCTAGGTTTAATCCCACAGTTCCTCACCCCCAGGCAAACAGGATTCTTTCCCAGTCAATTATGCTAATTGCCAAAGAACTCGCCTGTCCCTGGGGAAGCTGTGGGAAGATCCTGCAGGGATTCCGGCCACATCCTCCTGTCACTGCAAACTGCAGGGGAGCAGGGAGCAAAGGGGGCTTGGCCTCCAGGTTGAAGGAATTCTGCTGCGAGGAAGAGGGGGAAGGTTCTTCAAATAGATGTGGTTTTATTTCCAGGGAACAACACAGGCACAGTCTCCCCTTAATTTCTGCGCATGACACCATTACCAACTTCTTTTTGTAATTTCAACTTATTACTCCGTCCTCCCCATCAAAAAACCATCAGGAATGTGCAGGTATAACACAAGAGGAAAAAAAGCCGTACAAAGTACACCTCCATAGGATTTAAATCCAGATTTACCCAGTGCAAGAAATGCAGAAATGCCCTGGTCAGGACACATGAAGAGTTTTGGAAACCACGCCTTGCAGATGAAAAGCTCAGGGACTGTGCTCTGTCCAGCCCACGCAGAGGAGGCCAAGGAACAACTTAATCCCATAGGGATTGCATCAGTCTGGGAAGCAAACATTTCATAGAGGGCTTTTCACTCCGGCCGACGCAAGCCCAGCCTGGCCAGCTAAATCTGAGCTTCCTTCAAGGCAGGATTGAAAGGGAGAGATAAATCTATCAAAGGCAAGGAATGGAAGACCTCTTGCCCTTCCCAAAAGCTGAAAAAAAATCACAAGGCAGAGCAATCCCCACTAAAACCTACCAAGCATCCTTTGGCTCATCCATCACTGAAAGCGTTTGTGCCAAGACTGGATGTTTCTTTCTAGATTGGCCCCAATTAAAACAGTCTCATGGCCTCCAGGGGACTGTTTTATCTGGTCAGAGCGGTCCCTCTGGGCTTTCTAATCTGTAATCTAATTTCCAATCATGGAACAGCACTGCTATGTGCTCTCCTTGGTTCCATCCTTGGAAGTGTCATGCGGTGCAGGATGTGGTAAATAAAAGCACATAGCACTTATTTTTAAAGCTGGCTGGGCTGAGATAGGGAGGAAGGACTATTTGTGGGTGGTTTAAATGAATGCACTATATTTAATTCATGGCATTCATCAGATGACACAGCAAGAGGCACAGAACAAGGATCAAACAATTAAGATTTACTGAGAAAATGCAGTAATTCTACTTGTTTGGAACGGCCAGCTCCTCAGCCAGCCACGAGATTTTCGTTTTCCATTCATCAGTTTCCCCCCAAAGCCTGGCAGTGAAGTACATATTTATCCACATTGGGTTTGGTGACATCATATTTAAGAACATACCAGATCTCCCCATCCCACTGACAAATCGTGGTGTGTAAAATGGGAGCAGAACTGAAAAAAAATGAGAGCATGGGCTCTCAGCACTGAGTTGGTCCCAGCCTGCTTGCCATCACTTTGAATTCTTTGTGGGTTTGCCACAGTGGAGGTGGCCAAGTGGCTCTTCACCCTCACTGTCAGGCCACTCAAAAAGTTTGGTTAGATTTTTATGGTAAATACAAATAATAAATCTACCTGGCTCAAGAATGCTTTCTTTTTTTTTTTCTCTTTTCATAAGCGCTCTATTTTCTCTCCAATTCTCCACACAATCAACAGACAAAAGAAGGTCTTGCGTGTTTCCTTGAAAAGAATTCTGTAATTAGAAAGAAATTCGACTGATACAAAGTTAGCACAGTGGAAAACTGTAGGAATGGTGAAATGATCAAAGTCACTTGTAAAAACAGACAAAACTAAACATTTACTCGTGTTTATCCAATGGGGCTCCAGGAAAGAAACATTAATGAACATTTTAATAAGACATTTCACAGCCCAGATTTAAAAAAAAAAAAATTAAAAAAAAAACCCTAATTCTAAATCTCAAGCAACTTAGGAGTAAAAATGAAAACGCTGAGCACTCTCCTGCTTTTTATATGATAAGCAAATCTCTGTTTATTAAACACCAAGTGCCCAATTTTCATTTCACAGGAGCTGTACGTATAATTACTCTCAGTTTCTCTGCAAGGCAGCGCTGCAGGGACAGCCAGCCATTCTTTCCAACCACCGCTGCCTGCGCTTGGTGGGAGCTCCTCTAAAAGGAACATGAAAGCCCTGAACACACATAAAGAGCAAATTCACAAATATTCACGGCCAGACAAACAATAAACAGCTCCACGAGGCCGGATTGCGATAGCGCAGCGAAGGCTCGTCCCGCGTGCGTGCGCGTCGTTTCAAAGTTCAAAAAGTCACATCCATTTTTAATAAACTCCCCCCCCTCCAAAAAAAAAAACCCACACATTATGAGTTCATTACTGCTGAGTCTTCAGAGCCATGGCTTAGTGGACTGGAATAATAATCCGAGCTGGGGGTTTATGACGTTCCAGGTCTTTTTCTGCACGACAGATCCCGGACTCACGCAGCTCTGCCAGCGCGCAATTCCCACCCTCTGCTTTTTGCTGCTTTACTGAAGATTTTGGGGGCTTCAGTGCTCCCTGAATCCCCCAGGAACCCCTAGAATCTCATCTCAGTTTTAGGACCATTTTTATTTCTTTTAGCGCAGATTTTAGGATTTTTTTCCGGCCATTTTTAGTGGGATTTTTAGGGGATTTTTGAGTTTCTTATTGCCAATTTTCAGGCTTTTTTTATGCTGTACTTTTCCCGGATTTTTCCTGATGTTTTCCCCAGAAATCCTTGGAATTCTGGCAGATTTTGGGTGTTCTAGTGCAGAGTTTAGGACTTTTTGGCCATTTTCAGTGTGAATTTTGGTTGATTCTGGCCATTTTTAGTTTTAGTTGGATTTTTTCCCACCCATTTTCCCATTTTTTTTTTCCCCTCAGAAATCCCTGGAATACCACTGGGTTTTGCAGCCATTTCTGGGTGTTTTAGTGAAGATTTTAGGCCATTTTTCACCATTTTCAGTGCAATTTTTGGGGCAGATTTTGGGCCATTTTAAATCCGATATGCCCTGGATTTTTTTCCCTGTTTCCCAGGTTTTTCCCGGTATTTCCCTCCAGAAAGCCCTGAAATTTCCCTGAGTTTGAGCCCATTTTGGGGTATTTTAATGCAGATTTTGGGCTTACAGTGATCAAATTTAGGACTTTTAGGAGGGGATTTTTAGGATTTTTTTGTCATTTAAGGGCAGATTTCTTTAGGAATTCCTTCCCAAAAATTTTCCCAGAAATCCCTGGAATTTTGGCAGATTTTGGGTGTCTCAGTGCAGATCTTAGGACTTTTCTGGCCATTCTAGGACTTTTTTGGCTGATCCAGCCTGGGATTCCCATGCACTGCAAACTTCCTCCACCGTAACCAAGAGAAACTGAACACAAAAAAATCATGCAAATCACTCCCCCCCAAAACACATATCAGTGCCTCAGAAAATGAAAATAAAAACCCTGCAGCCATTCAAACTCTGCGTGACTGTTTTCTCTCACTTCAGCCAGAAAAACAGAAGCAGCCTGATTGCTTTTAACAAACTTTCGCAGTCCCTGCAGAGGATTTAAGGCTTCTGAGCTGTGTTTATGATGAATAAAAAGTCCACAGTTCTGAAAGAAAGCTCCTGAAAACAGAAGTGCAAATGTAGCTGTGGAACCACCCCAGCTCCCATTTAAAATAAATCCAAATGAGGGAAGAAGGAGGAATGGTAGCATCACCCCAACCACATTTCCTCCAGAGAGCTCTGAGTGGGGAGCATGGAAATGTCAAAGTCAGGCAGCCCATGGGGAGAATTTGCACCTCCAAAACCTGGGACTCAGCCCACAGCCTAGCCAGGGAGATCCTTGCCCCACGTTTCCTGGAAGCCTGACTGGGAAGGGATTTTTTTTTTTTTTTTTTTTTTTTGTGGTCAGATTGGAGGATTTGGGAAAGCCCTGGAGGGGGATTCCACAGTGAGCAGGGGGAACTCAGCTGGTCACTGGGCCATTTTGTCCCTCTGTCCCACAGGGTTCACCTTTCTGGGGTATCTGAGGAAAATCCCCACATCCCAATCTGGTCACAAAGGTTACAAAGACAGCTCACTAACATACACTGATATATAAAAATATATATATAGCTTCCAAATGAAAGGTTTCAAACCCCCTAAGGAAAACAAAATAGCTGATGAATTTTATAAAACCACTCTGAGGAATAACCCAGGGATGCAGCTCTCCTGCAGATCTGGAGAAGGCTCCAGAGAAAAATCAGAGCCCCTTCAAAGTGCCTGAAAGGGCTCCAGGAGAGCTGGAGAGGGACTAAAGCCCTGATTTTAAATTTTCTATGAAAACTTGGCTTAAAAGAGTGAAAAGAGTCACTCTGGCCCTGACCTATAAATTGTGCATTTACATGAGAAGCAAAATAGGCTCAACTATTCCATGTTTTCCTACCAACCAAACATAAATTTGAACACTCAGAATCATTTAGGTTGGAAAAGGCTTCCAAAACAAAGAAGTCCAACCTTTGACTGAGATCCCCACCTTGTCAGCTCACAGAATTCCTTTTAATTGCAAGCGGAGGAATTTAAGACACAGCTTTTCAAACTGACTGTGGACAAGACTCCAAAACCCCAAAACCTGAGCAGTAGGAAGGTGATTCTGCCTTTTAAGGCAGGACTCCATTTCAAATGGTCTTCTAGGGATAAGCAATAGACAATTTATCACCTGTCTGAAAAGAAAAACTCAAAACAACATAACCAAATAAAGTAATCTCAGCTGAAAAAAAAAAAAAGTAAAAAAAAAGTAGCATTATTTCCCAAATCAAAACACACAATTAAAAAGAAAAAAAAAAAAAAGAAAATCACTTATAGAATGCTCCATATATTGGGATTGGCAGAATAAAATTCAGCAAAGAGCAGATGGGACTTGCCCTTGCTATTTTCCCCAAAATTATGCAAAATAACACAATGCTAATTAAAAATCGAAGGAAACTTTGCAGAAGATATTTTGGGGTTCTTGGGCAGTGAGAGTCCTGAATAAACCAGGAAAAGAAATTTTTAAAAAATTAAATAACCAGAAAATGTTTTTTTTGCACAGCTTCCAGGATGCTTAATCCCCCGTGCTGGTTGCGCACAGGAACACACAAGATTCCCTTCATCCTTCTAAAAAAACACTTTGAGGAAGTCACAAATCATGGAGTGAACCTCTCCAAACCTTGCATAAGATTTCTAATCCTAAAACAATCGGTGACTCACGACTTGTAGCCTCAGTAAGTGAAACTGCTGACATCAAAACCAGTGCCAGGGGTGAGCTGGCATGATAATTATGCACGCTCACTTTCAGCTAGCCAAATGCCTCCCAAAAATAGAACCAGAGATATGAGGCCTAATTAGAAGTGTCTGAATTACCAGGATTCCTAATTTTTTTTAAAAAGGAACATTACTGATGACAACTCAGCAGAAGGTTTCCATTCCACTACCAGTCATCTAGTAAAATATTCAGAGCATTTAAAGTGAAATTAAGGACTGGCCCCACCAAAAAGAAAAAATCCTACTTGGCAATTTTGTCTTTTGTTCGATGTGAAAGATTTACAACTCGTTAATTAGCTTTTAGGAGATGTTTTAGGTGCCCTGTAATGAATGCACATCTCACAAAGGATCAGCTATGAAGAGATACACACTGTAAACTGCACTGAGAGGTTTTGGAGCACAGTCCAGTGTGGCAGTGAAGAATTGATCAGCATGCATTTGTAAAAGCGTGCTAAAATGTAGGGCTGGCCATTTTACACATAACCACCCCTGTGCAGCATTGCTTTGCTTCCTTCACTACTGGCAAACAACCGAGAAAATGCAGAATTGTGTGTGAATCCAGTGCCCATCCAGAGATGCATCTGGGAGGTGGAACACACATCCAGATTAACTCCTCCAGCAAGAACCTCATCCTATGAGCTGCCTCCTGCACTAAAAACACTGAATTCACACAAAGCTGAATTTATTCTCCCTGATTTTCTCAGATTCCCGTGGCTCCTGTTTCCAGAGGTCCACATCCCTTCTTTCATTTCCTACATCCCTTTTTTTATTTCCTTCCTGACCTGGGCACTAATTAACACAGGTGGCATTTCCACTGCTTTCTGCAGCATCTCAGGAT
Source organism: Turdus rufiventris (assembly GCA_013186435.1). Classification (NCBI taxonomy): domain Eukaryota; kingdom Metazoa; phylum Chordata; class Aves; order Passeriformes; family Turdidae; genus Turdus; species Turdus rufiventris. The sequence goes on along the minus strand of PYHW01009718.1, from coordinate 177,305 downwards.
ACCCCAGGCTCATCACCCTTCCAGGACCCAAAAAGGCAAGAACAAAACCTCTCATTTGCTAAAGGGACTCATTAACAGCAGCCACTGTGCACAATCCAGCCCCCATTTGATTTAATGCTTCCTCAGAGATCCCTGCTCTCCCCAGCTTAAAATGCCACCACCTTTGAGAAAAAAAAAAAAAAAATCCTCATAAAGTGCTAAAACTCAGTCAAGGCACAGTATTTGCACCACCCTGAAATGAACATTTTTACAGAGCAAAATGAAGCATTTTTGGTACCAACTGTTCCCACAGAAAGGGAACACTCAATCCAGTTTCCCCAAACGGAAAAAAAAAAAAAAGAAAAAAAAAAAAAGGCAAGGAAAGACATTTTTAGATTGTACAAAAATACAAAGAACTGATATAACCCACAAGGAAGTGTGGCTTGTGTGCACCACTATTAATCTATCTTGACTGAACAATATATATATTTTTTTTAATTTCACTCTTCCGCCTCCCCTTTTTGTTTGCTGCTGAGGACAGATAAGTGCTCCTGGCAGTATCTTGGCACAGGCATTTCACTGAACAGTAGCTATTGTAATAGCAAAAAGAAAAAAAAAAAAATCTTAGTCCCTCAGGTTCTGAGAATTTCACTTTGGGCCCATTAGACTGAAAGGTCTCCAATTCCAGGTTCATGCTGGAAAAACAACTGTTTATGGAACAACAATAAACCTTTCCTCTGCAGGGAGTGCCAACCCAGGCAAGGAGGGGGGTGAAAATTCTGATTCATTCCTGTAAGCTTCTGCCAGTCCTGTGCTGTGAAGGCAAACATCAGCCAAGGCAAAGAATCCCACTCCTGGATTCTTTAAGATCCCATCTCGTGGTTCTGTGATTCTGCCAAAATATCAAAACCACCCTGGAGAGGAGGGTGCTGTAAGAGCTACCCAGTGATGAACAACCCCCTGCACTGGGAACCCTGCAGTGATCAAGGGCAGAGATTAAGAAATGGATGGGGAGTTCTTGCCTTACCAAGGTGGAAAACAACAAAAAAATCCGACACATTAAGAGTTCTCACATGGAGAAACACAGAAAGGTAAATATTCCAAATTACAGTGTGCATATTTTGAGTTTAAACGGATTTTTCAAACCGGTTCACAGCTGTGTCATCTTTTGTACCAGCTTTGTCAGGGCTACTAAATTAGCTTTTTTTTTTTTATTTACTCTGAAGTGTCTTTTTAGGGAAGATTTCGAACTGTGCCGAGAAATAAAAGTGCTAAATCTTCTCAGACTGAAGGTATATTAAATAACTGTGTCGCTGTGCCTTTGATCATTTCAGGGTTCAAGCCTGGCAGTGCTGCTGGCAGAAGCCATCCCCTCCATCACTGCAGGTCCTGCACACAGAGCACAGCCACCCTCTGAGGATCATCAACCTCCCCTGCCTTTACAAGTAACATTTTGGGGGGGGAAATAAAAGGGAAGAAAAGCTTGTTAACAGTAATTATCTCTCTCTTCTGCAAAGCTAATACATGCATCACCTTCCTCTTTGCTAAAACCTTCTTACTACACAGGCATCCTCTACTTTTTCTTTCCAGCTGACTGAGATCCTGCCTGTGGAGGCAGAGCTGTGACACAGGTGACATTCAAGTTTTGGAGGACACAGCCTCTGGACTTTAATTTAGCTACTCGATTTCCCCCCAGCCCACAACACCCCCCATCCCCCCCTCCATTTTTTTTCTTGTCCCCACCTTCAGCTGGATTTATTTATCCCCTTACTATTCTCAGCAGCTCTGCAAAACTCATTTCCTTCATTCTTTTGGCTTTCTAGGATAAAGAGGCAATTGCACCCTCCCAACCTCATTATGGTGGAAGAGCACAACTGAGGCAAAAATCTTGGTTATGATAAAAGAGGCAGTGGAAATTTGGCAATTAACTGTGAGCAGGATGAGCTGCACAAACTGCCAGATGCAGGCTCCCCTTTCTTTGCTAGCGATCAAACTGTGACAGCACAGTTTTAAAAGTAAATTTAGAAATTTTTTTTAATACACTTTTCCAGGATTCTTTTACCCTCACCTCATCAGGGTTCTGAGAAGGCACTGCTGCATATTCATGTAAATATCCAGCACATACTGGCAAATCCTTCTGGGTTTTATCAGATGCTCAAATTTTCCATTAATTTTAATAACCAGCCTTTTTTCTGCTGACTGCTTCTCACTTCTTCCTTCTATTCCTGAATTCAGGGATTCCATATTTTATTTCCTCTTCTCCTTTATGTGGGGACTTTTTTTCCTTTTTATTTGCATGGATAGTTCCTGAATTTTATTGGAGGGAGTTTTTTTTCTCATTTACCAAATTTCTCACAATTACCCAAACCCAGGAATTCATAGTTAGTGAGTGCTGCCTCCAACCAATTTCATCTCAAACAACTGAAGGCACTCAATTTAAAATGAATTTTCGAATAGAACAACACTCCAAATTGCAGCTAAACATGTGCCACACCTTGCAGTGCACTTTTCTGGTGAAGGATGTGCTCTGTAAGATAAGGAAGAGGCTCAAAACACCTTCCCACAGGAGCACAACCTTGCTGCTTTATTGCAGTCCAAGCTAGCCCTGGTGTTTTGATTCAGAGAGCTTCAATCAGCTCAGCCCATCAGCAATAATTCTAATTAAACCCCACCAATAATGTTGATAGGGGGAAAAAAACCCTCTCCAAGTATAGATTTTCCTAGAACTAAACACATAAGACTATTAAGCTGCAAGCAGCCTCTAACAAAAGAAGGTGAGGTGCCAGAAGTTTCAAAAAGAAATTGATAAAGCCCTCAAGACCCCATTAAAATCTCCTCTGGGAATAATTTGCAATCTGCTCCACTCCATGCAGACGTTGGATTAAAGCATCAAACCTTAATCTGGGGGTTTATTTCACCATGGGTTTCCCATCCTGCAGGGAAGGGAGAGGGATTTCAGTGACCACAGCAGCACACGAATTTCACATGAAATGATCCTGCTGCGAGCACCAGCCCAAAGTTTGGGCTCTGCAGCTTGGAGGTGACACCCAGGGGCCCTTCCTTCTCCCCTCCCCTCACCCCCAGCCCTTTTCCCACACCCACACTCTCTTCTAATCTGCTGTAATTGCCACTAGGCAACACCCCCATCAATTTTCCGCAATATTCCCAAAGATCCAAATGGTATTTCCTCATGCTGGCTCCAGGCACTATTATCCCATCCCTTGTCACACAGACCAGATCCTGTTATTCCCCTGATCCCGCACTCCTGTGTCCCAGGGAGCTGCCAGCTGCAGCTCAAAGCAACCCACCAAGGGCAGGAGGCACCTCAGAAACAACAATTTGTTATTACTCATCCCCTTGGGAGATGCTGTGCTTCTGGGCTCGTGAAAGCTGAGCCTTGTCTTCCACTTCCCTCTTTCCCAAGGCAGCTTTAGGTGAAGGAGACAGAACCTGCAGGCATGTGACAGCCAGTGTGATCCCTGCAACCACAGAACCACAAGAGCAGAGCTCAGAAAATACCACCCATGCCTGTTAAACCCCACTGCAAGCCTGGCCTAACCCCCCTCCCAAAAAAAAACCCCAAAACCCAAAAAAAAACCCCCCCAAAAAAAAACCAAAAAAAAAAAAGAGAGAGAGGGGGAGAAATCAGTACAGGGGAGAACTTCAAAGTCAAAACTGGAACTAGAAACAGAGCGTATCAACTCTTCTCTAGCTGCCTATTGTTCTGTTGTGTGACTCANAGAGAGAGGGGGAGAAATCAGTACAGGGGAGAACTTCAAAGTCAAAACTGGAACTAGAAACAGAACGTATCAACTCTTCTCTAGCTGCCTATTGTTCTGTTGTGTGACTCAGCAGAACAAAGGCTTTTGTCTTCTTCATGGAGAAACAGAGTCCATATTGCACAGGAAGTGGCAAAAATCCTTTGTCTGGAATGCTCCATTTGCTTCCATGGGGAATTTCCCCAGCTTTAAAGAGGCTGAAAATCACCACCTTGCTCCACATGAGCTGAAGAGACCAGGGGAAGACTCCGGTTTTCCTGCACTCAGTGGAAGAAAAAGAAGTTTGCAGAAAAAATACATGAGTGTGAGACAGTTGTAGCTGAGAAAAATTCACTTTGGCAGTTGCATTGAATAAAACTGGATTTATAAATTAGAATACTCTGGGAAGCACACAGGTACATGACAAACCCTGTGCCTCCACCCTGACCCAACACCCTGAAACTGTCCCCATACAAAAGTCTCCAGGTTTAAGACCAACATCTATATTTGAAATACTTGTACTTCCCTTTTTGTACCAGCTCTGTCACATGCACAAATGTTAAAGGAGGCTGAAAGGGGAACATGAACAAACAGCCTTTAAACCATTGATTTTTTTTTTTTTTTAAAGATGTTTTAGCAGTGCCAAGAGTTGCAGCCCTTGGATGTGATCAGACCTGCAGCTTACCAGCATTTGGAAGTTAAACACCACGTGGCAGAAAATACAAGACAGCAATAACTTCATTCAGGGACAGATTTTTCTGTCCATGCACACACTGCAATATCTGTTGTTTGGACTAGTTTCTGTCACTCTTCCTCTCCAAGCATTCCCATGCTATCACCAGTGAATTTTCTGATGGGAAGACAGCATTATTCTATACCCAGAAATCACCTGCTACCAAGCAAATCAGCATGCTCAAAAAGCTATGTTGTTTTTTTTTTTTTTCTACCACATAAAAGTTAATTTTCTTTGGTTTAGTGAAGCCAAGTTTATCCTCAGTTTGATAGAATAAATCTCCACCTCCCTCCAGGCACTTTTCCTGTTTTTATTAAAATCCTGAGTGCAGCTTTCCTTGCAGAGTGGGTGAGTGGGAGTGTGGAGCACAAGTAAACCCTGTCTCTGTACGTCACGGTTGTGAAACACATTCTAAATAAAACCAGATGCTCTTAGAAGGAAAGCTTCATCTCTCTCTCCTTTTGCTGCCTGCTCAGGTCGGCCCCAGTGCAGGACTGAGGGAATGCAAATACATTTATAGAAAGGTTTGATGAGGAACTGGTAAAAAACACATTACTTTCTTTATTCATTCTGCAGGGTGAATGTACAAGACCATTTTAAATTAAGAAAAATTCTTTTATTTGGCTTCTTCTCTTGTACTCAGCTGTGCATTGGTGTCAGCTGGTACCTGTGATGCTTTAGTGTCTGATACTTCAATGATTTTCAGAGCACAATGATGGGGAGGAAACAAACAAATCACTAATCCACTCTTCTAGCAAAAAAACAGATTTATTCTAGAGCTGGTTAGAAAGTTCTGTAGTTTGTCCTTTAATGATGCCCTGTGTGGCTCTCAGCTATGAAACCCAACAAGCCATTCTGTTAATTCCCTGTGACATTTTGCAAAATATGCCTGTCCCATGCGTGACAATGACTGAACCCATGTTCTTCTTTTTCATTCCTTATTTTCTGCCAGAATATGTGCCTTGGTGACAGAGGGAGGCTGACACAGAAATGTGGGGAGCAAACATAAACCACCTCATTTCTCCCTGTTATCAGGACTTGGTGATCACAAACACACCAAAGGGGAAGTGCCATAACTTTTTTCTCTGTGTAATATTTAATTTCCCATTCTGGGTTATGCAATGATCTTTCCCAGGAGCAGTTTTCTTCCCTTGGCCTGCACTGGGTATTTTGGACACGTATAAGGTCCACTGTGTGTCACTTTTTTTTTTTTCTCCTATCCTTTGGTATCTCACCTGGTGCTCAGGTTGCTCCCAAGAAGGGCAGACCCAAAAGCAACACTTCCCAATGCCACAGCTGTGTCATGATGGGAAAAGGAATACTGGGAAAGCAAGCCAGCAAGTCTGAAGGGTCAGGTTGTACAGGAGCCCTCATCAAACCTTGCTCAGGGTTTATCTGTGTGATCAGCACCGATAAAGGGAGGATAAGCTTCCCCCCCCAAGCTGAAGCTGCACTGTTGTGCAAACCACAGCCCCACTACAGAGTTCTGACAGCTAAATGTTGTTAAATGTCTAAATTTCCATTAGTAATAGGGAGTTTTGCTTGTTCCTCAAGCAGCTTCCTCTCCTGGTATTCAGATCTACCTAAGGCATAATCACTAACAGAGGTGGCTGAAATAATAAAACCAAATTAAAGCTGTGTACATTTGTAATGCTCTGCCCACCATCAGTTTCACGTGGCTTCGACTGGATCTCATGTTCTGGGTGTCCTGTCTGCTTTATTTCTTTTGTTTTATCACACATTCCTTCATTTTGAGTCCTGCCTCTCCTGTCACGACTCTCCAAAGGATTCAGACACGCAGCCAAGCATGCGGAGCACATGTTCTGGAAGCACAGATAAATTACACAAGCTGTACCTGATTGCAACTGGCCCCTCCTCTGCCATCATTTTGCCAACTTTCATAAATTAGACACACAATCAAGTGTACAACTTTAAAAACCTGCTTCTCCAGTCTCCCTTTTTTAGCCTGCAAGAAGGGAAGCCGTGGCTAACAAATCCTAGCGCTCAAAATGTGACACAGTGGAGGGGGAAAATAAAAATATGATTCCTTGAAAGTTATTGACAGATCAGCTGCAACCTACCAGAGGCTGAAAAAAGATACCAGATGGAATAAAAAAATCCTTGCTATTAGTACATCATACCAAATGCTGTATTGCAAAGCCAAACTCTGCCTTCCTCCTGCTGCAAGGAACCGTTTCTTGGAAAATTGTTTATGCCTTTATTGATGGTGACTATTGACAATAATATCTAAATGTGACAAAGGGAAAAGAAAAAAACAAATAGTAATGTCGTCAAACACTGCTCAGACTTATCTATCTGCCTTGCAAATATCATTAAGATAAAAAAACCACACAGGTACTCACTTAAAATTGAACCTTAAAACCCCACACACTGCTGTTAATGCTGAGTACATTGACATTGGACTTCACTGTAAAATACAAGAGATAACACACACACAAAGAAAGGGGAGCCAGGATTTATGGCTGAAGGCAACACAACAGAAAAGAACAAATACTTATTTAATACCAATTTAAAATATGCCAAATAAGAATGTCTCTCATTGCCTACAAACACACAGATCAGCAGCACAGTTCCACTGCCAGAAGACTTATGCAGGCTTAAAAAATACAAAGCCAAACCCTTTAAAATCAGTATCGATGTAAACCCCAGATCAGGTCAGCAAAACACCTGAACATCCCACTTAGACTGGTTCCAAAATTACCACAGGTTTTGGAACACTTATGAGACATGAAAGCCAAACAAGCCTCAAACTGCTCACAAGGAATTGTCAGACCCCTTCCCTGTGGGATCACTGAGCCATTTTACCACCTCCCGAGGGTTTAAAAAAATTCAAAAAAAAAAGAACTGATGTGTTACATTCATTTTCTAAATAAAATAAATTTCTGCTGGTGTTTCAGTGCCTGAAGCAGCAAACAGGGTGTCATGACTGTCACCAACAGGCAGAGGAGAGCTGGGAAAAAAATCACATGGAATTCTCAACCAAGGGGCAAAAACTTGGAGGAGTGGAGTTTAAAAAGCCTGCCACAACGATGGCCTCTCCCAGTATTTTAAGCAGCACACAAATTGAGACTGGGATGCCCTCCTGTAAGCATTCTGACAGCACAAAGAAATGTAATTTATTAGTTCACCTCTTTCTGAGTGTGCAGATGCTAAGGGGGCCAGGATCCTGCAGCAGGAGCATGAGGCAGACAGACTGACACTGACATCTAAAGGTATTATTTACTGGCTGATGTCTTGCAAAGGGCCAGCATCTTGTAAAAAGCTTACAAGACAGAAGAAATGTCAGTATTTAATTCCTACAATGAGTGTCCAAGGTCAGGCTGGACAGGGCTTGGAGAAACCTGGGACAGTGGAAGGAGTCCCTGCCCTTGGCAGGGGGTGGAATGAGAGAAGATTCAAGGTCACTCCCAAACCATTCTGTGATTGTCTGCACATAAACCCCAATTTTCAGGCAAATTCCCTTGTTTCAGTTAGAATTATGTGGCATTTTCTTCCAACTAGAAAGCTAAGTTTTTGCTAAATTCTGTCTTAGGGAAAATGATGCATCTTTTCCATGGAGTTGGGCACATATCCTAGCTGTAGTCCAGCCACTTGAAAACAAGTGGTGATTTCAAAGTTAGCATTTTTTCCTGCTTTTAAGTTGGTTGTGAGCATAATTTCCATTAGAAGATGTGAATGCCGGTTTTGCAACATGGCTTAAATCAGAATATATTCTGAGAAAAGGTTTCTTATCAGTGCTCCCAAACACACCTCCCACTGTGCCAGAGAAAAATGGACATGGAAACAGACAGCAAATCTATTCTTTTGTGCTTTACTAACCCAAACAGCACCTTGCTGTTCTGCAGTCACTTAACAGCCTGTGAGACACTTAAACCACTCGCTGCCCGCACACAGTTCACTGAGTAAAATTTATTTTCCTGAATTTCCATCCTCCCTGAAGTATAAATCCAATGGGAAGAGAGCAGTAAATCCTGCTTTATGGAGAGGTGTGCACTCACCCTCCGTGCCTTTGCAGAGTAGCACCACTCAGCCACATCTTGGCAGAGCTGCATTTTTAAAAGATGACTTTGGGAATAGAATTGGAGGCTACTGGTGCACCAGGACTGGCTCTGGAAAGCCTGATCTGCATGTCCCTTGTTCTGTTGAATAAATCAAGTGAAGAGATAGCTTTAATCCATTTCTCTAAGGCAGGAGGTTCTTTACACTGTAAATAATTTGTGGCAGCAGAGTCCACTGCCACAACAGGAGGTGCTTCATCAGCTGAGTTAATAAAGGTGAGCAATCACGCCTTCATTTCTCACCCAGCCTATCCCTATCTTTTGTTTTCCTAAATTACACCAGCCTTTCAGCAGAGTTTATCAGGGCTCCTTCTTTTTTAAAGAACAGCTACAGTGCTTTGAGTATCAAGGTGGGTAGAGGAAGGAATTAAAACCCTAAGGAAGAGCAAGGCAATCAGCAGTAAACTCAGATAAATCCAAAACCATCCCTAACACCTCACCTGATGGCTCAGGAGAAAGAGCAGAACTTGATTTCTACAAAAGGTGTCTAAGGGTAAATTATTCCTTCTTTAATCCAGAGCATACCAACATTCTTGGAAATGATGAAGGCAAGTGTGGAAAGCTGATGGCAGGCAAAATTTAGGTTTCACTCAATGGAGCCAAAACCTCATTAGGTTTAAAATTAGTACTTTTTTCCTCCCTGCTCTAATCCAGATGTGGACCACAAAAATAACTGAAAAGTTCACAGACATGTCCGTGGGAGGTAAAGATAATCTTTGTAAAGAATGGTCTCGATTACAGTGATGGGAGTGGCCAGCAAATATTTAAAAATCCTCTAGAAATCCACAAAAACCCATCCAGTCCAGAGGCACTGCCTAAGCTATGAGAATACATTTAAAAAACATTGTCCAGTGAAGGCTTTTCTCTGCCTGCTTGATTGCAGCACTAAAAAATAAATAAATCCCAAAGCAAGCAATTAAATGTAAAGACTGCTTGCAAACCTGCACCAGACTTTTCAAGGGTTTTCCGCTCTATAAAAGCCACAGTTTGAGTGGCAGATTTCACATCAAAAAGAAGGCTGTAAAGTCCAAATCAGCCTGTGGTCACCCTTGCACATTTAAAAAGAAAAAAAAAAAAATTATTCAAAGGGAGAGGTGACACATAACATTATCACTGTTTTCCAAAAGCAACCATCAAAACCATTTTAGATTCAGGATCTGAAAATTTTACCAAGGCTGGTCAAAAAATGCCCTAACTGGACTTCCTGAAGGATAAGATCTTATATAAGATCTTACAGCACATCCCAGGTTCCTACAACACAGAAACCACCAGCTCATTAGACACATGTCCCACAAGACACAAATAAAGAAGTTTCAGAATTGCTCAGTTTGGTCTCATTTTCTGGCAAGGAACTTTTTTCTCCCCCTCCTTTTAGGCTCATGGCAAAAAGCAGCTTTGGCAAGTTTTCCCCATCTGAGCACAACCCCTGGAGAGAACCAAAGACTGGGAAAAACTGAGAGGTATCTGTGTTTATTGTTGGGATAAACAAACTTCAGAGCATTTATTTGTTCTGTTCCAAGTATGTCCTGTGCTCAAATACCATCACCTTTATTATCTGGAAAAAGAAACCCACTTTGTGCACACAGGCTCACGTTCAGCTAATCCAAAATGTCTGCGGTCCCAGTCTCTATTTTGGGTACTGGAATGACACAAAAGCAGCATTAGATAAAGCTCTGTGACCAAGTGCCCGGGTGTTGAAGGACTCTACCACACCAGCCATCCAAGGAATTACACACAGCCACGTCAGGCAGACTCAAAAGTGTCAGCACACAAAGGCAGCGCTGCCTTACACGTCAGAAATAACTTTTTTTTTTTTAAACCAGCTCAGTTAAACCAGCACAATCTGCTGCCAGTTTAATGTGCAGGTGCTCTGAAATCCCTTCTGGGACTGCACAGGAAACCTAAGCTTAGGGCTCAAACCACAGAACCACGAGCACCGAGGGCTCAGCCAGCCCCTGAGCTGCTCCCCTGTCCTTGCTGCAAAAGCAGAGTGTGCCAGCAAGTCTGTGAGCCACATGGTGAACTGAGGATCACACCACTGAGCCTGCTAAAAATAACTCCCCCACCCTTTTTTGGGGAGAAAGGGCGGGGGGACCGTGTGCCTGTGGTCCCACAAGCAGTTGTGCTGCTGCAGCTGGAGTGGGGTAGCACCAGGAGCAGGGACTGCTGCAGAAATGCTTTTTGCCACGTCCCCAGACACTGGACGGTGATGCTGTGACAGAGCAGGACTCACCCTCTCTGCAGGGTTACTTCTGAAGAGCTGGCACCCCAGTCTGGCCAGAGGATGGGCTGCTCTAGAGTGGGAACCAAACCTGAAGACAAGAACTGCAGATTTTGCTCATCCAGCAAATTGCATCTGGATTTCTTCCTTCTGTTTTACCCCGAGATCTGTCAAATAAAGAGTTTCAGCTGACAACACCAAAATGCAAAGTAGCCCTTCATCTAGGATTGGATTTCACTCTCCTCTCCAGCCCTCTGGTGCTCACTCAGGTGGGGTTTAATCCCCACACTTCCCAGCTGGAGAGGGTCACTGGCACCAGCGTGTCTGACAGGCTCCCAATGTGCTCAATAACTGCAGAACAAGCCCATTATAAGCACTGCAGATATTAAAAAACCCCAAACACCTAAAAACAGACTAAGTCAAACACACACTGAAGAATACAGACACCCTACGTTGATTTTTTTTTTTATTTCTCCTGATGTGCAATTCCAGCTCTGGCAGCCTTTATTTTCAGAAGGGTTCCCTTAGAGGCCATACCTGAGCTGCAGCACGGAGGAGCTCTGCCAGGAGCTCTGAAGGTTCTGGTGGCAGCTGCCCCTCCTCAGACACTCCCCTGCTCCCCAGATGTGCAGTCCCACCTTCTCCTTCCTGCCTCCCTCACGCCTGTCAGACCATCCCACCAGCAAATCCAGACCCTCATCCAGGAGAAAAGCCTCCCATGGAGGTGATCAGAGGGATGGAGCAGCTCTGCTGGGATTGCTCAGCCTGGAGAGGAGAAGCTCTGGGGTGACCAAACTGTGGCTTTCCAGTGCCTGGAGGAGCCAACAATAAAAAGATGGAGAGTCTTTAAGGGCCTGGAATGCCAGGACAAGGAGGAATGGCTTCAAAATGGAAGAAATGAGGATAGATGGGATATTGGGAAGGAATTGTTCTCTGGGAGGTGGGCAGGGTGTCCAGAGCAGCTGTGGCTGCCCCTGGATCCCTGGCAGTGTCCAAGGCTGGGCTGGAGGGGCTTGGAGCAGCCTGGGATAGTGGAAGGTGTCCTGCCCATGGCAGGGGTGGGACTGGAGGAGCTTTGAGGTCCCTTCCAACCCAAACCATTCCATGATAACACAGCCACCCCCTCTGGCAAGCCCATGCCAAGGCATCACCCCAAATTTACCACAGACCCTCTCACTGCCACAGCCCCAGGGTGCTCTCCTGCCAGATGAGTGCCAGGTTTTAAAAAGAACCACAACCAAGAACTCCTCGTGTTGCCAGAAAGCCCAAATATTTCCACAGTGCAGCCTCAGCTCCCTGATAAGCAAGGAACAAATCAGTGTACATGTTTACACTGGACATTTCAGATCTGTTAGGTAATGAGAGCTCCAAGCTGGATAAGCCCTGCTTAGATTGCTTGGAACTGGAACCACAGAATTCCGAATTTATCGTCGTGCTGTCCAAAAATAAACACATTCACTCAGCGAGGACTTGTGACTCGTGAAAAATTATCAGAGTTGTGCTTTCCTAACTCCCATTATAAAGCCTTCCCACGCAAATACAGCCCTATTTCACTTGTATCTTCTCATCAGCTTGTATTATTTAAAACATGTGGGACATTCACACAGATGGAAAAAAAAAAAAATAGGTCAGGCTCGAAACAAAAGCCAAGCCATCCTGTTTTATTAGCAGCTTAAACATGCAGAACTGTAATTTGAAATTCCAAGGAAAGCAACATAATGAAAACATTCTGAACACACAAATAAAATAAAAAAAAAATACTGCAAATCGCTGCAACCTCAAATTGCCATGTTGCCAAATGCCTTTAATTAAAAACCAGAACTGATAAGAAGGCTTCTCCAACTCATCTGAAAATGCACAGAAAGAACTACATTGCTCAGGGATCATATGGAATCTGGGATATAAATCTAGGATTTTTCTAACATCAGCAGCCTGTATAACAGTCCAGCACCTTTGAAATACTGTTGGACAATGAGCATTTGCAAAATCTTCTCCTTTCATTCGCAAAGATCCTACTATGAAGTAAATTTATTCCTTTTCCTGAACTGACATTACAAACCACAGAACCATTTATTCATTTCCCTTTTATCTTCTACACAACCCCAATTTTTTTTACCAGAATATGTAAAGCCCAAATCAGTGCAGTAAATTTAATTTAGTTATTCAAGCTGCATGTCCCAAACATCATTTGATTGCTGCCACCTATTGTTGTTCCAAACATGTTGCAAGGAGTTAACCCTTTATCCAGCAGCTACTGGGAGTCATGCTGGAAGTAATTCTGGCTCTGTTGCTGCTAAATATGCAATTATTTGGGTGTGATAATTGTAGAAAGAATGAATAAAGGTTGAAAATTAAGGTGAATTATTTATTATTTTATATATACAGATAGATATACACACACTATTTATTACATTTTTTTTATATCTGTTTTTAAAAATTGGGTGTGTTTACATATTAACTTCTCCATTAATCTAAACTTTGGCTTTTCTCTCACTGGAGAAATAAATCTGGAACATTCATTTCTCACACAGCCCATATAAAATGGTAATTTCAGGTTGCCAAAGGCCACTTAAT
>PYHW01009718.1:145815-159638 GCA_013186435.1 Turdus rufiventris | reverse complement strand
TGAACTGCCCGGGGTGTGACACCTTCCAGAAGGTGCCGGTGGATCCTCTCCAACACCTGGCCCGTGTTTTGCAAGGAGCCACGGCTCGTTGTGAGCCCAGAGTAAATAGTGCTGAGGGGTGGTGGCATTGCGTGCAAAGACTCTGCCCTAAGAAAACAAACTCCCGTCCCCAGAGCCCTGGGAGTGGGCAGCTGTGGCAAGGATTTGGGTTGCTACCCTTCCCCGGCTGCGTGGGTGAGAGGAGATGTTCCATAAAACTCGTGATAGGATCGTAGTGGTATGAGGGACACCAGAACCCGGCACTTTGGCAGAGGGGTTGAGCAACAGGCCGGTGTGAAGTTCCGCAGAGCTGCTTGTGCCTGAGGCGCAGGCAGGTGTTGGTGATGCTCTCTTCAAAGGGAGCTCCGAGCTGGCCTGAGGGCAGGTGTTGTTTGAGAGGCGCTTCCTGGAGAGAGGTGGGAGCCCCTGTCTCCCCTTCCCGTGTGCTGTGGGGCACTCATGGAGGAGGACACCTGCTTGGTCTGGGACTTTTTTTGAGGAAAAAAAAAAAAAGAAAAAGAAAAAAATTTGACTGCATAACTGACAGTCCAACATGTAAGATTTACAGCTGTGGATTCCCATTTGGTGGGAGTTTTTTTCTTCTTGATGCCCTCAGGAGGTTGTGTCCCTTCCTCAGCACCTCCTGCAGAGCTGGCGCCTTGTCCTATTCCCTGCCTGCTGTGGATCCTTCCCTCCAGATTCTGCTGTCTCCCAGAGGACCCGTGGGGTTGTACTTCTGCCTGGCTGGGCAGGGGATTGTCACCACCATCTGCTTGTGTCTTTGTGAAAAGGAGATTTCTCACATCTCATAAATATTTGGCCCACTGGGACACCGAGTGACTCTGTGTGGGAGATGTTTGATGTCACCGAGTGGCCACCTGGATTCTCAGTGCCAGTTCAGCATGGCAGTGAGCTCAGCAGAGTCTCACATGTAGGAGCAGGTAGGAAAGCAGACACAGTCACAGAACCACAGAATATCCTGAGCTGGAAGGGACCCCCAGGGTTCATCAGTCCAGCTCCTGGCCCTGCTCAGACACCCCAACAATCCCACCCTGTGTGGAGCTCTGGCAGCCTCGGGGCTGTGCCCATTCCCATTCCCTGGGCAGCCTGGGCAGTGCCAGCACCCTCTGAGGGCAGAACCTTGCCCTGATCTCCAGCCTGACCCTGCCCTGGCAGAGCTCCAGCCATTCCCTGGGTCCCATCCCTGTCCCAGAGATCAGAGATTGGAGCTGCCCTGGGGAGGAGCAGCAGCCCCCAGAGGTCTGACCTCAGTGTGCTGTGTTCCAGCTGAACAAACCAAGTGACCTCAGCCAAACCCCCAGACCTTCCCCATCATCTCCTCTGAATGCTTTCTAACACCATGAAATGTAGAAGGGTGTTAAGACATTATTACAATTAAAGAGTTGAGGCCAAAAGAGGAGCACCAAGAATTAAGACAGAATCCCTGGCAGTAATTTTATAGAAAACTCGATGATTAAACTCGAGCGTGATGGGTAGTGCATAAGTTTCCACTGCGACAGAAAAAGCTCTGTGCTCACCTGATGAACACGTGGGGACTGCCAGCAAAGAAAGCAGGAGTGATGCAAGAGAGGGCAGCAGGAGTTGGGTGAGAACTCTGGGATGTGTGACACGTTCCTGCTTTCGGGCTAAACACCTACCTGAAGTATGTACTGGTGGCAGGTGGCCCTGGATGAGGGCAGGGCACAGGGACACTGATTAGGAGCTGTGGCACAACAGCCTTACTGGAAAGGACCTGGGAAGGGTGGCAGGCACCAAACTGGATAGGATCCAACAATGTGCTCTCCCTGCAGGGATGGAGAACCCCAGGCTGGGCCACAGGAGGGGACAAGGGGCCACCTGGCTGTTGTCACCTCTGCTGTTTGGTGCAAGGGAGGTGACATTTGGATGCTATGTCCAGCTCTGGAATGCCATGCCTGGTGAGAGGGATGCCCATGAAGATGATCAAGAGAGGCTGACAGACCGTCAGAGACCCTGACAGGAGGTGGATGGAGCTGAGTTCACTGGGTCTGGCCATGCAGGGAAGTTCAAGGGACTCTCCTTGATCCCATTCAGCCTCTACAGTGGTGGTGCTTCAGCAGGAGCTGCACATGACCCTTGGGAGTCTGGAGCATCTTGGAAGGCCTGTGACAATGTCCTGCTCCTCAAGTGCTGCAGGACTCTGTTGGGTGCAGCCTTCATCTTGGCCCTTGAGTGCCTCCAGATGAGTGTGACCAGAGCTGCCCTGCAGTGTAGACTCCCATGATGTTTCCTCCTTTCCAGAAGGTGAAAGCCAGAGGTGTCTTATTCTGGGGTACAGTGTGGCTTCAGAACCCCTAAAACAAAATCACCCTTGACCTCCAAACCTCTAAACTACAAACCCCTGTTCTACTGTGTGTTTACAGAAGTGGGACAAAGTGACAAATCTAGGTGCATGCCTTGGACACATCTCAGGCCCGTTCCAGCTGACAGAAGACACCTTTCCCTACTGACCTTTCACTGGAATTTCCAAAGCAAAACAATCTAGGAAGGAAGGGCAGGAGGCAGCCCCAGCCCTGGCATGGGTGATGGAGAGGGATAACTCTCCCTGTTGGCAGGACACTTGTAGGATAAGGCACTTAGGTACTCCTCATACCTTCCTGTAAGGGTGTGAAGAACAAGCTCCATCCCCCACCCCAAAGTGCGGCAGGTGGAGGGAACTGGAAGAGCAAAAGTGAGAAAATTGGGTGGAGAGATAAAGTATGGAGTGCTGCTATGGCAACTTGGCTGTGTCCCATCCCTGTGCTATGAGGAAAGGGAACTCCATCCCAGCCTGACCCAGTACAGATGTTTTCAGTCTGTTGCCTGGGTTTTAATCTCCATCTCACATGTGGCATCCTCGTAAAACAAGATGAATCAATATTTCTAAACCACAGCTAGCTGGAAATCCATTTTAGACTTTGATCTTTTCTTGGAATAACTAAATGATGTCTCTTGTAATAAATAAAACCACCATTGAAATGGGATGCTGAAAACTTTCTTCAGCAATACCAATTAAATCACTTTATCAATGGAAATCACTTCCAAACATCCACAGTCATTTGACACTGCCTAAACAGTATTTAACCGGCCTCCACAAACAAATTCTGGTAACTGCACTTTCTAAACTGTGGTGTTACCTAATGATCCATATGTTTTGTATCCCAGGGTGTTTACTTGCCACCCCACCCTGCAGCCAGTTCAAATAGGGCTGTCTCCAGAGGGATGCAGAGCACTGCTCCAGGGACCAGCCAGGGGTGAGAGCCCATCCTCTGGCACTGCCACGTCTCCATCTCCTCCAGGCTGGGCATCTCTTCCCTGCACTGCCCATCCTCTGCAGGGGCTGACATCTCCCCATCTCCTCCTGCAGGAGCTGTGCTGGGCTGGCTGCCTTCACTTCTGGACAGGTGAGTGACATGGCTGTGAATGGCACTTACAATTCGTGGCACTTGCAGCCCACGCTTGCCTCAGGACAGGGGACCAAAATCTGACCTGCTGGGTCGGTTCTAGAGGCTGGTCCAGCCCAGTTTTTCTTGTGGTGTCCAACGTTACCGTTGTTGGAGGGAGCAATCCCACCCAGACCTTTCAGTACCTGTTTGTGATGCCTCCCAACCCTAACTGTGTGCAAAACCTGCTGTTCCCATCGCCTCCACCCCCTCCTGTGGCAGCTGCAGTCTCCAGCACATCGAGTGAGGGGATTTTTAAGCTGTGTTAAATCCAGTATCACTAAGGGATGTCTAGATCTGCTGGAAGATTCATCTGTCCCCATTTTGCATATAGATTTGCACTTTAAAATGTCCTTCTCTGAATTAAGTGTAACCAATTCTTGTCTTTACACCACGATCAAGGAGAAGGGCAAGCAGTTAGAGATTTTCTTTTCATGATTTTATTTCTATTTAAGGAGGGAAGGCAGTGCTGGATCCTATTCATCCTCCTCTCCCTCCTGGGGAGGTTTGGGCAATGGTGTCAACAGGTGATGCAAACAGCAGGGTGTTGGGACAGAGCTCTCCCTCTTGGCCATCCCCTTTCCTGGATGAATTGTTGTCTCACTTCTTACAGTCCCACCTCCCTGGAAAGATCCCTGCTGAGATGTGTTTCCTGAGCACCCCATGTGCATTAACACTTTTAGGTGGTCATCCAGGCCACCAGACTGAGTCTGGGTGTTTCCCTGCCCTCATCTCTCCTTCCCCTGCTTCCCCTGGCACTGATTCTGTTGTTTGTTGTTCCAGGCACAGCGAGGATGTGGCTGGCTCTAGCTCTGGTGTCCATGTTCCACAGGATGGCATCTGGGCAATGCTTCTTTAATTCCCAATTGCCTAAGAATCCAGAAGCAGGGATGAACATTGTAAGTACAACGGCACTGGAGCGGCGGTGGGAAGTGTCCAGTAAACAGCCACTGTAAAATAATTATAGTTAAATGGCACATTCAGGAATTTCCTTGCCTTGAAAATTATTATTATTATTATTGGCTTTCTCCTTGTTGCAGAGTGAAATGGTTTCCTTCTGGGGGTACCCCAGCGAGGAGTATGATGTGGTGACAGAAGATGGCTACATCCTTCGGCTCAACAGAATTCCTCACGGCAGAGGAAATGCCGGGTGCCAAGGTGAGGATGGTGCCACACAGGACACACACACCTCGGGTTGTTCACTGGGATGGATACCAGGCCTTGTGCAAGAGGGTTTTCAAGGTTCCCTGCAGCTTGGCATCTGTAGCATCAGCTTTGATGGATCCAAATTTCTCAGGAAGGCTGATCCCTTGCCAGGGATGTTTCCTCACCCTCCATGGACCCCGGAGCACTGCATGTCAGGCTGCAATCCCAGCAGTGAGAGGCAGCCTGCTGGAATTCAAAATGCAGGAAGTTCTCAGGCCTGTAAATCAAAGTTTAGAAAAGAACACAGAATTTGACCTGAGGCCTTGGGAAAAGCTTCCAAGCTTAGGTACTAGAAGCAAAAATGTAAATTTAAAGCGTAAAGCAAAAAAACGTTATGTAAAAAAGAGTTTAACTATGAAGTTTAAAATATTTTAAAAACCAAAAGCAGTTACAAAAGTAATAAGAAATCTTAAAATAGGTCTGTGTGTCAGAACAGGATTGGCTAAGAAAAATGACACTGTAATTAAATAAAAATTATTAATATTAGTTTAATAACATAAATATCTATTAGATGTATTTTATTAGTTAATAAATCCTAAAAAATCCTCATAACCATAAGTCTGGTGACTTGTAGCCATACTCTTAATACTTGAAACAAGAACTCACATTTTCGGTAAAAAATAAAATTAAACTGCACTTTCTAAATCCATCCCGGTGGTATACCTTGGGGTGTGCCAGAGCCAGGCTCCCAAAATGTGCTCCTGCAGCCATTTGATGGATCAGCAGACTGGTTTGGCCTCCAGGGGAATCCTCTTGTCCTGGGAGAGGTGGTGGGGCTGGATCCATGAAAATTGCCTTTTTCCTATCACATGCCCAGGCTCCTCCTTGTTTGCTTACAGAGCTCCCCAGGTAGCCCATGTTCTGCCAAGAGATTTTGGGGATAAAGACCAGGATAACGGTGCAGCTTTGCAAACCTGCTTTTTAAATGAAATCTAGAGGAACACCGACACAAACCTCCACAGATTTTGGCTGCCATGGGGACAACACTTCATGAACTCTCTCAAAAGGTGACAAAGAGCATTAAAAACAAAGATTGTCATGGTGCTGCCTGTCTTGCAGGTGTCAGACCCGTGGCACTCCTGCAGCACGGTCTCCTTGCAGAAGGCAGCAGCTGGGTCACCAACTTGCCCAACAGCAGCCTGGGCTTCATCCTCGCAGATGCTGGCTATGATGTCTGGATAGGGAACAGCAGAGGCAACACCTGGTCCAGGAGACACCAGGTCCTGACTACCAGACAGGATGAATTCTGGGCTTTCAGGTAAAAGGGTTTGAGGATCTGGAACAGCTGAATTCTGTCAGGGTCACGCAGCCCTAGCTGGGGGATGAGCGAGCCAGCTTAGACTGAAGCTCATCCAACTTACTCTGAGTGAAAACCCCACGTGAGAACTCGGTAGGATGAAGTTTGGGGGGGTGGCCCTGCCCTCCCTGCTGGTTTTGTGGTTTGCTGGTGTTGGCTGTGCACGTATAGATGCTGCCCCGTCAGCAGGACATCTGCTCTTCCTTCTGCAGCTTCGATGAGATGGCAAAATACGATCTCCCAGCCATGATCAGCTTTATTGAGCAGAAAACAGGACAGAAACAGCTGTATTATATTGGTCATTCCCAAGGCACCACTATAGGTGAGTGCGTCCTTTTGATGACAGCATGAGAAGTCAACAAGGCCTCTCAGATTTGTAAAATTGCTCACTGAAATTAAACTATGTGCATGAGTTTAGTCTTGAAAGACTAAACCTTTTTTTTTCCTACTTTTTTTTCCTCCCCCACCAGGTTTTGTAGCCTTTTCCACTATGCCCCAGCTGGCTCGGAAAATCAAGGTGTTCCTTGCTCTTTCACCTGTGACCACAGTGATGTTTTCTCAGAGCCCATTTAGAAAACTCTCATTCTTTTCTGACTCTGGGATTAAGGTTGGTCTGCACTATATTCTGCACAGCCAAAATGTTTTTCATAGAGATTGTGAAAATTTTCTATGGGATATTTAAAGTCATTTACAGAGAGAGGAGTGCTGTGCTTTGTCTGTTTTCATTGTGAAGAAAAACACATCTCACTACAAAATCTTTCAGTGCTGTCCTAAATTCGCTCCTCAAAATGTTCTGTCAGAATTAGATCCAAAACATTGGTGAATAAAATGGATGCAGAGGCTGGGAATGGAGCCCTACCATTTAACACAAGAGCATCATGAATGTAAGAGATCATACCCATAAGAAACAAGGACCAGAAGCATTTCACAGGGTGCAAGGGCAACCTTAATGTGGGGATCAAATAGAAGTCGTAAAGTGGTGGTGCTTTGGGGAAGATTATGACCAGACTTCCTATTTGATGAGTACATTTGCAATTTTACAGGAGCTGTTTGGCACCAGGGAATTCCTACCACACACTACCCTGGGGGAGCTGTTCCTCTCCAGGTACTGTGTGTGCTCAAAGGTCTGCAAGCACCTCTTGGGTACGGTTTTCGGGTTTAACTGGAAGAACACAAACATGGTACGTGGGAATAAACCTGCAGAGGGTCCTTCTGAAGGCCTTGGCAATGCCCTGTTGTGAGGAGCCAGGTGAGTCCTGTTGTGAAATGTGCTCATGTCCTTGCAGAGCCGATTCGACGTGTACGTGGGAAACACCCCGGCGGGGTCCTCAGTCCAGAACATAATCCACTGGCTGCAGGTAAACCTTTCCAGGCTCCTTGCTGTGCCAAACAGAGTGTCACTGGTCCTTTGTGGGCCGCCTGCTGTGCTGGTCCCTGCAAGCCACAGATCAGATCTTCGCTGGTTTTGTTTTTGCCCCTCTGTAAAATGCTCGGCAGATTTTTGAGCCCCAAAGGAATGGTTCTGTCAAGAGAATGGAGCTGAGGACCCTGCATCCACAGCAGGCACGTCCCAGGGGTCTTGTTTCAAACCAGCTCCACTCTTGCCCTGCCATTAGCGGTCAGGTTGTGGCAGAGGTGCATCTGGACAGCAGCCAATTAAGCTTATTGCTGATAAATCTGATTATGTCTCATCTTCCCCTTGTGTGCATGAGAACAGTCACCACCAGAGCCCTTTGACACTGCAATTGTGTTCTGCTGGGCTCCTTTTCTCTTCCCCAAGATAAAAATTTGCACATTTTGGTTCAGTCCATGCGCCTTCTCTGAGGTGTGTGGAATTCCTGCTCAAGGACCCCAGAAGAACTTCGTGGGGTTTGCAGCAAGAACACACACTCCATTTTCTGAAGGGCTGCTGCCCAGTGCAGGGATCAAGCCAGGGCAACCTTGACCTTGTATTGCTGTCCTGCTCCAGTTAGACAAGAGATGTTCAGAGGCTCCTTCCACCTGTGCCATTTCAGGCCAATTCTCCAGCCCACAAGGAATACTTAGAGTTTTAAACCCCCTTTTCAGAACATTTTTTATTTCCCCCCATCCTGGTGTTACCCACGAACACTAGAAACATAATCTCCGTCCATTTGTCCAAAATCACAATAACTACTTGTGTTGGGCCAGACCTGTGACACTCACTTGAAAAATCCTGCCAGTTCAGTGATCAAAACTAACATTTGAGGTTTGATTTTTGAGGGTTGACTGCAGCCCACCAGAACTGTGATTTCACTGAAACTACTGCATGTCTGATTTTGCTGCAGGGAGTCCAGGGTGGGGCACTGAGAGCTTTTGATGGGGGGCACGTGTACAACAGCCTTCACTACAGACAGGTGAGGTTCTTCCCTTTCCCTGTTCTCTCTCCTCTTCATGCATTCCTCTCTTCCCAAACTGGAAGTCAGGATCACTGCTTGGAACAACAGCATTTTCCATTCTCAACTCAGTTTTGCAAATGCTTTTTAAATGGAGTAAAATGCTTTAAATTAGACACTTTCCAATTTCCATAGGATAAGGGGAATAGTCTCAAGTTACACCATGATGATCAGTAGGAAAAATTTCTTCTATGAAATAGTGGTTAAGCCTTGGAACAGAAAAAAAAAAAAGAAAAAAAAATCTTTCTTCCTTAAACAACGACAAAAAATTGTTCAGAAAACAGTGTGCTTCTTAACTGGATTAATTACATGTTGCTGACAAATCACCTCATGGCAAATCCTCAGGATGTGGAGCTGAAACAACCCTCCAGAAATGTTTCAATTTCAAAAACTTGCTTCCAAACACCTCCCTGCTGTCAGTGGGCTGAAGGAAGATCTGGTGGAATGTCCACAAACCCCATCAGGGCTGGCTGGGAGGGACCTGTGGAGGTGCCCAGTCCAACCTCCTGCTGGGAGCAGGATCATCCAACGGCACTAAATCATTTATATAATATATGCTATGAAATAATGCTATATAATCAAATAGCACCCAAAGTTCTGCCTCCTTCTGTAGCATCAGAACCAGAATTTCTAGCCAGGCAGATCAAATTTGCTAATTAATTTTAATTAAATTAGCTCACTAAAATGTAGCACGTGAGGCCATGCTGCATCTCTATTGAAGTGCCTCTTCTTTCTAGAATAAAGAAACTCCAGTTTTGATTCCCCTCCATTCCCAAAGAGTAGCAATTCTTCTCACAGAACGCACAATCTGCTGCATCCCAGCAACATCCCCTCTTTGTGAAACCACTTTTCCATCTCCTCAGATAGCGGCGCCGTTCTACGACGTGAAGGGCATGGAGGTGCCCACGGCCATCTGGAATGCGGGGCAGGACTGCCTGGCTGACCCCCGGGACACTGCCCTCCTCCTCCCCCAGGTCAAGAACCTGGTGCACCACAAGCTCATTCCCCACTGGAACCACCTGGATTTCGTGCTGGGCCTCGATGCCACCGAGGTTTTGTACCGGGAGATCCTTGACATCATGAAGAAGCATCCCTAAAGATGCTGCTTGTACTTGATGAGGTTTTTTTTCCCCTTGATTTTTCTCATAAGATTAATGCTGTCTCTAGAGGATTTTGAAATGTCTCTCTATTTGGACCATCTGAATATAGTTCATTAAAATGTTCTACTTTTAACTGGAGCAGTGACAGGGTGGGGAGAGGAACCTTCTTGCTATTCCCGGCTGGTGGCACTGCATGGCTTTTCTTTTTCCACTCTTTCCTGCTTTTTCCTTTTCTTTTTTGGTTGGTTTTTTTTTTTTGTTTGTTTTTTTGGGGGTTTTTTTGGGTTTTTTTGTGTGCGTGTTTTTGGTTTTTTTGTGTGTGTGTGTGTGTCTTCATCAGTGACACAAAGCTCATTGTTGCTGTCTCAGGTCTGGCACTGTAATGCTTAAAACCATCAAGGTGGATCAGAAAGAGATCAGTAAAAAAACACTACTAGTGGTTTTGAATTCAATAAAAATTGTCAGTAATCACATTAATCACAAGTCATTGACTCTCGTGCAGAATATGCAAAATCCAAATAAAAGGGGCTTAGGGTAGTCACAAAGTGCCTGTGTCTTAGGGTTTATCTGAGAGGTTTGGTAATAGGATTGGGTGGTGACCTCAGAGGTGCCATGATGGGAGGATGATTATTTTCTTTAGCCTGAAGGAGAGACAGTTGTTTTACGGCAATAAAAAATTTGGCTGTTTCTGCCAGTCAAAATCCCAAGGCTCATCATAAAATCTTGATAAACGTGTCAATGGTACAACCACCAGAAGAATCAGCTTCTTTCGGGGCGGGGAGTATCCAGCTGTGAGGCAAAGCAATATTTCTTGGAGAAATTACTCAAAATCATTCACTGGAGTACAGTCAGATTTTCAGTCTGTGGTGCTTCCTTTAAAATTTCCTGTAAGAGGAAGTCAGAGGCCTGGGGGATGCCAGAAAATAAATTTGGGGGAGAGCAGCCACTCCAAGCCTTGCTGTTATTTTTGCTAACAGAATTCCTGGCTGTAATTTGCTTGGCAGAAGTGAAGGACAGGGATTGCTCCCTGCTGCTGGATGTCCTTGCTGGCCTTGCTCACCCCCGTTGGGGAGAAGCTTCCCAGGGGGACTCTGAGCAAAGCTGTGACACAGCCATGACGTGTTTGATCCCCTGCTGCTTCCTTCATCCTCCTGTCCTCAGCCTTTCTCCTCTGAAGGGCACAGCCAGTGAGCAAAATGAAAGTCTAATGGCATTTATTTATGAAAAGAAGCTTGCACTCATTACAGTTTCCTGGCGTGTCACGAAGCCACGTTGGTTGCAGTAAATAATCCATTATTTAGTTCTTTTTTCACCCAATTTCTCCCTAAGTATGTGGCTTCCGCCTCATTCCAAGAAGATTTCTGTAAACTTGTCTTTTTAGGTAATGCTCTTCACCTAATCTATTTATTCAGTTTGTTCAAGACGGCCCATTTCCAGTAAATACTCTTCTCTCTACTAAGAAAATTGCTTGTAAATTTTATCAGGTGATCAGATTATCGGATTTGGATATTGTTTGCTTTTCTGTCTTTAAGAGATTCTCTAAGCATCTTTCTGTAGTACAAATTCTTGCTTAAGTTAATCCTGTTTAAACACATCTCCTTTTTTTTTTTTTTTAAGTCTCTTTCCAGTTCCACAGAAACAATTTGCCCAAAGACAAAAATGAAAAATTTTTTAAATGCAGCTTCGCTTGGTATTTTGCCATGGGGACAAAAGGGCTTTTCCTTGATTGCTTTGTCTCCTTTTGCTGTGCCTAAATATTTTCTTTCCCTTTCAAAACCCTGAAACAAAGCTGTGACCCAAATCCTGGCCGAAATGAAAATAAATCAGCTGCCAGCAGCGGGAGACATTTGCAGATGAGACTCGAGGCACATGGCAGGACACAGACGGTGTAGAAACAAAAGAGTAAAGAACCCCCAAATTGTCCCCTGGGGTCAGGAGGGGACAGAGGGGATACCCCAGGGTGACACAGCCTTTTGTCACAAGGCTCATGGGCTCCAGGGAGCAGCAAGCCAGGTTTGGTGTGGCACCAGTGACAGCCAGACCTGCTGTCCCTTGGCTGCTGAGCTTCCCTGTGAGCAGGCTGCTTCTTTCGTGAAAGGATTGGGAAGCAATATAAAATAGTGGTCAGGACTCCAGGTCATCACAGTTTTGTGGGTGGAATAACAGCCTGGCTTTCACTTGGAAAAGGTGCTTGCAGTGTGTTGATTGAAGGTGCAGCCTTAAACACAGACATCATCCACCCTCATCAGCCTCAGCATTGCGTTGCAAATCGCTGGCAACAGCCTCCAATGCTGTGTGCCAACTCCTTCCTTCTGTCAACCCGTTATTGGGCAATCTATTGACAGACTGACTTCAGTGTGGATCCTTCTCTTTCCCTCTTCAGATGCAGGTCAGGGGTTGGGATATAAGAATATCTTTGCAGAGCCTGAGCTGGGTTCAGCGTTGTACAGAGACCCCAGTGTGGCTGGTGCTGGTGCTAGTGCTGGTGCTGAGGATGGTGTCACCACCAGATGCCTTCCTTACAAGGATCGATGCTTTGAGGCCAGCTTTGCAGCCCCACAAGCTGCTCAGCTGACGTCAGATTGGGTTAGAGAGCAATGCTTTATCCTTTAAACATATTTATCTCACTATTAAAGGCGGGGGATGCAGAGGTTGCAAATTAATCCTGCTGAGGTTTAATCCGCCCAGACCGTCAGCATTTTTATTTTCTTTGGATTGGAGATCCTAAAACCTTCTGCTGTGGGTGTCTTCTGCCACGTGCAGGGACTTGCAGGAAAAATCCTGCACAACTCTACAAACAACTGCTGGCCAGCACATGTAACACAGAGATGGGTCTGTCATAAATAATATGCAATAAACAGAATAAATGAATCCCATGTAATAAATAGATGGGGCTGCTAGGCTGAGCACGAGCATGCCCACCACACCTGATGAGTGGCTGTGCTGGCTGGGCAGTCATCATGGAGGTGGGGAGATGTTGGTGTCTGTTCCTTGGAAAACCTTGAGTTGCTGTTTCTCATCATCCACCTGGTCAGGTTTTCACACCGAGATTTTCCTCCAGAGTCCTGGAGTTGCTGGCGAAATAGAAATAGTTCAGTCCTGGTCACTGAGCCACACCAAGGATGCCCTGTTGATGCAGATGATCCTTCTGGTGCCAACTTCTGGCAATACTCTGCCATTCCCATCCCTGGCGAGGTGAAAGGCACATGCAGAGGACTCATCCATCCTGGTGCTGGGCCACTCTGCTCCTACAAGCTGGCAGATGAATGGCTTTGGTGATTGCAGGGGTTTCCTCCCAGTAGTCCTGCTGATAAGGGGGAATCCAGAAAGTGAGATGTTCAGCCTTGCCAGATGTCCCCAGAGCCTGAAACTAAATCACGGCACTACCAATTCCTGCCCTGTTCAATAGAGCACAAATGTAGGGAAAAAATATTGTTGCTTTGATTCCAGAGAGTCAGTAACACGTTAACCCCTCCTGGATAAACAGAGTGGCTGAAATTTATTCCTCTAGTCCTGACTTTCTTTTTCATTTCAACAGTAAGGAGCTAAACAGGATGAGCAAGAAAAGCTTGGCAAGAAACCATGTGATTGGAAAGGGATAGCTGGGTGGATTTGTGAGGTGAGAAAGGGCTCAGCCTCTCCTTGTACATTTCATCACTAGCAAATCACCAGTTTTTGAACTTCTCTCTGCCTCCTCAGTGAGGAGAATTTGGTGAGGAGCATCTCCTACCTCTCTGCCCTTTGCCAGCTGCGCCCAGCTCAGAGCCCCCTGGGCCAGATGTGACCTCTTTCCACCTCTTTCCACAGTCACTTTCCTCCTCTTCTGTGCCTAAACCCACAAAGCATGTGCCCAATTCCTGGAGTAAAACTTCACTCTTGAAATGCTGAAAAAATACTCCAACACAGCAGATCTCCTGCAAACCCAGCAAGCCCAGCAAGCCAAGGGCTGGAGTTTGGCTGTGATGCAAGACTTTATTGCAATTTCTACAGACAGAGGGCGGGCAGAAATCACAGCATTGCATTTAAAATTGTTAAATCAGCGTGGGACAGGGGAATGGGAGACATTTTTAAGCAGGGCATCCCTTACACAAGCCCTGTGCCCTAGCTCCTCCATCCTGGGGCAGCACATGGATGGATTCATGAATGGGTTCATGGATGGATTCATGGATGGATTCATGGATGGGTGCATGGATGGGTTCATGGATGGGTTCATGGATTGATTCATGGATGGGTTCATGGATGGATCCATGGATGGATTCATGGATGGGTTCATGGATGGATCCATGGATGGATTCATGGATGGGTT
>PYHW01009718.1:124589-136726 GCA_013186435.1 Turdus rufiventris | reverse complement strand
TGCTTTCCAGAAATCCCTTCCTCTCCCCTCTTTCAGTGGGTGCTTGTCAGAGGAAAACAAAATAACTGTTAAAAACTATGGAATAAGCTTGTCTCTGAATTCTTAATTTTTATCCTGATTTATTTTTTTTTCTGATTTGCTCATTCATGCCTTAATAGGCTGTGCAGTGATTCATCCTGGGGCGCTCCCCACTAACGTGGCTCTAAACCTGATGCTAGGACCAGTGTCACAGCACAGCTGGTCTGTAGCTGCACAGATAAATCAGGCCATAACAGAAAACCCAGTTTGGGTGTGGAGACCCCAACCAACCAGACGTGTAAGCATAGGAGTTTTGAACCCCTCTAAAAGGGGGCACTGAACAGTAAACCAGGCTGTTTGTGGCATGATCCTTCAGTGTGGCCTGTTGCGTGTCTGTCTGCAACCTACAACCCTCATGTAGTAAGTGGTGAAACCCAATGTGATCCACAGGAAGACATAAGAGGAGCCAGCAGCAAAAGAGCTGCAAAATCAGAGACGAAGAGAGACTAACAAAAACTGGAGGAAGAGCCAAAAAAAGCAGCGTGGAGAGCTGAAAAAGTCCAGACCCCTTCTGTATATATCCCTGTATATAGAAGAAAAAAGCTGCTGAAGGACATGCATGGATGGATCTTGGTGGAACACCCAGTTGTGAAGGTGTGGATCCTTCTTTTACCTAAACAAGGGATAGAGTATATGCAGCAGGCATTGCTAGCCTTGCTGGCGTGGTCTGGGATCCACAGACTGACTGCTGTGAAGCTCTGGGCGCTCTGGAAGCCTCTATGGACGTTCTAAAGGTTTGCTTAGGACTTGCTGGGGTGGTTGGAGAGGATGGGTGGTAGGCTGAGGTGGCAGCAGCCAGAGTGGCACCCAGGGCTCCTTCTGGTGTGCCCAACAGGCCCAGAATTGCACCAAAATTCAGAAGCTGGCGGAGAAGCTGGCAGGCCTGCCACTGGAGCCCTCCTGGTGCCCGTGCCATGTGTACAGCAGAATGCCACATGTCACCATGTCCGCAGTCGGCACTCAAAGGGCCTCGGAGACACCGTGGCGGGCAGTGCCCAGGAGAGAGGCCGGGATTCCTGGCAGTGTGAGCGGTGCCCCAGACCGTGCCAGCAAAGTGGAGCAGGGCTGCCCGCCAACACCCACACACCACGTTGCGTGGCAACAACCGCGGCAAGCATGGTGACCCCTTCTGCGCCGCCAGCAAAGGCCTGTGAGTATGATGGGGCTGGGGGACAAGAACCAGAAGATGGCAATGCAACATCAGCGAGAGCCAAGTCTAGCAGCGAGTGGCAAGAGCCCGGGGGACCCTTCGTAGCCCCATCTCAGTCCACAGAGGTGGCAGAAGGGGCAGCTGTGAGCACACAGCCGTACAGGCCACCGAGCACAGGGCACAGCTGTGGGACTGTGGCGGGTCCAGTGGGACACCCACAGCTTTCTGCTTGTGGGCAGAGGGAGGTGACCCCAGGAGTCTGGGGGCCCTGGTGGGAGGCAGCACTGCTTGCACAGAAAGGTTTGCCCCATGAGGCACAGCCGTCATTTTGTGCAGCGGCCGCCATTTTGTGCACCGACGGGCCGCTTCCGCTGCGGGCTGGTGCTGTTCACTGCAACCCTCATGGGCTAAAACTGTGCTGGGAAAGAGCCCTAACTAGTGGGTAACCCCTGAACTAAAACTGTGCTAGGAAAGAGCCCTAACTAATGGGTCACCCCTTCCTCGAGGCCACTACAGCACTCGTGCCACCATGTGCAAGAACAACTGCAGGCTAAAGGGCTTGTTTCTGCATCTAGTCCGTGCATGATTAAAGGAGTCATTAGTGTCAGGAAAATTGATCCACTAACACCAGAGGTTTATGTCCAAAAAGGAGATAGAGGAGTTTCACTTTATTTGAATAAAGGGAGAGGCCACAGGGCATTCACCTGGGGTCTCTCAAATTTTTGGAGGACACAGACTCCTTTTTTATCCTATTTTCCAGGCTGCATTTCCCTCTCTCTTTCCCCATTGGCCGAGGTACTTGAGAGGTACACGCTTCTTGGAATACTGATAGCTGAGATTCCCTTCTAATGTATAACCCTCCCTTTTAATTTTTAATTCTTACAGAATTCATGGGTTTTCCCCATTGCTTCTTTAATCTTTCAATATCCAGTTTCATTTATCAGCAAACCTAGAGTTTGTTTGTAAAGGCAAATATCTTTCCCATTCATCAATCAGTGGAATCTTTCCCATTGTTTCTTTTAACTCTCACTGCTAGTCTTACCTACCAGCAGACCCACAGCTTGTTTGTAAAGACAAATCCATCATTCTTCTCATTAGCGTTGTTATGTCTGTGTCACCATTATCCCAAACACTCTTACCATACCACCTTGTGACCCCCTGCATTGCTTTGATTACTTTTTTGGTGAATAGATATGCCTGTAATATTTTTTAATTGTAAGCTCTCCTTTCAAGTGGAAACTGATATGTTTTTTCAAGGTACCCCTTTCTGGAAGAACAGCTTCCACTTTGCTTCTTCCCTGATGTAAAAGAGACTACCGCTGGCTTAAAAGACTTAACCCTCTCATCCTAAAGCAAAGTACTGAAAATGGATGAACTCTTCTGCTAAACATGCTGTCCTTAAAATATGTGCTATATTTAATAGCCTAAAAGCTTCCATGAACTCCATAGTGTGAAAAACGAAGTTCACAATTTAGAATTGTAGAAGTTTAATAAGGGATAAAACCAGGGACAAATATATGCAGTGCTGGGGTGTTTTTGGCAATTAGCCAAAGTACACAGAGTCAGTGTAAAACATATATTTTATATCTCTATATACTGTTACATTGCTGGGGGTACATGCATAGAGTTTTTGATGTTTCAGGAATTATCTTGTTTGGTTTTAACCTCTGACTTGTCTGCAGGACATTTTGTAGATTAGGTCGATATATTTTATTTTTTCCTGGGTTTCCATCCTGTTGTTTCACACTCCCTGACAATGAGGAGTCAATAAATCCTTCCCAGATGCTTATGCTCTGTTTTCTGTCA
This sequence comes from Turdus rufiventris, assembly GCA_013186435.1. Lineage (NCBI taxonomy): Eukaryota > Metazoa > Chordata > Aves > Passeriformes > Turdidae > Turdus > Turdus rufiventris. The sequence continues at coordinate 133,692 of PYHW01009718.1, read as the reverse complement.
CTATTATCATTTGGAGAGGACAGTCCACAGATGTAAGAAAAATAATTGCTTTACACCATTCTCTAAGTTGGTTACATAGAGGTATTTTCGTCTCTATTTTAACATTTTGCTAAAGCCTACAATATATTTATCACACTACTATTCATATAAACTATACAGTTTATACATAAACTGACAGATTGTACTATACAAAAGCAGTTAAAAGTAAGTATAAATTGGACCATACCAAAATACTTGTGATGCAAAAAGCTATGAAAGCAAAAACCAGTATTATATTGTCATCTATAACAAAAGATCTTAAAGAGGTGCCTGAAGGTTAAGAAGAGTTTCATTAGCAAGTTTCAGTTGCAAAGTTCTCTAGCTAGGTATTTTCCACCTGTCACTACTGTTTACAATGTCTGCAAAATCATTTCATGCTGAAAATCACTTAACAACTACCTCTCATATTTATTCATGGCTAAACACTCATGCCAACTCCTGTTGAAGCCAATAGCAAGTTTCTAGATATAGCAGGTCTGTCATTGCTATTGCTAAGGTACTAATTTGTATGTTTTCTTATTTTTGAACCAAAATATGATCATGGCTTTTAATGTTAGGTTTTTATAGCTAAGCATGCAGATGCAATAATCACAACACTGAAATAATTTGAGATTACAGAGACTAAGAACTGTACATGAGAAGGTATTAACAGGAACTTCTAATTAACAAAAATGGTTTTACCCATACAGTTATACCCTTATGTCCTTCCTGAAGAAGATGTATTAATTGAAGATGCATGATCATCCCAAAAAACATTTAAATTAATTAGAATTGCTGATTAGCCCATATACACTGTGAAATAACACCTTCCTTTTTTATTTTCGATAACTCTGACTCAATTTCAAAACTCAACAAAAGGGTTTGTTTGCACTGCTGCCATTAAGCCATGATGTTAAGTATATTGATAATGCATTTGCAAAGTTTTAGTACAACTGAAAAAATTGAAATGCAGACATAAGATATTATTTGATGATTACTTATGCATATTTCTTTGATTATTCGTAAGTTGTTTATATTGGAGAACTTTATCAGTGAATATTAATGAAGGTTTGTTTTTAAAATATGTTAAGGAAAACCTTTCCAAACAAGTTCCTGTCCCTGATCAAGCCCTGAACCTGGCTGGTAAGGAAAGTATGCCATAAATCCCAGGTGTTTCTACCTTAAAAAAAGAAAAGAAATCAAGTCACTTTGACTTGTAAATTTGGCCTTATAAAAATTGAAGCCTCTTTTTGAGGTAAACTTGGAAGCCTTGTTCCAGAAAAGGCCATCTAAGTCCAGCTATGACAGACCCTGGGTGAAGGTAAGGCATTTAAGCAGTTGCAACTAATTTTGTTTAGTAATGCTTATTTTTTTATTAGATGTATCATCTTACTGTTCATAGTAAGTGCATGTTATCTGAATTTGCCTTGATATAAACACATCCAAATGGTAGAATACAGTGGATTCAGAATCAAAGATGGAGAAAATTATCAGCCTTGTTGCTCAGTGCTGTGCTCTTTCTGCATTTTCTGTTTCACTATTTAAAAGCAGAGATGCAAACATTAAAAATCAAATTCAAAACACCTACAATATGCATTTTTGATTGACTAATGCTCTCCAGGTCAAGGCCTGCATTAACAGTGAAACCCATTAAATAACTCTGTCTGATGCATCATTCACTAATATTTATAATAATCTGCTCATATTCACAAGAATCATTAAAAAATTATTATTACACACAAGAGAAAGGAGTAAGGATACCATTGCACATTGGCATTCAGCCTTTGCTGCTTTAGGTAGCCCCTGTACCAACAAAACAAACAATGGCACTGCATGGATTTCCCAGAAAACAAGACATTTGCTACAGCTCTGAGGGGTGTTACAGCACTCTGGTATTCCTCACTCAGCAGCAGGACAAGCTATCATGGAATGTGCCTCTGGCACTTTAAAATTTATTCTTAAAAAACAGAGAGGGGGATGTGTGTTGAGACCCCAGAGAGCAGAGTGGCTAAAGTCATCTGTACTCTAAACCATTAGGAAACCTCACAGAACCCAGTCATTTTAAATCACTTTTTATCACTGCAATCATCCAGTGATGCCCAGTTGCCCAAACCCAAGGTAATGGTGCAAGATCCTATCACCAATATTTGGGAAGTTCCTTGTGATCTCAGTACCTGGGGATGAAGATATTCCACGGACACCTGGGTACCTGCCAGGTGTGTGTGCCCTGCTCTACACCCCGCCCAGGACCACAAAAACACCCTCCTGTTGGATCTCAGCAGACTTTGTAGGGCTGTGTGTGGGGCAGTGACTGAAACAACCTCTGCACCTGCTGCATGGAAATCTGGGATTTTATTTGTTTACAAATGGTTTCTTCTGTTAGTTGGTGTTCTGAGGGTTCCAAAGGTTGAATGGTTTCTTGTTTGTAGTGTTAAGTTTGTAACTTGTAAATTCTAAGCAGTTAACCTGTGGCCCGTCCCCCAAAGGAAGGCAAATTCTCTAGGGGCTGGGAGGAAGAGGGAGAGGCATACCTGATCCTGTTTTTACACCTTTCTTCCTCTCCCTGCAGTGGAAAAATCAGATTCTTCTCTGAGCCACTGCTCATTTGAGGGTGACCCAGCTGGGAGGGCTTCTGGCACTGCCTCCAGCTAGTCCTTGGTAAAGACCAGTCATTACAGCTCCACACAGAGGTGGAGCTATTTAGGCTTTCCAAAGCATGCCTGCATTTGAGCAAGCATGGCTGGATCACACCTGGCAGGTGTTGACTGCAGGAGAGACGCAGGATCCCACGGGGTGCAGTCAGCCCTGCGGCGTGGGCACCTGGGCAAGGTGTGCAGAGGTGGCCACAAAAGCAGAGGTGCCAAAAATGACACCCACAGCTCGTGTGACCCATCACCATCCCTGCAGGGACCTCCTGGCCAAAGGCATCACCAACTGGCAAGAGGGGAAGCTTGGCAAGATGTGAAGTCTCCATCCACAGCTTGTTCCCTCGTCGGAGATGGATTCTTTTTTTCTTTTTTTTTCTTTTTTTTTTTATAGAGCACCCCTTGAAGTCACTGTTGGGACTGGGATGTTCTGCATTTTCAGGCTCATTCCATGGAGCTTGGATGGCATCCCCACTGGAGTTTGTTGGGATGAGCTAGGCTGGTCCCACTCACCCCTCAGCACCCAGGGCACCAGTACCAAACCCAGTCCCAGGGCAAGTGGAGAGTCCAGAGGCTGCCCATCCTCGGGTCCACAGAGGGCATGGCCTGGGCCAAATAACTCCATCAGATGGAAATAACCAATTTGTTCCAGCTCTCAGCTCTTCTGCAGCGCCACGAAACCATTCCCAAGCCAGCCCAGGCAGGGAGGGTGTCTCCTGCCGGAGCAGACTCCAACCCTCAGGTAAATTATACGTTCACAGGAGGAGGGATCAGAGGGAGGGGCGGCTCCTGACGCTCCCGAATCTGCGGGGCAGAGGGAATAACAGCCCGATGAGAGCAGCGTGCCCAGGCAGCAGGGACCTTCTGCTCGGGGGACATCAGCGACAAAGGCTCCCACTCCTCTTCTGCCGCAGCCCCTAGACCACGACTGGTAATCCCTCTTGCTTGGGCGCCATCCCTGGGGACAGCAGGACAGGGCTGGGACAGCAGGGCTTCCCCGGGTGTCCTGCCTCCAAAGGAGTGTCTCTGCTCAGGGAGGGGAGGGGAGTGTTTGGAGAGGGGTCAGGACAGGGCTGCTGGTGGCAGGGGTGTCACCCTAGTGCACCTCTCGGAGGTCACCGGGGGTTCTCCAGGTCTGCTGAGGTGAGGGACATTTCAAAAAGGGAATATTTTTCCAAGCTGAAAGGACCATCCCAGGCAAGGCTCTTCCCTGGAATTTGCATGCCCTTCTGACGCTACACCACAAAAATATGTTCAGTCTCTCCTCGTTTTTTGTAAAGGCTCGCCCTTGAAATAACGAGTCCAGAGCCTCGTGGAGGCGAGCGACAGGCGACGCAATGAGGGGTCTTGTCCCCAGATCGCACCCCAGGGGTCTCAGGGTGATGGTGGGGAGCCCTGGGTGCTCCGGGTGGGAGATGGGACCGGACGGGATCCCTCGGACCGGGCACAGCCGGTGCTGAGAGCGGGACGGTGCCCGAGGGATGTGCCCGAGGGATGTGCCCGAGGGATCTACCCAAGGGATATGCCCGAGAGATGTACCCAAGGGATCTACCCAAGGGATGTACCCAAGAGATGTGCCCGAGAGATGTACCCGAGGGATGTGCCCGAGGGATCTACCCAAGGGATATGCCCGAGGGATGTGCCCGGGGCTGCGGCGGTGCAGGTGCGCTGATCCTCCTCTGATCCGCTCCGGGGACACCAGAGGGAGCAGGCGGCTCCTCTGCCCCTCTGCCAAACCACCTCCTGCAGCACGGGGAGCCGGTTTCTGCCGCAGAAGGGAAAGGGGAGGATGAGGGGCAGCCGGGAACTGACAGAAATCTGCTCCCAGATCGCCTCTATTTCACCATGGAAGCAATGGGGTGCATGCAAGATACCTGGCACTGGCATTCAGTGGGAGTTTGGCAGGTCCCTGCTAAATTGCTCCACACTTAGCTCCTCTAAGTAGCTGAGGCAGTATTTCTGCTGGAAATTTGTTGTTGCCAACAAATTTACCCCTTCCTATATGGCTGCGGTCTGCCCATGGCAGAGGGGTTGGAACAAGATGATCTTTAAGATCCCTTTCCACCCAAAGCATTCTTTGGTTCTGTTTCAGTGAAACGAAATAGCAGTCAGATGTTTTGTGGTAGGAACAAGCTGAAGCAGAACCAGAATCCTTCCCAGGAAGAGCAGGGATGTCCTGAGATGGCATTTCACTCAGGTCTGCATAAACAAACCAGGAGTATCCCAGGATCTCTCTCAGCCATAAGGAGAACCCAAACAAACCACACTATTTGATTTCTTCACAAGAACAGAGCCCTGCAACTTAAAATTGGGTGGTTTACTCTTCATTAGTTCAGCTATCAGTGGAACAAAACAACCTATTCTTCCAACTATCCAAGACATTGTTTTAAATGAATGATCTATAATCACCCCCTCTAAAACCAGGTTTGCCTGGGCACACACAGATGTACCTGTACCTGTGCATATTTCTGAATACGAGGGCCTGATGAAAAATGTGGGATTAAAATGTGATGGAATTTGGACTCTGGCTTTGTTAAGATTAGCAAAATGAGCCATTTTCAGAACCAATTAGTGGACTTCAGTTTTAAAATCATTCCATCTGCTGAGGAGTCAGGTGGATATCCTGATGGAAGTGCAGTGCACATCAAGAGAACTGCCCCCAGCTTCTGTGCCAGTGCCAGCCAAGTCTCTCACACTCCTCACGACAATGTTTTGCAGAGCACCATGATGTGGCTGTTCCTCACCATTTCTTCTTTAATGTTCATTGCCGCAAAGTCAGAAGAAAACCCCGAGGTGTCCATGAGTGTTGTAAGTCCCTTTTTGACCTGCTTGGTTGTGCAAGTTACCTGTGCTGTCATGGTCTGTGCAAGACGCACGGGCTCTGTGTGTCTTCACCAAGGATTGACACCAGATTTTATTAGATGTTTGTCTCCCTGTTGTTATGTATACAGAGATTTATGGCAGAGACTTATGGGGGGCTTCATTCCAAGTCAGCAGGTTTGGTCTCGGGCTCAGAGTTTGGCTGCCTGTGCTGCCCTACTCTTGATTGTGATACAAAAATGAACAGTTCTCCATTAGACCTGCTCAGGGACCTGCCAGAAATTCTGGCTGAAGTCCTGACATCCCCATGGCATTGGTGGAAGGGACATTGGGAGGTCCTGAGCCCACCCTCCCCCTAGAGTCACTGCCAGCACTGATGGCTTTGCCCAGCCAAGCCCTGCCACCCCTCAGGACAGAGACCCTCCCTCCCTGGGGACTGTCCCATGCTGTCCTTCCCTTCCCACAGGCTGAAATTGTCCAGTACCACGGGTACCCCTATGAGGAGCACGAGGTGGTGACGGACGATGGCTATTACCTCACCCTGCAGAGGATTCCCCACGGCAGAGACAACCTGGAGAGCTTCAGCATCTCCCACAAGGCAGGGGCGCAGGCACCCAACATGTTCTGTCCCCGTAAGTGCCACAGGAAGCTCTGCCTGGTCCAGGTACACTGAGAGTTTTGTTAGTCTGGAGTAGGCTGCACTCAAGGCTTCTTCACCATGGGCTGGGTTCTCCAGGAGGCAGCTTTCCCTGTAGGAAAAGTCAGGCAAGTAGCCTTGGGAGCAGAAGAAATGCAGGTGCCCACCTTGCTCTGAGAGGATTTGCTCCAAAGAGGAAGGAGAATGAATGGGACAGAGAAATCTTGCCCCAGGTTTTACCTCAGCTCAAAACCAGACAGTGGAGCAGCAAAAAAAACCATTAATCAGGAAACGAAACCAAACCAGGTGGCCAATCCAATGCCATCCTATTTTGTATCCTTCCTTTGTCCAAGTCAATGCCATCTCACCATTCTGGGATCTTCCTGTTCTGCACTGAAACCTCTGTTTCAAAGTAATGGTAATTACTGGGGTAATGGAGTTAGTTCCCAGTTCTTGGCAGTGTGTCCCTCCCCTGGGAAACATGTATGTACACACACATACATACAGCAAATAAGTGTAAGAAAACCCCAGATTTCCAGTCTCTGCCCTGGCCCTCTTCAAAAACACCTCCCCAGAGAGACCGAGGACAGAGGTGGCCATGTCCCTGCGCTGGTGTCCCTTCCCAGGGGGATGCTGCCAAAGCAATACTGGGATGTGAATGATCAATTTTGCTGGTGACCAGAGAAAATTATTCCTCCTCTTCTTCCTCCAGCTCCAAAGGCTGTGGTCCTCCTGCAGCATGGCCTGGTGTTGGAAGGAAGCAACTGGGTCACCAACTTGCCCAACACCAGCCTGGGCTTCATCCTCGCCGATGCTGGCTACGATGTCTGGATCGGGAACAGCCGGGGGAACAGCTGGTCAAGGAAACACAAAGAGTTTGAATTCTACCAACAGGAATTCTCAGCTTACAGGTGTGTTGTCCATGAAACTGCAGGGTGGGCAGGTCCCTGGTGCCCTCAGCAGTGTCTGCAGGCTGGAGCAGGGGTGCTCCTGATAGTCACACCCTCTGGCAGTGGCCAGAAAATGAGTTGCCCATTTCTGCCCAAGATCTTGCCTACACCCAAGTAGCCATGGCAAGGTCAGCAAGGGTGATTTTCTCACGTGCCTGTCTCCCCTGCAGCTTCCATGAGATGGCCATGTATGACCTTCCAGCGACTATCAACTACATCCTGCAGAGAACGGGGCAGGAGCAGTTATACTACGTGGCTTATTCCCAAGGCACCACCATAGGTACTGAGGAGGAGAGCAAACCTGGCAGAGTCACATCAGCTGTGCACCCCCAGTCTGGGAGTGTTCCTAAAACCTTGGTCAGGGAGGGTAATATCCAGGCATTTCCAAACAACAAAAGGGGAAAGAGCAGGTAATTGCTTTAACAGAAGAGTTTTGAGCACTGGCAGCCCCAAACCAGATGCATCTCATTGCTGCCAGAGCCTGACCTGCTAGAGCCACCTCTGAGGGGCCTTCTGATGGGCACACACACCTGGAAGTCAGCAGCTCCCTCAGAAACAACAGGGCAGGGTCTGCTTCCTTCTCCCTCACACAGGTTTCATTGCCTTCTCATCCATTCCCGAGCTGGATCGCAAAATCAAGATGTTTTTCGCCTTGGCGCCGATCACCGTGAACTCAAACATGAAGTCACCCTTGGTGAGGGTGTTTGATCTTCCTGAGGCACTGATTAAGGTATGTCCTCACCACACGTGAGGTGTGAGGGGGAGGAGGAAGAGGAACTGAGACATGCAGTGCTTGTGCATCACTTCTATCTCCCTGCTCCGTGTGTTTGTGTGTGTGCTGTGAGCCTGGAGGGCGGGTTAATCATCTTCCTGTCCTGCTTTGATCAGAGAACTATTAATATGAATTGGTTTTGGGTCCCTTCTCCCAGGAGAAACCTCTCCTAGGAAGATCAGGGCTCTTCCTGGGCCATGGCCATTTTTGCAAAGCCAAAATGACAAAGCACAGCAAAGCTGGTGAGCAAAGAGGTGGGGAGCACCTGGGGGCAAAAAAAGAATGTGAGCCCCATTGATACAGCCCTCTGTTTTCTACAGCTCATTTTAGGACACACAGTGGTCTTCAATGAGGATTGTATCTTGAAGCAAGTGATTTCCAGAATGTGCATCTACCCCATGCTGAAAACCCTGTGCTCTTTGGTTTTTTACCTGCCTGGTGGGTTTACCAGCAGCTTGAACGTGGTATGTACACTCCAGCTTCCCTCTCAAGAGATCCACTTTCTCACTGTGGGAGCCCGAGCTCTATCTGCTGCCTCCACACGGCCTTTCACATCTTTGAGTGGCAGAAAAATTCAGGCTGGAGGCACCAGGGTGGGGGTTTCTCAAGTAAAGCATGGGTGTAATTCCTTAATGTTCCAAGAAGGAAACATATCAGGAACAACATGTAGAGCTACTGCCGTGAGTTGAGATTTGTCTTTGCAAAAGGATCCAGAGCACAAGATATGGAGCCTTACTTTGCCTTGGAAACCAGGCAGACTCCTAACATGGCCCAGCCCAGCATGGGAATTGCTCAGCTTGCTGCAGGAGCACTACAGCTCTGTGTGAGCGTGTGAGTGAGGCTCGTGTTCAGGGCTGCTGAAGAGGTTTGGTTTTTATTTCTGACGTGGATTTTTTGGGGGGCAGAGAGTAAACCTCTCCAATGGTTTCTTGCAGAGCCGCATGGATGTGTACCTGACCCGCTACCCTGATTCCACATCCCTAAAAAACATGTTGCACTGGCGCCAGGTAACACTTGGTGTTCTACTCTCCCTGCTCAGGGGCTGGGAATAATCCCCCACTGCTCCCCCTGCAGAGCTGCGTAAGGGACAGAGAGGAAAGCTGCCCTGAAACACTGGTGCAGTTGAAGTTATTTATTCCAACAAAAGAGATCCAAGAGCCCTTGGGGCTAGTAGGAAGTGGAGGTGGAGCAAAGACTGCTGATAAACCAGGACAGGAGATGCCAGAGTAAAGGCTGAGGGCACAAGTGATACAACTAATTA
>PYHW01009718.1:108450-120526 GCA_013186435.1 Turdus rufiventris | reverse complement strand
TCCATCCCTTTTAAACAATCTCTCTCATGACTCCTATATCTCCTCCAGGCACTGGAAGGTCACAATTTGGTCACCCCAAAGCTTCTCCTCTCCAGGCTGAACAATCCCAGCTCTCCCAGCCTTTCCTCCCAGAAGAACTGCTCCACCATCTGACCAATTTAGTGGCCTCCTCTGGACCTGCTCCAACAGATCAATGTCCTCCATATCCCAGTCCATGGTGATCAGTTCAATCTTTCACCCTCAGAGCTTCCAACACAGCACAAAACCTTCACCACCTTTTTTCTCCTCCCTGTGTGGGCAAACCAGCCTCAGTCACACGTGGGGAGGATGTTGGTCACTCATCCTCTTATTCCATTTTCTTCCAGATGTGCTCATGCAGAGTGTGTCACATGAGGCCATGAGGGCTCAAAGCTGTGTCACATTCCGCTCAGGGCACAGCAGTGTCACCCTGCTGCTGATCCATCATTTCCTACCATCACACAGTCCATGCAAAGGACAGCAGGAGTCGTGCAGAGGAGCACAGGGCCAGCTCCAGGCTGTGCCCACGCTGGAGAGGTGCTGAATACCCCATCCACAGCAGAGGCTCGAAGACAAGTGGTGCTTTTGCAACTAATCCGAAGATTGCTCTGGTGTCTGCTTTAAGCAACGTGCTGCCCTGTGGGGTTATTTAGAAACTGATTTGTTCCAGAGTTAATCTAGGACAAGGTTTCATTGAGTTATGACAGATGGTGTGTTGCCTTTTCGCATCTTTTTGATCCTTAAACAGCCTGACAACCATTTCCAGAGGCATTGCTGAGTAGATTCAGGCTTTCATTTCATTGAAAACACTTTACTTTCTTATTTCAGGAACTCACAGCAATTTCTGTGTTATTTCCAATGTAATTTCCAAATTTTTGGGGGATTTGTTAGATGAATCTCTGAAAGAGAGACTCTGATCTTTGAGACTTGCATTTTCATGTGGTGGGACTTCAAGCAGGGGGGAATGGTATAAGGCCATGGAAAGTAACAGGCAGCTGAAATCAACATCAGATGTCATTTTCTCCAAAGCTTCACAAGCCAGTGTTGATCATGATAATTCTTCTCCCAGGCAACCACTGACAGAATGAGAGGACACAGCCTTAAGATGCACCAGGGGAAGTTTGTGTTAGACATCAGGAGAAAATTCTTCTCTGGAAGAGTGACTGGGCACTGGAATCGTCTGCCCAGGGAGGTGGTGGAGTCACCACCCCTGGACATGTTTAAAAAAAGACTGGATGTGGCACTCAGTGCCACGGTTTAGTTGATGAGGAGGTGTTAGGTCATAGCTTGGACTTGATGATCTCATAAGGTATTTTCCAACCTGGTTCACTCTGTGATCATCCCTGCCCCAGGACCATGCCCTGTGGGACATGTTCCTGCTCCCTAAACGTCTCTGCCAGCCCTGATCAGGGCTTTGGCAAAGCTGAGCCAGATCAGCTTTTCTCCAGTATGCTGGAAAATAACCTCAAGGGCACTATGGCACCAAATTTGAAAACTGTAGGCATTTCTTTATTGAGAAATTTTGCTCATGTTGTCCCAGATCAGTTCACTCACAAACCAAACTCTTTTAGCTGTAAAATAGACTTTAAAGCCATTTGTACAATGAAGAGAGATCAGGGAAGAAGTACAAGAAGTACTTGGGGTCCTCTAAACACAGGAACAGAGAAGGAATTACCAGAGAAACAGCACCAGTGATCACATCTCCATTATTTCCCAACCCACATTCAGGAATGTTTATGCTTCTGTTTATTCCATTTCATTATAGTGAACGGAATGATTGCATGAACAGCTTTAACAAGGTGTTGTGAAAAGATCAGCTGCTTCCTCAAGCTCTCTATGTGCAACTCTATGATGGGAAAAACCCCTGCTAAAAGTGTAAACCAGAGATATCCCAGCCTAGCCAAAGAGACTTTAAACTAGGAGAGGTACGAGCAGATAAGGAGTGCTTCCCTCATCAGGTTCTTTAACTTGAACCATGCTCTCCAAGGTTGCTGCGAGGGGGTTGAGCTTACCTGGCAGGAATTGCACAAGAGCTGACATTCTCTTATTGCCAATATCAGGGTGACACTCCCTCTCCCAGCTCGGGATGCCAGGAGCAGGTGACTTGTGACTGGTTTACCCTTGCAAGAGGCACACAGTCCATGAAACACAGCAGGAGCAGCAGCAGGGCAGGAAAGGTGTGCAGGACAGCCCAGGACAGGACAAACCCCAACCCCAGTGCTGAGGAACGTGCTGCTTGCGCCACGGTGTGCCTCAGAGGAGGTGACTCAGCAGCAGCAGACCTGCACCTGCAGGACAGCAGTGGGGACACAGCTGATTCCAGGGGCTGTTTCCCATCCTGTTGTGCCAGCAGCAGGTGGGGTTGCAGTCCTGGGATGCCTCAAATGAGAACATGAAAGGCATCCAGCAGCAATGCTGCCTAATATCTATGAAGGGTGAAGCTAACAAGAGGCAGAAGCAACACAACACAACAGAAGATGCTTAAAGGGCCCCAGAGGCCATGAAAAATATGGGGTTTGGGCTACAGGCAGAGCCCAAGAAGAACATGGATGACTTGTTGGCTGGAAACCTTTGCCCTCCATGTCACACCTTGCCATTTCAGCTGGACACACACCCCTCTGAGAATCATGGAATCCTAGACTGGTTTGGGTTGGAAGAGACCTCAGAGATCCCTTCATTCCACCCCCTGCCAGGACAGAGACACCTTCCACTGTCCCAGGCTGCTCCAAGCCTTTTCCAGTCTGCCTTTAGACACTGCCAGGGATCCAGGGGCAGCCACAGCTGCTCTGGGCACCCTGTGCCAGGGCCTCCCAAGGAAAAATTCCTTCCCAATATCCCATCCAACCTCCTTCAAGTCCTCAAAGGTCTTAATTCCTGCCTTTGACTAAGCTACACAAAAGTTCCTCAGTAAAAATCCAGCTGCCTTTTTTTGGCACCTTCTCTCCTTCCACCACAGATAGAATAACTGCAGGTGCTGAATCACACCCCTCAGCACTGACACACTGCTCCAATGGCCTCATTCCACAGCCTGAGGATGTCAGAGAAGTCTCTGCTGCCTTTCCAACCTCTACTACAATTATTACATTACTACACTTACTACTGCTTAGTACCTCCACTGGAGAAGGAGTAGTGGAGTTAGAAGGCAACAGCAGGGGAGGGAGGATTCTTCTTCTCTGCTCCACTCAGGTGAGACCCCACCTGGAATTCTGTGCACAGTTCTGGTGCCCCCAGCATAAGGAGGGCATGGAACTGTTGGAGCAGGTCCAAAGGAGGCCACGGAGTTGCTGAGAGGACTGGAGCAGCTCCTCTCTGGAGCCAGGCTGGGAGAGCTGGGGCTGCTCAGCCTGGAGAGGGGAAGGTTGTGTGGAGATCTCAGAGCTCCTTCCAGGGTCTGAGGGGATACAGGGAAACTAGAGAGGGACCCTGCAACAGGAACTGGAGTGCCAGGATACAGGGAATGGGTTGAAACTGCCAAAGGACAGTATGAGATGGGATTTTAGGAAGGAATTTTTCCCTGGGAGGGTGGGCAGGCCCTGGCACAGGGTGCCCAGAGAAGCTGTGGCTGCCCCTGGATCCCTGGAAGTGTCCAAGGCCAGGCTGGACTTTGGTGCCTGGAGCAGCCTGGGATAGTGGAAAGTGTCCCTGACATAGAAGGAGGTGGCACTGGATGCGCTTTGAGGTCCCTTCCAACCTAGATGGGTTGCATTCCACGATTCTCTGACTCTCTGTAGTGGGATTTTTGTGCTCACAGGTGTGGGAAGACATTTCCCAAAGCCCAGAGCAGGCATAGGTGCAGAAGGTAACGAAAGCCAGGCCTGCCATGAGGAGGAAAGCGCCCACGCAGCCGCTGGCATCGACAGAAAATTCCAGCGTGGTGATGGAGCAACGCGCACGGGCTCGGGCTGCATTTCACAACTCGCATTCCCCTCGTGCACCACAGCTGGCAGCAGCCTCGGGAGGCAGCCTAATCCACAGCCAGGGAAGGCACCCACAGACCCAACCACGGGCAGCAGAACCAACCACAGGCTCGGGCTTCTAGGTGGCTACCAAGGTAGGGCGAGGCGTGGGCTGGGCGGTCATGGGCTGCAGGTGGGGAGCAAACGCCTTTGCTCTGTGCAATACCAGCGGCTTTGGACAAGCACAGGTGTTGCACCAGCTCTTCCCTGCACTGCTGGCTGCTGCTGGGACCTTCAGCTGGGTGCTTTTCCAGAACGGACCTTCAGCCTGGTGCTTTCCCAGAAGGGACTTTCTGCCCAGTGCTTTTGCAGAAAGCCCTGCAGAGCTTTTTGCAAACTGCCCCTTGCTAACACGACACTTTTGGACCTTGCTGTCACTTTGCACAGGGGTTGGAATGACCAAATGTCTCCCACCCAGGCAGGCAGCGAGGCCCATCCTGTCCTTGGGGTGTCCTTGGGGAGCCTGGCATACTGCTGAGGCTTTGCAAAGATGGTAGAGCCCAACATTGTTGCACCAGAAACTTTTCTAAATGACCCTTGGAGATAGGAAATTACCGGAGTTAGGAAATTATCCTTTATAAAGAAAAGCTCTTGGTTTGTTGTTTTGGTTTGTTTTGGGTTTTTTTTTAACATAGTTATCATGAGCTTAAGGTGCAACTCCATAGCTGGAATTCCTCGGCACACCAATCTGGAAACGCAATCCTCAGCAAGCATGAAAGTCAGGGCCACATGGAGGGAGGTGCCACAGGAGTGATCAGCACACATCTGTTAATGGGAGGGCACACGTGACGAGGGACAGCAGGGTGCCAGCGTGGCTGGGCTCTGACACAGCGTGGTCCTTTTAACTCTGGTGATGACGGAGCCACCAGCACTGCCACCACCAGCCTGCTCAGACACGCCAGTGGGTTCTGCCTGGGAACGTGTTTTCCTCAGTGGCGTTCATATCTGTGTCCTTTCAGAGCTGGGATAAAGAATCATTCGCTCTTTTTTGGTTTTGGTCTTGACTCGCACCTTGGTGATACCACAGGTAGGTTTGCCGGGAATATTTCAGAGGGTAGCAAAGTCTCATGGTGTGGGAGATCCACTGGGAGCAGCAGGAGGGAGGCAGAGAGTAATTCACAATTCGTGCTGATGGGCTAAAGTTAAGCCCTAACTTTTGAGAGCCTGACAAAATATCAGAACTGTGTGCATTAGAAACAGGCCTCTGCTCAGCTCTAAGGCGATCAAAAAGGTTTCTGGTTTTTTTCAGGCTACATTTATTTAACCAATAGCCTTCCTGTGAGGCTCTACCAGTTCCAGTTCATAGGATCCTTCTGTTACAGTGGGTTTTGGGTACAAAAGCTAAGCAACAGAGAAACACCAAAAGTAGAGACATGGTCATAGCCCAGCCACACTAAACATGTTCCTTCCATAGCACAAACTCCCCCTTTAGATTAGTTTCTTCTGTGAGAACACTGGCCCAGTGCTATTGGTTTAGTTCTTGTTTTGCCGGTTCTCTTCTTCTTGCCATTAAAAATGTAGAAAAGGCTCCTGCCTAGTACCAGATCCTGTCTGTAGAGAGGAGTATAAAAAATTTTCATGTGGACTGCAAAGAAAACTGAAATTGGGAATTCCCTCCACTTTCCCAGCCCAGAAAATGATATGAGATCTTCAGATATGTGAGGAACTTAACCCATCATAACCAAGTAAAAACAAACATTCATATCAATTCTAATAACAATAATAATCAACAGTGATAACAACAGCATCAGTGTTACTGGTTTCATTGTTGTTATTCTTGCTGTTGTTCCTATTCCTGTTATCACCATCAATATCATTATTTTTGTTGTTGTTACTGTTGTTATTCACACAGGCACAAGATGTGGCTGTTTATTGCAATCCTGTTTCTCGTACAAGCATCCACCAACTGCGAAGATGGCACCAAGCAGAAAAAGACTCTAAATCCCGAGAGTCTCATGAACGTTGTAAGCCAGGAGAACTTCGAACTTCCCCTCTGAAAACTTGGGCATGCTCAGCTGGAGGACGGAGGGTTGGAGGACACTTGGAGAGAGAGGGCTGGTGTTGTTGATGTGATGCTGCCTCCACACCATCATTAACAAGCTCCTCCTCCCAGCAGAATTAAGTGCAATTACCAGCAGGGCAGCTCGATATGGGGATAAGATTTGATCAGATATCTCCCTAGAGGGTAGAAATTCGTGCATGGCTCCTCTCCTTCAGCTGCAGCAAATGGCTCAGGGCCATGTCAGGTGAGCCCTGTGAGGCTCTGAAGCTGGGTTTAGAGGGACTCAGACATGGTAAATTTGCTGTATTTAATCTTTCCTGTCAACCTCGTGACAAAGGGTGTGTACAGCAACACGTGGGCAGGACCACAGCTGGATTTTACCAGGCAGAAACTTCCCGATCCGTGGAGTTTTCAGCATCAGTAAAGTGCAGGCAGGGCCTTGGGATCCCTGCAATGATTCCTGTGGGGTTTATCCCAGTGCCCTTCCAGTCAGCCCAGCTCGGCAGGTTCCATCTGCCACACCACCTTATCTGCCTGGCACATCAGCTGGGAGCCTGATGTGACACGTGCTGCTATCGGTGTCAGGCCTCAGGAAATCAGTGCCAGCTATCAGGAAAGGGGGCCAGCCATCAGTAAATCCTTTGGGTTTCAATGTTTGGAACCATTTCAAGCCCTGCAACCGCCAGCTCCCCTCCCTAGCATGGCTGAGCATCTCCTCTTCCCTTGGGCAGATCACAGGGGCAAGCCTCAGACAGAGCATCCTCTGTCACAAAAAGTCCTCAACTGATCCAGAGACAGCCTGGGCAAAGCCATGTCCCAGAATTTTGGTTTTATCAAGGGATGTGCTCTTCAAATCAGATAAGCACCTTCACTATGGAAAGTTTCCCATCTGGGTTTTTTCTTCCCCCAGAGCCAAATCATCTGCCACAGAGGGTACCCCAGTGAGGAGTATGATGTCCTGACTCGTGACGGCTACTACATCCACCTGAACAGAATTCCTCATGGAAGAGAAAAGCCTAAGAACAGAGGTACAGCTCTATTTCACTCAGAGTTAAAAGAAAAAATGGGCCTGAACGTAAGCAGGGGAATGGATGAACCTGGAAAGGCCGGGGGAATAATCATTGTTAAAGCAAAAATACTGAATGCGTGGGATTTCTCCAATTTACACTCAAAGCTGTAGCACCAGAACACATCACCAAAATGCGCATTTTGCATTTTGCATGTCCTCTGGCAGTGCAAGGAAGAGGCTGTACTGGCCTTGATTTGGGGTGAGTGAATAGAGAGAATGTGGCTCAATGAAATGTGCTGTTTCTTTTGCACCCAGGGCCCAGGCCAGTTGTGTTTCTCCAGCACGGGATACTTGGAGAAGGCAGCCACTGGGTGGAAAATCTGGCTAACAACAGCCTTGGCTTCATACTAGCGGACTCTGGCTACGATGTGTGGCTGGGAAACAGCCGGGGGACAAGCTGGTCCAGGAGACACCAGCACCTTTCAGCTGACCAGGTGGAATTCTGGGATTTCAGGTGGGCTGGAGCGCGTTACAAAAGCCTGGTGATGTTCTCTGCCTGCCACCAGGCTCTAGGCAGAGGTGGGTGCCTCCCAGCAGGCAAGTCAGAGCACCTAATCCCTGGCACAGCCTCCCCCGGGGAGGATGGAGGGACCTGAGCAGACCTGCCTGCTGACTCGGCTCCAGCACCTCCCTGCAGCTGCAAGAGCTCAGGGCACTGCTGCCTGCGTGGGGACACACTGACACATCAGCCTGGCCTCGGGGGCGTCCACTGAGATGTCCACAAGTGGCATTGCCACCCCCCCTGCTCCTAGACCTTGTTGCCCCTTGTCCCCTGTTTTTAAGCTGCTACTGCCTCTCCAGAGCTGATCTTCAGAGCAGAATCCCCAAGCCCATAAACAGGCTTTCAGAAAAACCTCTCACAGCAGGTCTGCCTTTCACCACGTCCCACCAACAGGCACACGGGCAGGAACCAGTGCTCCATTCCCCTCTGGGAAAGAGCATCCCAAGGAGCAGAGCAGGGGCTGTAATCCTGGTGGGAGCCAGCTCTGGGTCTGCAGAGAGGCTGGGTATGGCATTGGGACGTTGGCACAGTTTATTTACTGCTCACCACGGCCATGGGAGGACTAAGCCCTTCCAAGGGAGGACGATGCCATGGCAGGAGGGATCCACGCCAGGAATTTTCTCCTGGAAAATCAGCCCTGGATATAAAACTGGGCAGTGCAAAGCAGCTCAAGGTAAGTTTGCTCTCTTGTTGCTGCCTCATAACCAACCTCCCCCTCCTGTGTTGCAGCTTCCATGAGATGGCAATGTACGACCTCCCGGCCGCCATCGACTTTGTGCTGCAGAAAACGGGGCAGAAGCAGCTCCACTACGTTGGCTACTCCCAGGGCTGCTCCATTGGTGCGTTCTGAGGGGTCACCCACCACCTTGGCTTGAAAAATTTCATTTTGGTGTTTGCCAGCAGAAAGCAGAGGGATCCCTTCCATTTGGGTTTAACAACCACTGTAGTGCCCAGTCAGCCAAGGGAATAAAGGTGTTGCCTCCCTTTGGGCATCTCTTGCACCAGCATTCAGCAGGAAGGTGGCAAGAGATCTCAGATTTCCAAATGGAGATAATAAATTAAACAGACCTGGGCCCAAGTGAAGCCTCGGATTAAGCACCTGAGGAAAGATGGAGCAAGCCTGTTTTGTCTTTCTGTCTTGTTTTTCTTTTTTCTCAGCGTTTATTGCGTTTTCATCCATTCCTGAACTGGCTCAGAAAGTCAAAATGTTTTTTGCCCTGGCTCCAGTAGTGGCACCCAAGCACTCCAGAAGTCCATTAATAAAGATGCAGCTCCTCATGGACAAGAAGCTCAAGATGATTCCGGTAAGGGATTACTCCATGCCCTTCTGCCCCAAAACTGCTTGGTTGTAGAGAAGGAATTAAGCCCTGGGGCTCTCTGACGCAGCAGAAAACAGTTAATTCCTGCTGATTTATTAGCACAGCACAGTTCAGGTGCACATACAGTCCTGGATGGCCATGTTAAGAGCATGTCTTCTCTCTATCTATAGGATAAATGTGGTCATTATATGGAGGGCACTTCTAGGCTAAACACACCTGGAAAAGAGCAGCTTTTGTCGTTTTGATTCCATGAAAAGCAGAGTGCTTGGGGGAGAGTTGTGAACACTGATTTCCCTGTTGTGTGTTCAGTCAGCATCACCTCCTGCAATGAGCTGTACACATCTCTGTGGGGCAGGAGGGCAGCAGGCTCGACTCCTGGATATTCCCTTTACTGCCTGGCTGTGGGGCTGGGCTGCAGGGAGGGAAAAGCAGGAAATGCACGCCGCCCTTTGCTCCCTTTGCAGCTGCTGCTGGGCAGAACGGACGCGTCCCTGCGGGTGAGGAAGCTGTGGCGGTTCCTCCCGGAGCTGTGCAGGCACATGCTGCTGCACAAGCCCTGTGTCAACCTCCTCTTCCTGCTGAGTGGCTACAACGAGAAGAACCTCAATGTGGTAGGTGTGCCATTCCAGTGGGGACAAGGGTCTCAGGGCCACTCTTCTGCCACCCAGCCTGCTACAGCCACTCGCCCCCAGTGTTCAAAGCAAGCAGACCCTGCATGGGCAACACGTGTCCCTCTGCCACCAGATGCTTTTCCTCCTGGGACAGGAAAAGCCCCCAGGCTCTGCTGGGTAAATGTCAGTGGCCAAGTGGCCATCGACAGCACCCCTGAATTAGGGCAGCCTGTCACTGTGACCACCCCTGCTCTGACCCACCTGCTGAGCAGCTTCTAGGTGACCTCAGGCAGTCACTGACACCTTGACACAGCCCCTGAGCCCAGGTAAGGTATCTCACAGAGCTCATCCTTCATCCCCATCACTCATCTCCCAAAGCTGCCTCACAGCAATTGTTTTTTTAATGAAAATTATATTCCTGAACCTGGTCCAGCTCTTCAGGCTGCGTGACTCAGCAGTGGCTGCTCTGGGAAACATCTGGCAGCTGCCACTCCACTCCCATCCGCTGGAAAGCAGCGATAGCTGGGATCTGTTTCCTTGCAGACACGGCTGGATGTGTACACATCCCACTATCCAGATGGCACCTCTGTCAAAAACATCATCCACTGGGCCCAGGTAGGATCCCTGGGATGGTCCCTTCACTGGGAGTCTGCTGTACCCAGGGCAGACATGAGAGTTCAGGCATCTCAGACATTGGCAGCTCCCAAGAAAGTAAAGGCAAGAAATTAGACAAGGATTCAGGATGAGCTGTCCTGGTGCCTCTGGGGACCAGGGATACCGCAGTGTGTGTGCTGTCCTGTGCCAGGCAGGACAAAGGACAGGATGGGGAGGCCACAGATGGATGCTGACACCCCCAGTTTGGGCCCCCCAGGACTCACCAAAGCAGAACTTGGGGACACGGCGGTGCTGGTGGGTGGAAGCCCAAGGAGAGGCTGAGGGAACTGGAAGAGGAGGAAAAGGGGACCCAACAACATCTCCCCCTGTCCAAAGGGGTCCTGGACACCCTGGGGATGGACTCTGCAGCTTCAGCACTGGCTCTGCTGGAAATGGGGTCAGGTTGGAGAGCCTCCCCCATGTGCCTCCTTGCAGAGCCAGATTATAGGTAATGGAAGCTGAAAGAGGACAATCAGGTTGTTGCAGGAACTGCAGCAGCAACCTGCTCACACAAGCTGGGGGTGAGCAGGATTTCAGAGGGAAGAGTGTGGCACCAGGGCAGCCAAGGAGTCACGAGTAACACCTTGGTTTGTCAGCCCATGGCTAGGGACAGGCATGGAGCCAGAGGTGAAAAAACCACCCTGTTAAAAAAGGTGGAAAGCCTGGCTTTGCAGGGATGCCATCTCCTGCAGTGTCCCACAGGTGAGGGACCTTGTCCTGCCTGTCCCCAGCCAGCTGGCATGGCTGGAGATGAGCAGATGGAGGGCAGGGACTTACACAAAGCTCTTCTGAGCACTCTCTCATGACAAGTAACGCGAGACCCACGCAGTAGCACTTGCTGGCCTCCCACAGCACATCCATCCTCTCTTCCCAGGTGGTAAAATCTGGAGAATTCAAAGCCTTTGACTATGGCAGCGAGAACCCAGCCAGGTACCACCAGGTAGGAGCTGCAGTGCTGGCAGCTGGAGCTGCTGGGGTGTACCCAGGGTGGCACAGGACAGAATGGCTGGCAGGGATTGACCAGCTGAAAGCCCCTCGTGTCTCTCCAGGACACTCCACCCTTGTACCGCGTGGAGGAGATGCCGGTGCCCACCGCGGTGTGGTCGGGAGGGCAGGACTGGGCAGCTGACTGGAGGGACGTCCTCCTGCTGCTGCCTCACATCACCCACCTCATCGCCTACACCCACATCCCCGACTGGAACCACTGGGACTTCATCTGGGGCCTGGACGCCCCTGGGCGCCTCTACAGCAGCATCCTGAAGATGATGGAAGGGTCCCGGTAGAGCGGTGGCTCCCGGGGAGCCTGGCCCATGTCCCTCAGCTGAGACAGCCCGAGGGGGGGTGGGACACTCCCCGCTGTCCCATCCCTCCTGACACGCTTGTGGTGATGGTGCTTTCCACATATCCCTTGGTTGTTGGGGTCTCTCCTCCTTGCTTGGGAGCTCCTCGAGCACCGGTGGCACGGTACAGGGAGGGCAGCACCAGGGTCAGCCAGGACAGGAGCCACCAGCCCTGCTGGAACGGTCCCAACATGAGGGTGCTGAGCCAGGGGGACATGGGGACCCCGCCATGACCCCACAGTGGCTGCCCAGTGGGTTGTGGATTAGAGGAGGAGGAAGGGAGCTGGGCCTGTTGAGTCTGGCTGTGGGGGAACAGGCTGAGAGCAGCTCCCCAGCCGTGGCACACAAAGGAATGGAGGGGATGGATGAGGCCAAACTCTTCTTGGCAGCAGCAACAGGTGATGCAACGAAGGGTTCTGGCCACACATTACAGCCCAGGGGGTTCAGGCTGGATGTGGAGAATCCTTTTTCCCCAAGAGAAGTCCCTGAGAAGTGGGAGGTCTCCATCTGGGCCAAGTCAGGCATCTGTGTGCATTGTTTGGGCTGGGACTCAGGGGTCAGAGGTCCCTAGGAATGGCTGCTTGGCTCAACACCAGGACACTGGG
>PYHW01009718.1:28470-89569 GCA_013186435.1 Turdus rufiventris | reverse complement strand
TGGTGTTTTACAGGTGAAAATAGCAGAGTTTTCTCGAACTCCTGAAGATTTTTTAAAGAAGTACGATGAGCTGAAGTCTAAAAACACAAGACATCTGGATTCTTTAGTTTATCTGCTGTCCAAACTCACTGAAGACAAAGAGGTTGGTTCCTCATTTAGAAATGGATTTTGAAGAGCAGCAACAATGCAATGATTTCAAGTATAGCTGGTGGTAAAGTTCAGTGAAATCTGCAGAAATCAACAAATAACTAATTCTAGCTTTTACTGTGTTATTAAAGCCCTACAGAGAGTTCTGCTTCTCTTGATATAATTCACTAAGACGTGGAAAACTGGGACAGAGAGATCTGTGGTTAGATTCAGTACAGCCAGGGTATGGTCATGTGTTTCTTGCTTTAGATTGTGCTGGCCAGCATTCACAAAATCTTTTCTTTGCCGTGTACAGACACTCCACTACCTGCAACAAAATGCTAAAGAAAGGGCAGAGCTCGCAGCAAACGCAGCCACCAGCAGCAGCACGAATTTTTCCATCCCCTCATCCACTTCCAAGATGTCTCTGCAGGAGCTGGAGGAGCTGCGCAAGCAGCTGGGCAGTGTCACGGCCAACTCCAGTGCACAGCAGGTACAAAGCCCTTCCCAAGCTCTGGGCACAAAATCTTCCCTTTTCTTAGTCAGATCATGTTAAATCTTGGTGCTGTTCTTAGTAAGAGTGGCCTTTTTCTGTTCCAGTCAGTTAAGGTTAAATTCTTTGAGGTTATTCTAAGGTTAAATTCACAGTTAAATTGTGGCACAGGCTGCTCAGAGCAGCTGTGGCTGCTCCATCCCTGGAAGGGTCCAAGGCCAGGTTGGTCAGGGCTTGGAGCAACCTGGCATCATGGAAAAGACGGAGAGGAAGAGGAAAAACAGCTGGAGATGCAGCCTTGGCAAACATTTCATTAGCAGCTGTAGGTTGTGAGGTCAGAGTGCAAAAGGGCAATTTATTATTTAAATCCCAAATTCTGTTTCCTGTCGTTATTTGTATAAAAAACTGTACTGTGGTGGCTTGACCTGACAAACAGAGCAGGGAGGGGGGAAAAATATGGTGAAAAACCCGTGGGTCAAAATAAGAATATTTTGGCTGCAGAAGGCAGTGTATGGAGAGTTCTTTGTTCAGAGGGGAAGGAGAAGATGCTCAGAGGTCCACAGTGCCTTCTCATGTCTGGTCAGCAAAATCTAACAGGGGACAAGCCTCTGGTCACTTCAGGCCCTCGATGGCAAGAGGGATGGACCTTCCATGTGCCATGCTTTGGGCCTCTGGGCTTGAAGGGCTCTATGTGAATGTGATGATGGAGAACTGAAACCCTAAACAAAGGGTCCAACCCCTCACCCTGTCAGCAATGGTGAGACCAGCCTTGTCCCACATACACTGAAATACTGCACAGGCACTGGGCCTGACTCATCCAGATCCTTCACAGATGATCTGAGCCAAGTGGGTGATTTAGATCATGAGGGGAAGATGAGTTCCCAGTGAGATAACTGATCTTACCAGGATTTATGTGTGAACTTGCTAAAAGAGGAAAGACCTGGAAGTGCCATTCTCTGGGATGTGCAGTTCACAGCCAGAAGCATTGAAATGCCATCACAAGCCAAGATCTGTGCTTCCCTGCTGCTCCATTTGTAGTCTCTTCAGACTTAAAGAGCTGCAACTGTGTTAAAAGCCGTGATGGGCTGGGACAGGAGGACATTCCTTGGAAGTGTTAGGTCTGCTCAGCCTCTGACCCAGATCTTGTGTCTGTGAGGGTCACAAATGGAGCTGGAGGTGTTCGTGGACCTCAGAGACGAGCCCTTCCACTCCCTCCAGGAGTGTTGGCACTGCCATTGCTCTCCATGTCAGATGCAGGTTCCTAAGCATGACAGTGCCAGGGGTGCCACCTGAGGGCTGTGTTTTCAGACCTGGGAATTCTTCTCCAGGTTGCTGTTGAAGCCTGTAGTGACAGTGACCTAAATTTCAAGTTGCAGAGAGGTGATTCATGGCCCTGGGACATGTGCTTTGTCACCAGTGCCACAAGTGCTGTGCCATCTGCCCTGGGATTGCTTGGCACTGTCAGATCATACAGTGACTGGAGTTACTGCTTAAACCAGTTTCGGTCCAGATTTCATCGAGGTGGGGAAAGTTAAGCGTTCCCTTTCAGGTGGATGTGTCCTTTATAGCCAAAATGTTGACTTTTTTTACCTCTGCCAGTCTACAAAGTCACACTAGAGCTGGTTGAACTGCAACAAAAGTGCCCTGCCTCTTGTTGTAGAATAAAATCAGAGATTCATCAAGTCCAACCCCGGATTGAATATTCCCATGCCCACTAAAACGTGTCCCCAACTGCCATTTCTGCTCATGTTTTGAACACTTCCAGAGGTGGTGACACCACTATTACCCTGAGGTGCTTATTCCAATGATCTACCACTATCTCAGTGAAGTAATTTTTTTCTGCCTGCCATTTGGGAAGACCTACTGGTGGCTGCCCTTCTCCCAGGCAAAACATATTCATAGAGCCAGCTGAAGTTTGCAGTTTCATGTGGGGTTTAGCCATCCTTTGAATTGCTGGCAGCTTGCTTGATGCTTCCCATTTCTCCATATGAAAGTGCCAGTTCTGTTAGGGGAGCAGAGGAAATCGAGGTCCTTTTAGCAGATCACCCACACATGATGTAAATAAGACAGTGAAATGAGCCTGTACATATCCCTCTTCACACACACATCTGTGGAGTTTCAGAAATGGCCTTCATCAGCCCTGTGTTTGTGCACTTGGGGCTCCAAATGTTCATGTAGGTTGTGCATCTCACAAGCTTCCCCAGCTGATGATTGATCTTGCACTCCATTTATTTTAATGTCAGAGCTGGGGGTGGAAAGTCTTTCAGTCTTCAAGAGCTCACTTCCTTCGCCAACTCCCACTCAGAGCAAAAAAACTCCATCATTTTCCAGCTCTCTGTGGGTGGATTTGTCTGGGTTGCATTTGGCATCGAGTTCAGAGGTGTTCAGTGCCCCTGGAATAGGATGTTGGTGCTTCTGGAAGGAATCTACTGCTTTCATGTGGTGCTCTCTCCAAACCAGCAACCACTGACTGGTGGTTTTGCGTGTCCCCATTCTGCTTCCCTGGTGTGCCCAGCACCCAGGCCACTGTGGACAGATGCAGAAAGGCATTATTTGATGTACCCCCACATAAAAAAGTCAAATGCATAAAAAATATGCTTTTTTTACAGCAGTGGTGCAAATAGACTAGGTGGTACTAGGAAATTAAACCCTACACTATGCTACTCAAATACCAGCCGTTCTGCTTTCTGTTCTCAAGACCTTCAGTTTGCAGTCAATTTCTACTTGGAATTAAATATTTCCTAGACTTCTGGAAGTCTCCTGATTTTTTCCTTTCTTTCCCTCTCTCTCTTTTTCCAACAGCCTCTTGAGCTTACACGAAAAATCCTCCGGGATAAGCAGAACAAGAAGAATTCTGGTCAGCCCATTCCAGTATTTCCATCCTGGGTGTATGAGAGACCTGCACTTATTGGAGATTTCTTAATTGGCACCAGTCTAAGCACTGACACAACAGTACCAATAGGTATGAGAAACACAGGGAAAATTGCATGAATTTGTAGTGTTATGTCCTCGTACCAAAATGCTGTTCAGATGTTCACACTCAGCAAAACTTGGCACTTTTTTTGTGACTGTATTTGAGCTGTTTTCTGGGTGTTTGAATGTTTTGGCAGCAAGGAGGTTGGGGAATTTGTTGGTGTTGGAAGTAACTGGGCCCTTTTGGGTGGAAGGATCAGCATCAGGAGCTGTGGCTGGTGTTGTGTTGGCACTGGATGTCTGATCCTGTCTACTGGATTTGGGTAAAAATGAGCAAAGGATTCTGTTCTTCAGGAGAGCAAGGTACAAGACTGAAACGGGTGGATGATGGCACACTGTGTCCTTTTCTTGTCTCCTGTTTGGAAACAGGCACTTTGCCATTAGCCTCCCAGGAATCCATGATTGTGGAGGACCTGCTGTACGTTCTGATTGGCGTGGATGGAAGGTACATCACAGCTCAGGCCCTGGTGGGCAGGCAGAACCGAACCTTTTCCCTCGATCCAAACCTGGACCTGTCCATCAAGGAGCTGGTGACCAGGATTCTTCCTGTGGCAGCAAGTTACTCTGCTGTCACCAGGTACTGAGCTGGCTTTTGTCAGGGGAGGAGGCTCTCCTGTGAGGGCAGAGAATCTGCTGTTGGGCATGTGTTAACTTTAATTTAAACTATGGAGGTATAAAATGAGTTACAATTTATTTGGGTCAGTTTTAGCTATATTCCCTTCCCTTCCCTCCTCTCCTCTGTGCTGCCAGTTCACTTTTTCATTCACACACCTTTGTTCTTTCCACTCTTGGCCTTGGCAACTTCAGGTAAAATGCAGTTAGGATATGTCTGCCTGTTCTGTCTTCTCATTCTGCTATGAATTTCTCCATATTTCCTGCTTTTTCCTCTCCTCTGGGCATCTGGGACTGAGAGAGCCTTTGTGTGCTGGTTCTCACTTTCTACACAATGCTTTTTCAAATGGTTCTGGTTCCCTTGTGGCTGGAGAGGAAACATCTTCCCACAGCTTTCCCTTCTAATTTCCCTTCTGGGATGGGAAGGGAGAGGGACTGGTGTGCTTTCCAGCACAGGATCTACTGGTATGCCTGCACAGCGTCCTGAAGGCACAAGCTCCTGAAAATTACACAAGTTGCATTGCCTGAAAGAGCTTTTATTTTGCTTTTTGCAGGTTTATAGAGGAGAAGTCTTCCTTTGAGTATGGACAGGTGAATCATGCTCTGGCTGCGGCCATGCGGACTCTAATCAAGGAATACATGATATTAATTACCCAGCTGGAGCATCTTCAGAGACAGGGCCTTCTGTCACTGCAGAAGCTGTGGTTTTACATCCAGCCCACCATGAGGACCCTGGAGATTCTGGCTTCACTGGGTAAATATCCAGAATACAGCCCCTTGTGAGAACTGTGCAGGGTAGCCAAACAGGCAGGGCATGTCTCATGAAATTTTGATTTCTTGCTTTGATAAAGAAAGCCCAGGGGAATTGTACTTGTGAGGGCACTGCAGTTCTGGAGATGAGCATTCAGGTTCTAGGGGTGAATGTGCCTTTGGAGCTCCTCTGTGCCTTTGGCCTGCACAGCCCTTGTCCTTCCATCAAACTGTATCCACCACCGCTGCCTTTCCTTAGCTGCTTTCCAAACTCCTCCCCAGCTCTGTGTGGGTGTATAACCAGAAGGAATCTCTCAAAGTTCCTAGTCCATTTTCTTGCTTCCAGCTACACAGGCTGCTCAGGGGGCCATGTCCAATGTGGGGACCATGTAGGGTTTTGTTTTGGTACTTTTCAGGATTTAAGTGTCTCATGTTGGTATTTTTTCAATTCCAGCTACTTCTGTGGATAAGGGTGAGTGTATGGGAGGATCAACCCTGAGCTTGCTCCATGACAAGACTTTCAATTACACAGGGGACAGCCAGGCCCAGGAGCTGTGCCTGTATTTAACCAAGGCAGCCAGCGTGCCTTACTTTGAAATCCTGGAAAAGTGGATATATAGAGGCATCATTAATGATCCATACAGGTAAAGAACAATTAATCAATGAAAATGAAATGCAAAGCTTCAGAAATACTGCTATGCATTGTCGAGTTTGCATCACCCAGGAAAACAAGCCTCTTGGAAGGGTTTTTGTTTTTTTTGGCTTTTGTAGAGTGACTTGAAGCATTTTGCTGTATTTGATAGTTTATGCAGCATTTCTGTTTCTCACATTTTCAGAATCCTAAGGTGGGGGCAAAGCTGAAGATAAAATATATTAATTTAATGTCTTCCTCACCTCTGCACTGACAAACAGACAATCTTTAGCCTTGGTTTATGAACACTGTAGAATTCTGTTTCTCATTGCAGATCATCAGAGACACTGCATAATGTTTTTCCTCTTGCTTCACAGACTAATTTCAGTTCTTGATTGGATGTGTCCTCATGAGACCTTATTTCTGATAGATCACATTACCAGTTTGCAGGTCTACAAAAGTTTGTACCACTCTTTGTACCACTCCCTACCCCTAAACATCTGCTTTAACTGTCCAGTGAGTTCATGGTGGAGGAGCATGAGCTGCAGAAGGAGAAGATTCAGGAGGACTATAATGACAAGTACTGGGATCAGAGATACACTGTTGTTCAGCAACAGATTCCCTCCTTCCTGCAGAAAATGGCTGACAAGATCCTAAGCACAGGTAAAGAGAAAGGAAATGTCACCGTGCCTTGCCGCTTCATGGGGTTGTCCAGCTGAATTGGGAGCAATGGAAGAGTCAGATTTCAAAAAAAACCCAAATCCTGTAAATGAAACAATACAGGAGCCCAGCAGCAAGGGGAGCTGTCTGTCTCGCTGCTATTTTGTGTGTAGGTTTTCTAGCTACAGTCTCCCTCTGGGCAGCTGAGGTTTGACTATCTGAGTGCTAATTTAATCAGTCAACCTCTTATCATTGTACAAAGCCCCCCAAAAGTGACTTGTGAAGCAGAGCAGCAGATCTGCAGAGCCTCAGGCCATCTCTAGAGATGTTTTGTCACCACTGGGAAACAAAAACATTTCTAAATCTCCCTAAATGTGATACCAGGTGCCTATTTCAAAATTCTGTATCATCTTTTCAAAGGTGCCTAAATTCTTTCAGCACAATACAGTGTAAACATTTCTCAGCATATCTTCCTCCTGAAGGGAGTGGTGTGGAAGTTTTCCTGTTGGCTATACAGCAAGTATGAGCATGGACATTCTCTCTTTTTAATTTCAGGGAAATATTTAAATGTTGTGCGGGAATGCGGGCGAGACGTCACCTGCCCTGTGGCCAAAGAGGTCATCTACACTTTAAAAGAGAGAGCCTATGTGGAACAAATAGAAAAAGCATATAACTATGCCAGCAAAGTTCTTCTGGACTTCCTGATGGAGGAGAAAGAGCTGGTGGCTCACCTAAGGTTGGATTTATTTTACTAAATGCGTGATAAATAGATTGGTTCTGCTAAGGGACATTCATTTTTGAAGTTAGCTCCGTTCTCTTGGCATATTACCAAGGTGTTCTCTTTATTTCCATTTAGAATGGTTGACCTAAAAAACAAGATTTGGGGTTTTTTCCCTGAAGAGGGAAAAAAGTAATATCTAAAATTACAGAAATGTTGAGTGGGAAAGATGTCTGGGGTTCTCTGGTCCAACTTCCTTGGAAGGCTGTTGCCAAAACTAGATCAGGGCTTTGTCTAGCCCAGTCAGATCAGGAGTCTGGAGCCACAGTGTGTTATGGCTGTGCTCCTGTTTTTGCTCCAAAGCCTGCGGTTGTTATGTGTGATCTCTGGCCAGGCACGTGGTTAATCCTCAGGCTCACCTCAGAGCTACTTCCAAGCTCTGTGCCCGCTACAGGTATCTCTTCCTGATGCCAGGTGAAAATCAAAATTTATGTATCCTGTTACAGCAAAAGTCTGCTGGATTTTAAAAAAAATCAGCACAGATATTTGTTCATTGAGAGGAGGTCAGTATTTTGCTCAGAACTGGCAGCTGCCCCTTGGCTGGAGGAGATCTGGGAATTGTTCAGGACAGCAGTAGGAGCCTGCACCCAGCGCACTTAGGGGTTTTTTTGCATTTTTCTAGGCAAAAAAAAAAGAACAGCAGCTGTCCTGATCTGACTGCACAGAAGTGTCCTGACTGAGGAAGTAGGGAGGAGGAGACATCCATAAAAGACTAGTCTCCAAACTAGTTATTTATGGCTGTGTGCTCTCCAGAAAGAGAAACATTTTGTGATCAAACCCCACAGGCTCATTGAATTGATTGCATTTGTTCCTTTAGGTTTGATGTGGATTAACCTGGGCTTTAAGAAAAGTCATCAATTGTCCCTTCATTTTCTTGAGCAGATCTATAAAACACTATTTCCTGATGGATCAAGGGGACTTTTTTGTTCACTTCATGGATCTGACAGAGGAGGAACTCAAGAAGCCTGTAGATGACATCATAACGACGAGGCTGGAGGCTCTGCTGGAATTAGCCCTGAGAATGAGCACAGCCAACACTGATCCTTTCAAGGATGATTTAAAGGTGAGGATGGGTGGAAGCAGAAGAGAACTGACTTTGAGCAGAAGGCCTGCCATGGTTTGGGGAGAACCTGCTGCTTCCCAAGCTGGTGTGACGAATGGGAAGTGACTCTGCCCGTGGGCACCTTGCCTGTTGATCCACAGTAGTTGTGCTTGTCCTGTAGCTTCATTTTTTCCCTGCTCTTCTCTTCCAGATCGACTTGATGCCCCATGACCTCATCACTCAGCTCCTGAGGGTGTTGGCCATAGAAACAAAGCAGGAGAAGGCCATCATCAGTGCAGAGCCCACAGAGCTCACCCTCAGTGGCCTGGAGGCTTTTTCCTTCGACTACATCGTGAAGTGGCCTCTGTCCCTCATCATAAACAGGTTAGGCATCAATCCACTGAGGGAAAAACAGGCATGTACACTCACAAGAGGTTTTCCATGCCAGAATCAAGCATTCCTCAAACCTGGCGAGTGGGAAAAATGCACTTTCTGGTATCCCTGGTTGCAGACTCAAAGGATACAGGCTGTTGCTACTGCAACGGGCTATTTTGCATTTAACTGAGTTGTTAGGGATGGAAGGGTTCATTTTTCTGCAGGAATTTGCCTCTTGTTTCCCTGGAGAAACGCTGCTGTAAGCCACAAGCAAATGGGACCAGCAGCATTGCATTTAGGGAGTGACAGATTTCAAATTGCTGGATGCCAGCAATTAACTCCTCCCTTAATTTCCCCTCTAAAAATTCCATTGAATCGGTGAGACTTTTCTAACGACGTGACGCTTTTGGAATTTTGTCTCTTCCTTCCCAGCAGAGTGTGTTAGCTCTGGTGGTAGCTGTGGAAGTGAAAATAGGATTTGGTAAGGTTTCCTGAACTGTATCGACTGGAGCTCTGCACACACCTACGCTGAAGTGTCTGAGCACAGACCTGAATCCAGTCCCAGAGCTATAAATAAGCAGCCCCATCTGCTTGTGACAGTGCATTGCTGGTGGGGTAATGCTGCCTGTAGCTTGGTTACAGCTTTGCCTCCCCTTTTTTGAAAAACCTTTGCTAAATTCTTGGGTGAATTCTAAAATCCTGGCGAATTCTTGGGTGACCATCGTAGCCTCAGTGCGGTGGGTGCAAGACCACAGAGTGTGAACTCTGAACCTTCCCTGCCAGCCCCTGTGTGAGTGACCCCTGCATGGAGCTCGAGGCAATTAAGGAGGCTGGTCATGTAGGCACTGGCAGGAAATACGGAGGAGGGTCTCCTTGGAGAGGAATTCTTTGGGATGGTTGCAAGTGTGACTCCCCTGCTTCGGTTCAGCACGGATCAGAAGGCGTGAGGAACATATTGTGTAGAGTCTCTTTACCCCTGAGCAGCCTCAGCCTTCACAGATTAGTCTGTCAATCAGAGCAGGCCTTCATCTGCATGGGCTTCTCCTTTCTTTCCAGGAAAGCACTGACAAGGTACCAGATGCTTTTCAGACACATGTTCTACTGCAAGCACGTGGAAAGGCAGCTGTGCAACGTTTGGATCAGCAATAAGACAGCCAAGCAATTCTCCCTGCACTCAGCTAAATGGTACAGCCTTTTTTGTTGTTGTTTTCAGTTTTGGGTCTCCTTCTTGCTAATTAGATACCTCATGAAATAGCTCAGATGATAAACAGGCTCAGAGACGTCAATTTTTAGTATTTTAGGTTTCACTCAATAGTTGTTTGTAAAGTTGCTTTGAATTTAATATCAAAATTTTCGGTTTATGTAAGCAGATATTTGAAGCCTCTGACAGGTTCAAAGCTCTGACTGCTAATTGAGGTAAGGCCATGGAAAATAATCAGAGATGGTTTGCAGTGACTTTATAATCCCTCTCACACTGCAGCAAGGCATTTGCTAGGACAGAAATATTTAGCTCTGCTTGGCTGTGCAAGCCTGGTGATAGTTCTCCGTGGCATTTGCTAGCTCTGAGCTGTGTGGGTGTGATTTCTCCCCTAGGTTTGCTGGTGCTTTCACACTGCGGCAGCGGATGCTGAATTTCGTGCAGAATATCCAGTATTACATGATGTTTGAAGTGATGGAGCCAACGTGGCACATTCTGGAGAAGAACCTGAAGCTGGTCAGTGAAGCTGGAATGGAAGTCTTAACAAATGTCATGCCTAATTCCAGTGGCTGCAGGTGTCTGTCGGTTTTGTTGGAGGCATTTAAATACCTGGGAGCTGCTGTTGCTGCCACGCTGCAGAGTGCTGCTGTTCTGCACCTCCTTTCTGCTTGATTAGTCATACATCTCCTTCCTGTGCTGCATCCCCCTGTCTCTGCCCAGCTCACACTCTGCTCCCTGTTATATAAAGGGAGGTTCTTCTTCAGCATTCCCATACACAGGAGGAAGAGAGCTGTGCAAAAGGAAGGTGGATGCAGAGTGCAAAGATCATAAACCGGTCCAGGCATCTCCAGCTGATTCCTTGGTTGAGCTAAAGTCCTCTTAGAAGTAGAACCTGTGCTTTCCTTTCCTTGAAACTGCCATGGACAGGCATGCTGGGAATGTTTGGTATAAAAAAGGCCATTATTATTATTATTATTATTATTATTATTATTATTATTATTGTTATTATTATTATTATTATTATTATTATTATTTTATTATTATTATTCCCTCTGGTAGTTCATATGTCAAGCTCCTGGATAATCTGGGAATTGTACTTCTTAATTTTGTTGCAAGTTTAGGTTTGCAAAATATATCACTCAGCTGACTTTACTTGCATGGAGGCCTTGTTGAAGTTATCCTCCCCCTGTTTTCTCCTTTCATTTGTATTTTAGGGGGGAAAGGATGATCCTCACTGGTCTCATGTAGTGCCTTATGGTGCTTTTTATTTGTCACACTTCTCTCTTGTGCATTTTCACTTGAAGATAAGGTTCTCTTCCTAAAATTGTGTAAAATCTTCATCTTCACGACATCGTCTTCATCACCACAACATCATCATCTCCATTGCATTAGAAAGCTGAAATTGGTTTGGTTTGTCATTGTTGGGCTGTCCTGTCACAGGCATCCAACATTGATGATGTCCTGAGCCACCACACCAGCTTCCTGGACAACTGCCTGAAGGACTGCATGCTCACCAACCCAGAGCTGCTCAAGATCTTCTCCAAGCTGATGTCTGTGTGTGTCATGTTCACCAACTGCATGCAGGTGTGTACAGCCTCCCTGTGCCACTGCCAGCCCTGACATCTCTTTGGCAGCCCCATGTGGACTTGGCTCTGTTCCCTTTGTCAGCAGCTTTAGGGCTTGACAGCTCACACCCTCCACCAAAGGGTTTCTGTGGTTTCTCACTCCACAAAATCCTCCTTTTTCCATGTGGAGATCAGGTTCATATGGACCAAATTCCCTCTTTTGAGGTGTAAGTTGTGGTTCTCTGTAGAGACCCTCCCAGCCAGCATCAGGGAGCCCACAGCTTTTCTAAAACCCATTTTCCAGTGGGTTTAGGGAGATGTGTGTATCAGCATGCACAATTCAGTCTGAGTTAGCCTTCCTGGGAGGCAGGGTGGGCAAAACTGAGCCTTGTGCTTTTTCACCATGTCCCCAACACTGTTTCCTTGCCAGAGGTTCACCCAGAGCATGAAGCTGGACGGTGAGATGGAGAGGCTCACCCTGGAGCATGGCACCATGCTGGGCCCGCCCACCGAGGAGGAGCGAGCTGAGGAGGCTGCCAAGAAGAAGCTGACCAACAAGGTGGGACATGGGGGGACAGCTGGGCATGGCTGGCACTCTGGGTGGCCACCTGCACATAGCCCTTCCTGGTTTCTAGACCACCTCTGGCCCCAAAATCACCATCTTTGTGGGATTGTGGGCAGTGTGGAGCGCTGCTGGAGTTCTCAAAGTCTGTCTCCCACAGCAGTCCCTGCACTGGTTTTTGAGATTTTACTTGTGTTTTCAGCTGTGCAGAGCCACATCCAGGCTTTGAAATGCCGCCACTGTCCCATTCCCAGAGTGTGAGAGGGGCTCTTTGCAGCCCATGCCCTTCATACCTGAGGGATCTGTCCTGTCCATATTTCTCTGTCTAGATGCACAGGGGAATTTGCTCTGTGGTTAGCAGATCCTCTTGTCCCTCTGGAAGCTCCTCTGGCACCACATCTGCATCACCACTGCAGTCACAGAGCTCCAGAGGTCACAGCCTCTTGGGCAACACACATTTTCTGCCTGCTGGCTTTTCCTGCTGCTTGAAAATGAGCAATGGCAGCATCTATTTGTGGATAACTCAGCTGGGGTCTGCTCTGGGCTTCTCCCAGGCTGGGCTTTTAACTACCAAGGACTTTGAAAGATTGATTTTAGAGTCTGAGCAGCTGTGAAGTTTGATGGCAGTATCTTTGAGCAGTTTAGGGAACGGAGGGAATAATTGCAGCCCCTTGGCAAGTGCAGATCAGCAAACACATGGGGCCGCTCCCTTTTTCCTTGGCAGCTTTTAGCAGAGCATGCTGACAACCTGCACCTCACATCTGGCTTTGAAGCCACCATCAACAAGTTTGACAGCAATTTCTCCACACATCTGCTGGACCTGCTGGACAAACTGAGCGTGTACAGCACCAATGACTGCGAGCACAGCATGCTCAACATCATCTACAGGTGAGCCAGGCCTTTTCTGTCTGTGACTTCTCCTCCATGGGTCCCAGATTCAGCTCAGGAGATGCTCATTATCACTGAGAAATGCGTATATTTTGGAGCTCTGAGCAACCTGGGCTACAGGAAGGTGTCCCTGCTCATGGCAGGGGGTTGGAATGAGATGGTCTTTGAGGGTCCTTCCAAGACAGACCATTCTGCTTTGCATCTCAACCAAAGGTTTTAGAAAAACCCCAAAACACATACCTTTGAATTATGGGAAATCTGTCCATTAATGTTGTAAATGTAGTGTTAGTTTTTAATGGGGTATGGAGACAGTGAATAAACCAATTTCCAAATACAGCCTAAATATTCCAAGATGAGAAAATCACACGAAGGTTTGATCATAAAGTGTCTATTTTAAGTTCCCATATTGAATTTGTTTAAATAAGCAGCTTCTTGGAAATCAAAATGCCTTCAGAAATACATAAAAGTCAGGTACACAGGATAGCAGGGGAGAGAGAGAGAGAGCAGATGGAAGTTTTGCTGCCGGGTTTATAACCACTGTGTTGCTTTTTCAATAAAAAAATCCCTGGAAGTTCTGTTCCCATCTGTACTGGATATCTTTTAGGGCTGGCTGAAACCCTCACACCTTTGTTGAGATGTGCTACCCCTGAAAGCAAAGAGAGAGGAAATGTTTGCCTTATTTTTTAAGGAGATTGTTGTCCCCTCCTGGTGCTGTTTCTGACAACATCTGACAGGGCTGTCAGGATTCCTGGCACTTTCTAAACACTGTTAGGTGCAGTATTCCCACAGGAAACTGTGCTTCCAATTGTTCTTTTCTTCTGGGAACTTCTTGTCCAGCAGCTGCCACAGGTTTACACAGCCCCTGGCAGTGCCCCAGGGCTGCTGGGTGTGCTGAGCTCTCCTGCTTCCACCCCCTGTCAGGGAAGGAGCTTCCAGCCACCAGAGCTGCCCCTGTGGGTGCTGCTGAGTCCCTGAAATGGGAATGTAGGGGAGGACCCCTCCTCCACAGCCTTAGGAACTCTGGTTCACTCCATCTCTCAAGTGACCAAACTCAAAGGTCTTCTCCTCATCTTGGAATTTCTCCAAAAGATTTTTCTGTGGCTGTGAGCGCAGGCCCCAGCTGTACAATTGGTTGCTGTTCCTTCCAGGACAGCCAAGTCCTTGCAGGACCTTTTGGGAAAGGCTGGTGTGGCTTCTTGACATTTTATGTCACCCTTCATCTGCCTGGACATGCAGTTCATCATCATCAGGCTGTTGTAGGTTACAGGCAGGATCCCTCTGTAGGAAAAAGCTGGCCGGTTTAAGCTCTCCCTCTTCCCTGGCTGCCATCACTCCTGGGAATCACAGGAGCACCCAGACTCAAGTTAGACTCAGGAGCACAAGCAGTTGAGTCACCCAGGCAGGAGCATTTACTGCTCCTCAGTGCTCCAGCTCTGCTTCCTCCTTTATCTTTTTTTTAACATTTTTACCGTCTCCTGTACAAGTTCTAACAGAGGGCTTGTTCATGGTGCTCCTTCCAGGAGATCTTGATGGCAACTCACTCCATGATCCCAGGGCACAGGGGACATGGCCAGCACGGTGTTGAAGACCAGATTACCTGCTCTTGTCATGGTGTGAATGCCACACACGTGCCAGGACAGTGGCACAAGCTGGTGCTGCACCCCACAGCCTGGCTGTGTGTCCTGCCCAGGGTGCCACAGCCAGGAGCTGCTCCAGCAGAGTCACAGCCCACACTGGGGGGCCAGCAAGTGACTCCTGAGCTGTGAAACCTCTGCAGCTGGCTCTCCCAAATACAGAGAGGTTGGGTTTTGCAACCAGCAAACCAAACTTCCTGCTTCAGGGGAAAGGAGAAGTGTGATGATGCAGATGGTAAAGTGCTTCTGTCCGTGGTCTGTGCTGTGGACAGTGACCTCAGCTGCACACAGAGGCTCAGAGGAGAGCCTGGGAGCTTTGCCCTCCCTTTATTTCCATGCCCCAGTCCTTATGCCACCAGAACTGTCATCACTGTCAAGTTCCCCCCTTAGTCTGGACTCTCTAGGGCCGTTTGAGTCTTCACCAAGGCATTGGACCTGCTGGACCTTTCCTGTCAAGGCAGATGTCCCCATTTCCTTAGCAGAAATACTGGATGTTAGCAGCCCATGGGACCTGCCTTTCCAACCCCATAGGCTGCTCAGGGGTGGTTCAAAGGGTGGAAGCCCCACAGTGAATGCCCAGAGGTGACATTTAGCTCCCATTCAGGTTGGAGGGATTGTTGGCTCCAGGCCTGGGCTCTATGGCAACAGGAACCCAAGAAGCAGAGTGGAGACAGTTGCCATCTGAAATAACATATTTGACTGAGAGAGTTTATAAGGAAGAGTTTGTAAGACATACCACTCTTTTTTTCTACTTTATAACCTTTCTATGGGACTGCTTTCCAACAGTGATCATCAACATGTCAGATAAATAACAAAATTCACAGTTCTGGTACTTGCTCATCACTTATTTGATCCTAGTTAACTCTTTTTGATAACACATTTTGTAGTACTGAATAACTGAGGTATTTTATTTGTGGCATTAAACAATAGGAGATGGAGATGCAGGGGGTTTCCTTCAGAGCTCACAGATGGCAGATCTTTGGTGTGCCCAAGTCCTGCTCAGGTGTGTCATAGACTAGAATCCGAAAATATCCTGAGATGGAAAGGACCCACAAGGATCATCCAATCTCTGCACAGACACCCTAGCAATCCCAGTCTGTGCATCCCTGAGAGCATTGTCCAAGCACTCCTGGAGCTCTGGCAGCCTCAGGGCAGTGCCCAGCACCCTCTGGGGGAAGCACCTTTCCCTGATCTCCAACCTAAACCCTCCTGGCACAGCTCCAGCCATTTCCTTGGGAGTGCTGGCAACTGCAGGAACTCTTCAGTCACTCCAGCACATCCCAGGAGTGAAAAGGAGAACCAAGTGGAGAGGGCTTTGGCAACAGGATTAGTTAAGTCCACGTTCTTAGAAATCTAATACATCAGTGTGGTTATCAGACATCCTTCCTTTACCAGTTTGGAGGAAACTGAGCTCAAAGTAGGTCACCAGAACATGAAGTGGTGCAAGCCCCACTGAACCCACAAACCAAGAAACTGCCATGTAAGCACATACTGAGGAAGCACCACAGAAAATTCTGAAGAAATGGTTGTCACAGATCACTTAAAACTAAAAACAGCCAAAAGGGAAGCCAAGCAAAATCTGCGAGTCACTGAGGGAATGAAGCAGCTTTAGAAATGGAACAGGTCCTCCAAGTAAAGAGTATTGGCCTCATGTTTGAATCAAAACCTGGTCAGTACTGTCACCTCGGTGTCAGGTTTCCCTGGTACCACTCCTCGAGGGCGAAAGCAATGTAAAGCTTTTCAACCAGGAGAGAGCAACAGATAAATTCCATCTGTCGAGGCTCTGTTTTCTGCAGGCACCAAAAAATGTCAAGGAACAATTTGTTGCCGTTTGTGTGAGGTTGTTAAGCAACATGAAACTCAAATATTGTGCCCATTCAGTTGGTACTGGAGCAGCCTAATTTGAGAAAGGGAGAGAGTAACTTTTGTGTGATTCACGGGCTTGCACTGACTGCTCAGTGATCCGGGGCACACGAGTGCACGAGCTGCACAGGCTGTGGGTGCTCTGGGATCTGCCATGGGAAGGTGGCAGCAGGCTTGGGGCTGGGTGGCATCACTCTGGATTATCAGGGAGGTGGGATTGTGGTATCCCTGGTATTGAGTGCTTTGGAGAGGCTTTTCCAAGTGTCACTTGTGGCTGTGGCCGAGCATCTTCTGACCAGTTGCTCGCGTTGGTGAACTGTGGATCCGTGGGAAACATCCTGATGCTGGCCAGGAGATGGTGGGGATGGAAACCTCAGCATTTCATGGTGCTGTGTGGGTTTCCTGTGGGAGTTTTAGTGCCAGAGTTCATTGCTGGGGAGTGGCTGGGAAGGTGCAGGACACCTCTGTGTGGTCTGGAGAAGAGCTGTGAGCATTTGGTCCTTCTCAATATATTTGGGACGAATTCCTGATACATTTCCCTGTCAAAGGCACAGAAAAGGTGTCACCAACACCCGTGGCACAGCACACACATCCCGTGTGGGTGTCCTGGGGGAAGTTCCTGCTCCTCCTCAGGTGTGTTTTGCCCCTCAGGTTGGACTTCAACGGGTTCTACACGGAGCGCCTGGAGCACATGTCGGCCGAGCGCAGCCAGAAGGCTCCACCGCTGCTGCCCCGCCTGGCTGTGCCTGCCCAGTGACCTCCCCCCATCCAGGGCAGCTCCACACCCACCCACAACCTGCCAACAAACCCAGAGACACGAGGGAATGTTTGGTCTCCTGAGGTGTTTGTGATGTTTCGGCATTTTGTTGGTGTTTTGTTTTTTGGGTTTTTTTTACTATGTTGTGCAATGATGTGTTTGTGTGTTGTAAAATAAATTAAATAACAATAATAAGAAGTAAAAAAAAATCAGGGTTGTTTTGTCTGTTAACAGAACTCGGGGTGCAAATATTGTGGATGCTCCATCCCTGGAAGTGTCCAGCGCCAGGTTGGACAGAGCTTGGAGTAACCTGGGATAGTGGAAGGTTCGTGCCCGTGGGAAGGGGTTGGAACAGGGTGATCTTTAAATTCCTTTCCAACCCCAAGCCCGAAGCAGAGGAGTTCAGGGAATCTAAACATTGCCTGAAGCACTTTGAGAGCAGGTGCCTAGAGGGAGGAAGAGAAATGTCTCCCTGAAACAAGGGGCAACCAAGGAGATGCCAGGGACACGGAGGCCTCAGGGGAGGAGTAGGACTCTGGGGACGTGTGAGGGCTGTGGGTGCAGGGCTCAGTGCTCTTGGCCTTCCTCTCCCTCACTCCTCCTTTGCAGGAACCTCCTGGAGCTCGCTGGAGGGAAGAGCCAGGTTCTGTGTGCTCCATGGCCTACAGCTTGGCAGGGGGAGAGAGACCCCGGGAGAGGGTGGGGACCACCAGCAAATGTTGAATTCCACTAGGAGTCATGGAGAGTTCGTTTTTAAATGAACAGCAAACTGCTAAGCACCCGCCGATGACTGATCCCAAATCCCATTCACACCCACATGTCTGTGCCCATTTCCATTTCCTGCTTGGCCCTGGCTTGAAACACCCAAAATACAAACGTGTTTATCTGGCTTATCTGCCCTGATATCCCAGCTCCAGCCACCTCAGTGCCCTGAGTCCCCCTGCAGAGCCACAGGACATGCAGAGACACATGTCCCACCAGGCCAGGGACCCACCTTTGTGCCCCTTGGAATCCCCCCAAGGCCACACAGTCCCCCTGTGCCCCATGGACCCTCCCCTCACAGACAGCCACAATACCCCACAGACCATTCCCAGATGTCCATGGACAGTCCCCAGTGTCCCACGGACACCCACCGGTGTCCTGTGAACCTTCCCTGATACCGGGGACCATCTCTCCCCTGATGCCCTGTGACCCCTGTCCAATGCCCCGAGGACCCTCCAGGTGCCCCCTGCCAACCCCACCCCTCCTCAAATGCCCCGCGGACAGTTCCCAGTGCCCCACGGACCCCCGTGATTGCCGGGCACAGTCCCCAGTGCCCCAAAGCCTCTCAGAGCCCCGCGATGCCCCACGCCACCCTCCCTCAAACGCTCCGCGGACACTCCACATTTCCCTGCGGACACCTCGCTGTCCCACGGGGGCAGCCTCCCCAGGTGCCGCGGTGTCCCCTGACCCCCAGTGCCCCCCAGCCCATTCCCAGCCCCCAGTGCCCCCAAGCCCGGCCGGTCCCCCGTGTGCCNCCCGCCGCTCCTGCTGCCGCTGCCGCTGCCGCTGCTGCTGCTGCTGCTGCTGCTGCCGGCCCGAGGTGAGCAGGACCCCGGCAGGGATGGGGCAGGGGTGGAGGCACCGGGATGCAGGCGCCGCGGGGTGGGGATGCTTTCCCGGGGAAATCCTGGGGTGCGCCTCTGTTCTCGCCCCCCGAGGGGGAGGGTGATGGAGAAGGGACGCCCGGGGCCAGGCTCGCTCCCACGGGGATGCTCCCGGTGCCTCCCGGCCCCGCCGGGCCGTGCGGGCACCTCGGGAAGGCGAGAGGAGGGTCACAGCCGGTGGCCGGCGGCGAGCCGGGAGTCCCCCGCCCCTCAGCCGGTCGCCCGTGGCTCGTCCGGCTCCCAGCCGTGAGCGAGGGCCGTGGGCACCCCCAGACCCAGCACCCAGCCCCGTCCGAACCTGGCGTTTGGGGCTCCCGGGAAAAGAACAGGGCTTATGGCAGGAATTCTCCGTTCCGACATCCAAGGAAGGCTGGGAGGGGGCTGAGCCACCCAGGCACCAGCCGCTCTCCCAAACAGCCCCCACAGCCGCCAGACGCCGAGTCACACGCGGTGCCATCACCATGGGGAGCTGGAAAAGCTCCCTCTGTGCTGCTGCACCCGGGGCTCGGCGGGGCTTTCTAACCCCGAAGCACTTGCTCGCTCTCAGGTGATGCTGAGCGCTCTGTGGGCGCCGAGCTGGGGATGCTACAGCTCCCTGGAAATACCAGCAAGTATTTCAGGACTTGCTCTTCGGGCTCATCCCTGCACTTTCACGCTGGCCGCTCTCGTTGCCCCCTGGCTTCAGTCCCGAGGGAGCGGCGTGGAGCTGTGGGGCGGGTATCAGGGCAAGGCTCTTCCAGAGGGTGCTGGCACTGCCCAGGCTCCCCAGGAATGGGCACAGCCACGAGGCTACCAGAGCTCCAGGAGTGCTTGGACAGCGCTGCCAGGGATGCTCAGGGTGGGATTGTTGGGGTGTCTGTGCAGCGAGCCCTGTGGGACCACTCCTGCTCGGGATATTTTATGATCAGTTGTTCCCGGGGATCTGTCTCAAAGCCCTTGGGCTTTCCGCAGGCTCCAGCGCCGGGCTGGAGGAGCAGCTGCCCCACGTCGAGAAGTACGAGACGGTGCTGCCGCGGGAGCTGCGGGTGCCCCGGGGGAAGAGGGACCTCTCTGCACCTCCGGTGAGTCACAGCTCGCCACAGCCGCCCCCGCTGCAATCGGCAGGGACCTTGTCCCACCACCAGGCTCAGAGCTGGACCCCTTGACCAAGGGGGATTTGGTCAAACCCCCTCAGCCCGGCACCCAAAGAACGGCCGTGCCGCCCATTTCCTTGCATTGCTTCCATCCCAGAGGATGGAGAGGCTGAAGCAGTTGATCAGAACAGCTTTTCTGGGCTGTTTTGGGTCTAATTAGGACCTGCAGAGAGCGGGGTGCACTCCTGGAGAGAGGAGCTGTTTTCTCCAGTGCTTTCTTTAGAGACGTGACCCACCTCTTGCAGCCTTGCTGTGGTCTTGTGACATCTGGTCTTTCCTTAAGGAGGGGTTTGCGGAGCCTCGTGGAGCTGTAAGCACTTTTCTTGCTGTGTCTGCTGAAGTTGGGGCTTTTTTTGTCCTTTGGGACGGAGAAATAAGAATCAGAAAGTTGCAGAAATCCACATGAAAGCAAGCCAGTGTTGTTTTTCTTGGGAAACCTGGCAATTTGGGGGAAGGAATGGGGTTTGAGTCAGGAGTTTGGAGTGCTTGATGTCAATGTCTGTAGGATGCCACGACCTCAAAGACACTTTCCTCATTGCCTTACAGTGAAATTCAGCCAATTTTTTAAAAAATTCCCTTTCTAGACCCAAAAAGCGCCGATTTTAGCGCCTGGAGGCATGGAGGGACCGGGCACACGTATTCCCTAGTGCCATACAGCACGTTCCTCTGTGATTCAAACCCTTCCTGATAAGCTAGCTTCAAAAACACTCCCCGAAAGCATCTGTTTTTCCCTGCTCTAGAAACCTAAACTTGTCCATGAGATAAACATTCCCCAGGCTATTTTAGAGCCGCCATCTGTGCCGGGTGTGCGCCGGGCGGCTCCGCACCGATCCCCCCGGAAAGGGGAGCTCAGCCACCTCGGGATCCCTCTGGAGAAGGCATCTGCCATGAGCTGTGCACCTCTGGACTGCCATGGGGCTGTCTGATGGGTGGCACCTGGGTTTGGTCTTGGCTTGGGTCATGCTTGGGCATCCCAAACCTTCATTGTTGAGGGTAGGAAGTCTCCTGCTTTCCAAGCCCTTTTGTTTGCTATTGGATTGAGGTTAGGTTTGCTCTCCTGGTCATCTGGGTGGGGCAGAAGGTCTCAGCAAGGTCTGACCACCACCAAGCCCCTCTGAGACAGAGATGGGTGCTGTCCATGCTGGCTCCTCCATGTAGCCAGGACAGGCACAGGACACGAGGACCTGGTTCTAGGGCTGGAGTGACACATGGGGTTGGTCCAGCAGGGCCACCTGCTCCGTGAGGGTTGAAGTAGACCCGCTACCCCCTGGCTTTGCTTGAATCCAGCAGTTTATCCCTGCAGGCAGGGTGGAGCCCTGGGATCTGAGCCCAGCACAGGATCTCCTGGGTGCCAGCCTTCCCATCTGCACAGCAGGGAGTGGGTTCTTCACAGAAAGGGGTCTGGAAAAGTGAGCCCCATCCCTGCTGCAAGGCCTCTTCCCACTCAGGGAAGGAACACCCTGAGCTCAGTTGGGATGGGACATCCCATCCCATCCTCTGCAAGTTCTCTGGGTCTTTTACTGAGACCAGCTGGGAGAAATCCCTCCTCTCCCTGCACTCTGGCTGTGGCTCTGCTGTGCTGGCTCAGCACGGCCACGGGGCTCGCAGGGCTGCTCCCAAAGCCTTCCCATCTGGAGCCCTTGCACAGCCCATGCTAATGAGGAAGGGGGTGATTCAGAGAAGCTTCATCAGGGCTTTTTATTTTAAACTTGCCCTGCGGTTGTCTCCGAGAGACGCTCCCTGACCCAGCACCCCCTTCCAAGTGCTTTCCTGCCATTCCTTAAGACCTCTTCTGGCCTTGGCTTTGCCAACAATAACAAAGGATGGCTTTGTTGGCGGACAGGGGTCGGGACAGGCGGGAGACGCTGTTCATAAGAGAATTTTCCAGAGACCCGCGAGCGCGCCGGCATGATGGCCTGGAATTGCAAAGCAGGGAGAATGGGGGCAGCTGAGTGACAGGCAAAGCCTCTCACCTGGCCCCGCTGGCACTGAGTCAGCAGGGCTTTCTGCTCCTTCCAGGGTGCAGATCATCCCCTTGGGAATGCTGAGCCACGGTATGACAGCATCCTCCCCGGGGAGAGGCAGCACACCTCATCCCTGAGGAATGCTGGCCCCATGGGAAAGGTTTGCTTTGCCTTTGGCTCAGCTCTCTCCACACCTGGATTCTGCAAGGGCTGAGGATGTGCCCTCAGGAGACATCTCAGATCCCCCGTGGCAAGGGCACAGCCTGGCAAGGGACCATGACTCTTTCCCAGTGACCCCAGTGGGATGAGATCACAAGATAGCTCAGAGGGAAACACTTTTCCTTTAGGAACATCTCCATCCTGAGGGTTCAGGGTTTGGCTGGCTGAGCCACAGCCACCCTGGCTCACTCCCACGGGCAAAGGGGATCTGGGGCACAGTGATACTAAAATCTGCTCTGAGAGGCTGAGGAGAGTCAAGTTCCCTAAACGTGATGTGGCGTGCTAGATCAGTCAGGGAGGAAGAAGTCTCTGCTGATAAGAGCCATCGGCATCTTTGTGGTTCAGCTGGTGAGTAAGTGATGAACTCAG
Source organism: Turdus rufiventris (assembly GCA_013186435.1). NCBI lineage: Eukaryota > Metazoa > Chordata > Aves > Passeriformes > Turdidae > Turdus > Turdus rufiventris. The sequence continues at coordinate 67,331 of PYHW01009718.1, read as the reverse complement.
ACCCCAAAAAAGGAGCTCTGTGACTGATGAGTAGGAAACCTCAGTCCCTGGCACGGCCATCTGCAGCCATGTGTCAGACACGGGAAATCAGACTTTGCTGACTCCGTCTCCTTGCGGGTGACCTGTTCTTCATCTCAGGATGTGTGGGGATTTGCGTTATTGCCCACATGCTTTCTTCCTTCTCTTCTGATTTCCTGTGTCTTTGCTGGATGCCTCCAGGGCGAGCAGCCAGGCTCCCGGTCCCTGAGCAGGGCACACACAGACACTGTCCCCTTTCTGGGCAGGACGGGGCCCCTCTGGTGCAGCTCTGGCTCCTGCTGACAGTGGCTCTCTGATGGCACCTCTCTTTCCTGCAGAGCACCTACCCAGACCACGTCCTCTACAGCGTCCGTGCTGAGGGCAGGGAATACCTGCTGTGGCTGGAGAAGAACAGGTGAGTGCAGGTGGGGTGGCCTAAGGGGGGTTTGCACCCTACCTTGCCATGAGTACCCCTTCTCCAAGGTATTACTGCGCCAGTGACCTAAGCCTCAGCCCAGAGCACTTCATTCCCTCCTTGCCAAGCCCAGCTGGGGGGATGACAGTCCCCACGTGCTCTCCCCCAAACGGGGTCGCTGCTGACACCCCCTCCCCACCCCACAGGGCCCTGCTGGGACAGCACTACACCGAGACTCACTACTCGGCCGACGGCTCCGAGATCACCGAGAAGCCGGACACCCAGGTAGGGGCTGGCTCCGGGGGGAGCAGCCTTCCCAGCCCTGTGGGGCAGCCCCCACACCTCTGCCCTCTCTCTTGGCAGGATCACTGCTTCTACCAGGGCAGCGTCCGGGGACACCCTGGCTCGGCAGCGAGCATCAGCACCTGCAGTGGGCTCAGGTAGGGCCCGGTTCCCTGGAGCCCTGCTCTGGCTGGGGACAGCACCCAGCCTCGGCGCACACTGCGGTGAGCCAGGGAGACAAAGCCCCGGTGAGCCAGAGTGACCCAGCTCCCGTGAGCCAGAGTGACCCAGCCCCGGGCGTGCTGATGGAGTGAGAGCTCAGCTTTCCCCTGCGGAAGGGAACACGACATCCCTCTTCCTGCTGGAGGTGCTGACCCCGGCTGGGTGCCCGGCAGGAAAGGCACGCAGCACTTTTGGGGGGCTGACTCATGGCAATGTGGTGAGAGTGGAGCCCTGACACCGCAGGAGCTCCGGGCAGGAGTGCCCTCCCTGGATCCATCCTTAATGGATCAGCTGCTGAGCCCCAGGACATTCCTGCTGCCTAAAGGACCGGATGCTCCCTGTGCTGTGGGTGCCATAGCTTGTCCCCTCCCAGCCCAGCCAGTCTGGCAGCTGTATTTATACAGAATCCCAGAATGGTTTCGGATGGAAGGGACCTTAAAGCTCATTAAGTCCCACCCCATGCCATGGGCAGGGACACCTTCCACTAGTCCTGGTTGTTCCAACCTGGCCTTGAACGCTTCCAGGGATGGGGCACATATCACAGGCACTTCCAGGGATGTGTGTAGGGTCTGTTCGTGTCCCCTGACTGATGCCTGCTCTCTCTCTCTCCCTCTCCAGCGGGTTTTTCCGGGTGAATGAGACCACTTTCCTGCTGGAGCCGCTGGAGGGGGCAGTGGCCGGCCAGCACGCCGTGTACCGAGCGGCTCACCTGCGGGGAAAACGCGGCACCTGCCGGGAGCCCGGGACCACCCTGGAGTATGACCACGAGCCCAAAATCCCCGCAGCCATGAAGCTCTACCGCTGGGTAGGGATCGCACGGCTGCTCCTTCCTGAGCTCTGTGAAGTCCCTGGGAGGATGGGGGTGATGGCTCTCTCCCACGAGTGCCCCCACACAGGTGGCTTCTGGTGGTCACAAGCCCTGGGATCCTGTGCCGTTAGCTGGAGCATCCTCCCACCCCATGTGATGCCCCCAGAGCCTGGTGGGTTATCCCAGCAGCAGGCTTGGGTTTTCCAGCACGCAAGCTGGAAGAAGTCTAAAACCCAGTAAACAACATCCCAGAGCCGAGCTAGGAGACCTGCTAACCTTGGAAGGTCCTCCAGGCTCCGACACATCCCCTGGGAGGCTCAGCTGCCTGGCTTGGCAAGCTGCAAGCTGAACTCCACTTTCCTCTTCCTTTTCAGAAATCAGGTCCAATACAAAAAGGTCCCCGGTACGTGGAGCTGGTCCTGGTGGCAGACAACCAGGAGGTAAAGTGGGGAGAGATGGTGCCTGTGGGTTTGCTGTCACACCCTGCACTGAGGAGCTCAAAGCCACCCTGGAAATCTCTCTGTGTCCTTCCCACAGTTCAGGAAGCACAAGGACCTCCGCACCGTGCAGAACCGCATGAAGGAAATTGTGAACCACGTGGACAAGGTGAGACCAGGGCTCTGGACCTGCCCTCCAGCTCCAGTGTGGGCACAGAGGAGGTGGCAGGCAGGCTGGCACGAGTGGGGTGGTGGAGCTGGAGCCAATCTCAGGGTGCTGCAGGGTGACTGCATCCCTTGGCCAACGTCATGTGCAGTGTGGACATGAGGAGTGGCTCAGCTCTGTCCATAAGGGAAGGGAAATTTTGTCCTGTAACCCCTGGGAGCATGCCCCATGGGCACAGGCTGGAGTGGCTGCTAGCAAAGGGAGGGATGCACTGCACCGTGGTGGGTTTCCTGATGGCTTAGCTTCAGCCTCAGTTGTTGGTTAGCAGTGAGGGAGCAGCATCCCAGCCTTTGCCAGCCGAGAGAGAGCCCAGAGGTTTGGGTGGAAATCCTGTCTACATGGTCACCCCAGCTTGTGTAATTTATTGGGGGTGACAGAGCTCCCTGACAGTGAGGAGCACGCTGGGCTCGGCTGCAGCCCAAATCCAGGCTCTCTCTGGGCTATGTCCCACCCCAGCTCTACCAGCCCCTTCGCCTGCGGGTGGCCCTGATTGGCCTGGAGGTGTGGAACCACCGGGACAAAATCATGGTCAGCCCCAAGCCCGAGGTGACTCTGGACAACTTCCTGAACTGGCGGGAGTCGGAGCTGCTGCGGAAGAAGCCCCACGACAACGCCCAGCTGATCACGTAAGGACAGGGGGCCACCACCTCACCGCCCTCCCAGTCCTGACACCGCCCAGGGCACGTGGCCATTGTGGCATCTCGATCCCACAGGGGTGTGGACTTCCACGGCAACACCGTGGGGCTGGCCAAGAAGCTGGTGATGTGCACCAGGGACTCGGGAGGCGTCAACCAGGTGGGTGTTGTGCCCTGCCCTCCCTGCACTGCACTCTCCAGAGCCTTCTTCACTGATCCCCAGCTTTCCCCATCTGCAGCCTTAAGGCTGGATTTGGACCCTGGCATCTCTGCCCCCTAAGTGTCTGACCCTCCAGAGAGGTGCTGGGGCTGTGGACACCCAGCTGGGTACCTGTGGTACCTTTGGTACACTTGGAAAGCGTCCCAGAGAAGCTTCATGGACACAGGAGCTGGGATTTTAGGAGGCTATCAGGTGGCTGTGCTCCTCATCCCTCCCCAGGAGCAGGAGAGGTTGGCTGTGGGACCTGCGGCATTGCAGACCCACCACAAAGCATCGTTTTTGGAGCAGCCACTTTATCTAAGCTCACTGCCAGCCCTGAGAGACCAATCTGGGCATCCTGAGGGGCCACGGGACCACGTCCACCTTGTGCCATCCCTTACCTGAGCATGGCAGTGTGAGCAGGCACCTTGCAGGCCCCAGCAGCCCTGGGGAGAAGCTGTGGAGGAGTCACAAGGGTTTTTCCCACAGGATCACAGCACAAACCCCATCGGCGCCGCATCCACCTTGGCTCACGAGATGGGGCACAACCTGGGCATGTCTCACGATGAGGAAGTCGCCGGCTGCCGCTGCCCCGTGCCCAAAGCTGACGGGGGCTGTGTCATGGCAGGGAGCGTTGGGTGAGTGAAGGAGCCAGGGGGGCATCCCTGGGCAGCAAATACACCGAGGTGTCCTCTGACAGGGTGCCCTGATGGGGTGGAACCAGTGAGATGGTCATGTGTGGGTGGACATTCCACCCCACCCCACAGCAGCCTGTGGGTGGCCCTGAAGCTTCCCCCAGGCTCTCTGCTCACAACCTCTCTGTTCTGTGCCCCTCCAGGCTGGTTTACCCCAAGCTCTTCAGCCAGTGCAGCGAGCAGGACATGTGGCAGTTCCTGGGGGACCCCCGGACCAGCTGCCTGCTGAACGCGCCGCGGGCGGACGAGCTGTACGGGGGCCCAGTGTGCGGGAACCAGTTTGTGGAGCGGGGAGAGCAGTGTGACTGTGGCACGCCAGAGGTAGGGGGGCTCCCCAAAGGGCTGGGAAGGAGGGTGGGCAGCAGGGGCCTGAGATCTGCCCAGAAGACACTCCCCTTGTGCACCTGATGCCAAAAAATTACTGGTGGAGGATGTTTGTGTGTGCCCCCCTTCATGTAGCTGGCTGTGGTTTTATGGAAGATGGACATCCCCCCATCCTCCAAAGAGGTGACCCAGGAGGGGACATTGGGGCATATTGTTCTTTCAAGACCTGCTCCTCATCCCTACCAGCACGTCACAGGGATGGTGTGGAATTGAGACACAGCCTCTGGGATAAATCCCTGGTCACAGCCCTGTGCTGGCACCTGGAGGAATGTCCCCCTGTTCCAAGGAGCACAGAAATCCTCACTTTTTCTCGTACCTGGAGATGTACAAAGGGATCTAGCTCAGGCTCCATCTTCTGAAAAAATCCTTTCTGGTCCCTTGTTTTGGTGTTGGTAATGGGGATAAAGAGGCAGATTGGTCCCCACCCGGGATGTTGTTGTGGTTTTGGCCTGGGGTTCCACAGCTACACTGCTATGGGCACCTGGTGAATGGCAGGAATTAAGGAAAAGGTCCTTTGGGGGCTTCCAGGAGGGTTTCAGCCCATCCCTGTCTCGCAGGAGTGCTCAGACCGCTGCTGCAATGCCACCACGTGCCAGTTGAGAGAGGGAGCTGAGTGTGCCCGAGGGGAATGCTGCCAGGATTGCAAGGTACTGCCGTCTACAGGGGAGCAGCTCGGCAGGTTCTTAAGCACGGGAAGAGCCGGTCCGAGCCCTGGAGGAGTCTCTGTGCTGTGCAGCAGCTCAGTCAGTAGCAGAGTGTCAGCATCTGGATCCACAAGGTGCTGGGAAATGTTTCCCAGACCAGGGTGCTGCTGTGCTGTGGTGCCTGGAGAAGTGAGCACATTCAGGCAGAGCTGGCATCCCTGTTCTCTGTGCAGGTGAAGGCTGCAGGTGTGCTCTGCCGGGCCAGCAAGAACGACTGCGACCTTGCCGAGCACTGCAGCGGGCTCAGCGCCGAGTGCCCGGAGGACGTGTTCCAGGAGAACGGCATCTCCTGCCAGCACGGCAAGGGTTACTGCTACAACGGGGCCTGCCCTTCGCACGGCGAGCAGTGCCGGGCGCTCTGGGGCGCAGGTAGGGCCCCCTCCCTGCCCATCCTGCTGCCCCATGCGCTGCGGGATGCGCCTGGAGCCCCCCGGGCCCGGCTGTGCCCCCTTCCTGCGGCGGGCTCCGGCTCCCTGTGACCCTTCCCGTGTGTCCCGCAGAGGCGCAGGTGGCTCCCGACGTCTGCTTCAAGCACAACAGCCAGCAGCACGTCCACCTGCACTGCCTCACCGAGTACGGCAAGCAGCCCTGCAGCCCCAAGTGAGCACGGGGGGTGCGGGGATGCCCCAGCCGGGCCGAGCTGCGCCCGCCGGGCTCACGGCTGCGTGTCCCGCAGGGATGTCAAGTGCGGCACGCTGCTGTGCCTGAGCGACAACACCCAGCCCATCCTCGGCAGCGGATACTACTCCTTCGGGTACAAGTTCGGCCGCTACAAGTGCAAGGCGGTGATCGCGGGCAGCGACGCCGGCGAGGCGGCCGAGCTGCGGCTGGTGCCCACCGGTGCCAAGTGCGGCGAGGAGATGGTGAGAGCCGGGCCGGGCCGGGCCGGGCCAGGGCAGGGTGAGGACCGGCCCCGGGGCAGCCTCAGAGCCCCGCTGTCTGCCCGCAGGTCTGCTACGCCGGGCGCTGCCAGAACCTCCAGGTCTACGGCGACAAGAACTGCTCGGCCAAGTGCAACAACCACGGGGTAGGCGGTGGGATCGCCCCTGCCGGAGCTGCCGCGGGCCCCGGCGGCGCGGCCACCGCCCTGACGCTGTTCCCTGCTCCCAGGTGTGCAACCACAGGCGGGAATGTCACTGCGACCCCGGCTGGGCAGCGCCCTACTGCGAGCAGGAGATCTCGGGGATAGCCGCAGGTACGGACCGCGATCCCGAGGCGTGAACCGAGGAGGGAGCCTGGGAGGGGCTGGCACCGGCTGTGAGGGGCTGGCACCGGCTGTGAGGGGCTGGCACTGGCTGTGAGGGGCTGGCACTGGCTGGGAGGGGCTGGCACCGGCTGTGAGGGGCTGGCACCGCCTGGGAGGGGCTGGCACTGGCTGTGAGGGGCTGGCACCGCCTGGGAGTGCCGCTCGTCCCCACACGCCCGGCTCGGTCCCCACAGGCAGCGGCAGCGTGGTGCTGGCGGCCGTGCTGGCCGTGCTGGCCCTGGCCGCGGTCGGGCTGGCCAGCGGCGTGGTGCTCCTCAGAACCAGGGCGGCGCGGCGCTCCCACAAAGGGTAATTCCCGTCTCCGCGGCTCGGGGCTGAGTTCGGGGGATGCCCGGGCCAGCCCCACACGGTCGCTGTGTCCCACAGGAGCTCCAGCGGGACTCCCTCAGGCCTCGCCAACCCGCTGTTCCAGGAGGGCGGCCGGACGCGGCCGGGCCGCCGCCAGCTGTCGGGCCGGGACATCGGGCAGCCCAGCCTGGTGAGCAGCACGGCGGCCCCGCAGCCGGCCCGGGCCCACAGCCCCGTGCTGACCCTGCAGCCGCCGCCGCCCGGCCCGCAGGGGCCACCGCGCTCCCCTCCGGGCTGGCCCCCGCAGGTAAGCAGCCCTCCCCATGGCTCCAGCCCGATTTGTGAGGGGACATCCCTGCCTTCCTTCGCTCCCTGCCCCGCTCTGGTCCCTCCTGGGTGCCCAGGTGAGGCAGCCGGGCCTCTTCCCCACCAGGCGAAGCCGAAGCCGCCCAGCAAACCTCTCCCGGCGCTGAAGAGCAAAGTTCCGAGCCACGGCGAGGGTCCGCCGGCTCCGGCCCTCCCTCCGGCCCCCTTTCAGCGGTGTCCCCCGCCCAAGGTGGCCCTGAAGCCGCCCCCAGCCAGGAGGTGACCAAGGATGCTCCATCCGCCACCACGCCAGGCCGAGGAGCGGCACAGCTGGGTGGGTGGCACAGCTGGGGAGCCACCGTCCCCCTTCCACCCTTACTTGAATTGCTGGCCGGACCCTCGGACCCTGCCCGGGGGGGCACCATTGTTTACAGATCCTCGAGTTGTGCCTTAATGGCCTCGGCAGCCTCACGGTTGGCCCAGGGGGAACCGTCAGCCGGGGCTTCCCAAGGAAAGCAGGAGTGGGGACAATGCCAGCTCCGCTTTGGAGGACTGCCCCACACTGGCTCAGGCTCTCCTACGCCCGGGGAGCTGCTGCCTTCTCTCCCGACGTCCTGAATGTGTCCTGCCCCTCCTGCCCTTCCCTGCTGGGGCTGCTCCGTGGGGACTGTGCCCCAGGAACAGCGCCCCGGCTGCTGTGGGATGGCACCAGGAGCTGTGGCAGGTCCAAGCTGGGCTTGGCCTCCCCACGGGGCTTTTATCTCTGGAGTTATTCCTCGAGTTACTGTTCAAAAGGGAATTCCCTGGGAACCTTTTTACTGCAGCCGTTTATTTATGATCCTTACGTGACCATTTTGAGCCACTTGCTGTAAAACCAGGCCTCCCATTTTTTATATAATTTAGGTTCAAGGCTTTTATACCAATAAAGACTGAAGGTAGAGGTGTCATGGGATGTGTCTGGGCAGGAGGGGGCAGCGGGGTGGCAGCAGGCAGGGAGCTGTGCGAGCATCATGGAAGGGGGAAAAGGGTTGGAGCTGAACTCCCCAACTCAGTGCCAAACTGCAGCACATTTTGCCAGCCACACAGAGCCAGGCTGCCCCAGGATGCTGCAGGGAGTCCCCTCATGCTCAGCACCATCCTGGCTGTGCCCTGCTTTGAGCACAGGCTCCTCACGGGGCTCCCAGGGTGGTAGTCGCTGCAGCTGAGGACATCCACACTGTGCAGTGCTGCTGCAGGGGGACAGGAAAAGGGACCCCCCACTTCATGTGCCACCAGCCCTAGGAAACATAAAACCATCCCAAAAACTGGTAACAAAATAATTTTATTCTGCTTTATCAAAAGAACTTAACAGTGTGAATGTAAACCTGACCGCATGTATCGTGTTTCCTTAGGGAGATGTGCATCCAGGGGCAGACCCCTTTAGTCACAGGCCCACGCAGGCCCTGGGAGCAGAGAGAAAAGCCAGTTCAATCCCAAAATCCTGGCTGCAGCCACGTCCCTGCTCACAGCTGGGGCTCAGAGGGCAGCACAGCCCACGCCAGGGTGCCAAAGTGGTGGCCACCCCCTCGTGCACACACTGGGGCTGCTGCAGCAGGGGTCGGGGAAGCAGGGAGGGGTGGGGGAGGCTGCTGCAGAAGGCACTGGGCATCACACATGCTGCTGCAGGATCTGGGACTGGGGAGCATCCCCTGGGGTCCCTCAGACCACACAGGGAGATGGCTGATGCATACAGAGGGACACTGAGCCAGTGACAGCCACTTAAGGCAAGGCCATGGTCATGCACCCATCCCAACAGCGCAGGGAGGCACAGCAAGGCTCGGATCCAAAGGGAAGCAGCTCTTCCTGCACTGGCCTGGAAGGCATTCCTGCTCCCTGCGTGGGCATCTTGCTCTGATCACTGCAGGAGAGGTGTGAACTGCCTGGTTATTGCCCCAGCAGTTCCCCTCGTGCCCTTGTCACTCCCAGGCTGACAGAACCTATAGGTCCAGCCATTCCTGATGCCCAGTGTGTCCAACCCCAGTAACACGAAGAAAATTGTGGAGACTACATCCCTGCCAGCATTCCCTCCAGCCTCATCCCAAAATCCCATCAAAGCAGGTGCTGCTGGAGTGAGGAGAGGCCATGTCTGTGCCAAGGGTCTGCCACAATACTGAGGAGGGGACAGGGGAGAGATGAGACTACACTGCTTCCTCAAAGTCCATCCCAGGGGAAAAAAGGGGACCCTGAAAGCCAAGCAGCATTTCCAGGAGACATTTCAAACACTATGAAACACACTGCCACCCCCTCTCTGTCCTGGCCCCTGGCTCCTGCCATGCCTGGGTTGGGAAATGAGCTGGGATCCTGGACCAGAGCATCAACTTAGCCGTGGAATTTGCAGGCAGAGAACAAGAAAGACCACCCAAAACTGCTGCAAAGTCCCACAGTTAAGTCTTACACCCCGCAGAAGGAGCAGGACCAGCACTGCCCTGCCCTGCCCCAGAGCTGGAGAAGAGGCAGCCAGGGCATGACCAGAGACAGCAGGACGCACCATGTTACTGAACTTCCCTGTGGAGAGACACTGCCATCCATCCCTGAAGCCCAGCCCCCTCACACACAGGGTGGGGACAAAAAAAAGCCCAAGGCCCCACACTCCTTCGGGGGACATCACCAGCACAGGTAAAACTGATTTGGGTTCAGTGTTCCTCAATGGCAGAAGCTGAACACATCCCTCCCCTTGCCATGAGGCTGCAGACAGAGCCAGGGACACAAGATCTCAACAGCTCCAGTGTCTGGAGTGTCACCACCCCCCAGCCCCCTCAAGGGTGGCATGGCTGCTCCGAGGGGACAGGACAGCAGGAGGGATGCATAGGGAGAGCAGAGCACGTCTCTGGACAGGCAGCAGGCAGTGCTGGGGTGCTCCCAGCTGGAGAACAGCATTCCAGCTCTTGCCAGCTGCTTCCCCAGCTGCTGCACCCCGGATGCTCACAGAGCAGGTCCTAAAAGCAAGCACATCCTCACAAGCAGAGGGGAGGAAGGAGGAAAAGCAGAAAGCAGGTTGTCCCAGCAGATTCCCCCCTCCCCGAGCACCTCTCCCTCACCCTGCCACAGCACACCAGGAGCAGGGTCGGATATACCACAACGCAAATCAGGACAGAAGATCCAGCTGCCAGCAAGCCTGACCAGGGATGAGAGAGCCATGGACACACTCCTTGCCACGGCTGTTCAAGGACATATAAAGCAAGGACATCCCACTTCCTAGAGCAGTGGATTTTGCATGAAGGAACAGCGATGCCTCACCTATTTTGCAGCTGAAGTGTCAAACATCTGATCTGCTGCACAGCAGTGTCCTGTCACTCTTCTCTTCCCCTTCACTTTGCCAGTATGGCAGAGCAGTGGAAATTCAGCTCCCTTTCTCTGGTTAATGACTTACATGGAGGCTGGAACCCGAGCAAAGACTTGCCAGACTCTGTTCCCAACCAGCTGCTCCGAGATGCTCCTGAAATCTGGTTTAGGAGGCAATGAGACTCAGCCACCCAGTGGGAACACCACAGTCAGTCCCAGGCAGCGAGTGCGAGGCTCTTGCTTGGAGAGGGCGATTGCAGAATCCCTTCAGAGGTTGCTTCCTCCAAGTCGTTACTAGTGCTGCTGTCTACAGGAATATTATGGCTGTGCAGATCCTACTCCAATAACCTATTCCACAGCAAACCACTCCTCGCCCTGAGCAGGAACACGCTGGCCAAGGAGAGTCCACTCCACTGGAGTCCTTGAGGAGAGCGAGACAGCGTCAGCAGAAACCTTCACCAAGCGAAGCTTCAACAGCAGCAGGGGAACCTCCTCTTCAGCCAGCCTCAGCCAGGAGTGCTGAGCAATGACCAGTGCAACACAGCACTCAAAGCCACATCTCCTTCCTGCAGAGTAATGCCTGCTAAATTACTGCACCTACCCGGGGAGGCTTTCCTGCTGTCTGTCGTTTAATATTCCAGTATAGGTATGTTAGTACAGGATTATCCCTCCTTTGGAAGCACCAATTTAATAGGGGGAGAAACGGAAGAGGCAGAGCCCTTGCAACCTGTTGCTAGAAGAAAATCAACCCAAATGCCACCTATACACAAGATGTCCAGGCATGTGCTGCATCCGCCCCACCGGAACAGAGCCTCGTCCCCGGTCACAGCCGGGCTCGCTGCTGAGCTACACCGGGTTCCCTTCTGCCTCCCTCAGCCAGTGCTCTCCTCGCCTCTGAGGGGGTTTTCTGCAGAGGTCTCTGGGGATTCCTGTGCAGGAAGGCTGGTTTCATGGGCAGTCCTCAGGTTGGCCTGCTGGAAGGCACAGGAATCCAGGAACACACCGGGGATGCGGTCGCCAAAGTACAGCTTGCTGTTGGCAGCTATCGCCTGGTACTTCATCAGCTCCAGATATTCGGGAGTCAGCTTCAGCTAAAGGAAACAGAAACCAGAGACTCTAAGAGATAACTTTCTGGGCCCTGCAGCATTAGGTTTCATGTCAGGCAGCTGCCTCCTAGGGTGTGGGGCTGTTAGATCAAGTGTTTTTCCAGTGCAGCCCACCTGAAGCTCACCTCCTGTGTGGAGGAAAAGAGTGAGTGACCAGCTTCCCAGTGCTCACCTTGTTGGAGTCAGCCAGCTTCCGAGCAGTGTAGTACTCTGCATCAGCTTTTGCCTTCTCTCTTGCCAGGAATGCAGCATCTAACACAGCAGTAGAGGAGGGACAGGAAAGAAAGCATTAGGAAGTGAACAGCCCCATCACACTGAGCACCTGAGTCCTCATCCCATGGGGACCAACTGACCCAGGAGTGTCTGTGACGGCCTGTGTGGCCCTGTATCTGCCCTGCAGCTTCCTGGAGAGTTCCATGCACAGGGCAGGAACAATCCCAGCACATAACCCTGCACCCCTGAAGCACCCTCGATGACTTCTGCAGGTCTGAGGTTCCTCCACCTGCCACCACCCAGCCCCAGCAGTGTGGTTACCTTCAATCTCAGAAATCCGCTTCTCTGTTTCCTTCTCCATGATCTTCTGTTGGTAGTGAATTCTGGCCACCTGGGCAGCCTTCTCTGCCTCTGCAATCACAACAGGCTCAGCTGGGAAATTTGCTTCTCGGGCCTTGAGCACCAGCATCCTGACCCCAGCACCTGGCTGTAGTCTGCCACACCGGGAGCTGATTCCCTGCTCCCTCCCTTCCCACTCAGTGCCTCTCTGTACTCCAAGCAGCAGAGTTACAGGCAGAAAACACAGCACTGATGTCTGCAGAGCTGACATCCCATTTACAAGTGTGATCCCTCTGGCACAGGGACATGGAGCTCAAAGCCCAAACAGGTTTTCCAGCAGAGTGATTTCCTCTGTCCCTGCTGCGGGACAGAGGTGCTCCCTGCTCTGCTGCTGTGGGATTTTCACTCAGATGTTCAAAACAACTGCTTGTGCAGCCTGGTTGCACCTCCCTCAAGGAGCTGTCAGTAATGGAAGACAACATCCTGCCCCAGCTCAGCAGGGAAGGCAGGAATGGAGGCTCAGCCTGTGCTGGTGACATTACCAATGAGCGCTTTCTTCCGGTCTGTCTCTGCCTCCTTCTCCACCACCTTCTGCCTCTGGGCTGCAATCAGCAGCTTGGTCTTCTCAGCCTCCCTGCAAAGGGAGAAGTGTTATCCTGGGGAAAGGGAATGAGGAGCAGCTCTGCATCCCAGGAGAGGCCATGGAGACAAGGGGCCAGCCAGCTGCCAGCTCCCTGCTCACAGCTGTGGGGACCGGCTCTGTCTGCAGCTCTATGAGCAGGAGCACAGGCCAAAGGAAGGGATCACTCCCTCTCCATCTGGCACTGGTGAGGCCACATCTGGATGCAAGTCCAGTCTGAGGTGCTCAGGATGAGGAGCAGGGCAATGTGGGCTGGGAGCTGGGCTTGCTCAACCAAAGGTGAAATGAGATCCAACAGCATCTCCTTCGGCCCAAAGCATCCCAGAGATCTTGGAGAGGAGCTTATGGGCAAGACATCAAGACCCCTGAGCCCTGATTTCAGTATGGAAATGGGAAACAGAAGGCAAAAATGCACCTGATCAACACCTCTCACTCTCTGAGCACCAGGGAAGAGCTTTCCAACAACACTGTGCCTGTGCAGGACCTCAAAACTAATCAATGCCATTTTTTGTCCAGCTACTCACATTAGCTCAAAGTTTCTTCGGATTGCCTCTGGAATTTTGGGTTTTGTAACACGCACAGCCTGTGAAAGAAAAAGCGAGCACATTCTGAATGAAACCTTTTGATGCAATCTGAATAACCAAGACATCTCTTTGCAAAACCAGCTGCAGTGCTGTGGACAGTGGTGCCTAATCCTCCTGTCTAACACAGCTGAGCATGGCCACTCTCCCAGATGTGTCCTAAATTTCTGTTCCCTGACATCCATTCCAACCCACACTCCCACCAGGAACAGAGGCTCCAAGCCCCATCCAACCTGGCCTTGGACACTTCCAGGGATCCAGGGGCAGCCACAGCTTCTCCCAGCAACCTCTGCCAGGGCGTGCCCACCCTTAGCATAAAGCATTCATCTTTCAGTTTGAAACTGTAGTCCTTTGTCCTGTCACTGCAGGCTTTGGCAAAAAGCCTTTCTCCACCTTTTTAAATCTCTCATTATTGAAAGGCCACAACCCACCTGGATAGTGAGACCTGGTGCCATGACATTGAGGTCTTTCTGCAGGGCCAGCTTCAAGTTCTCATCTATCTGATCTGTGTTTGGAGGACAAAAGAGAGACCAGTTGGTTTATCATATTTTCCCCCACAACTTGTGTGGCAAAGAGTCAGCTGGCCTTGAGGAGCAGGTAACTCTACAATGTAAGATAAAGATGCTACCTTAGACCACTTAGTATATTGTTTCCTTTCCTATGTCCCCTGAAAAACGTTCCCAAAAGGAGAGTCATGTGCTAGTGACTGTAAAATTTCAGCTGTTGATGAATCTGTGTTATCTGAACTAAGTGCAAATCAACATCTCAGCAAGAAAGAATGCTCAGAGACTGTGGTAGAAGTCTATCCCTTCTCAGCACTTGGAGAACATTAATATTAAAATTCTGACAACCTTTTATCTTCCATAGGCCACTTTCCCCCTGCTCAGCTACTCAAAAAGGATCAGAACCTGCTCCTGTGGGGCACAGGTCCACCAAGGAGAATATGACCTGTACTAATTCCTGAAGCACTGCTACCTCCCTTTGAGAAAACCTTCCAGCTCTCCCTTGTTAGAGATAGCCAGAAGGAAGCTGTGAAAGTACAAAAGTGAATTCAGCAACAGAGCAGGGGATTAAAAGCAGAAAAATGCAAATCCATAATGAAGGCCACAGGCATCACTGCACACACAAAAGCAGAGTGCTTGCTTCATGCATCCAGAATAGGTGGGAAAAGACTAAAATCAAATTCCCACAGGTAGAGGGGGAAAGACAAAGACACCTGAGTCACTAAAGTTACAGGGGAAGTGGCGTGTGGATGTACGAGGAGCTGGATTCTACACTGCCACTCCAGCACAGGGGCAGTGTGCTCCAAGGGGCTGCCTGTAAGACATTCCAGGAAGATTCCAGTGGGATCCCAGCTGGGATCACCCAGCTGCCATCCACTTACCAAACAGCTCGATGTACACCTCCTGCAGGGTATGGGCACTGCAGAACTGATTCAGCTCGTGGTGGATTTTGTTGAAGATCAAGGTCTTGTCGTAGTCTGCCGTGTAATTCCTCACGATGTCGTACACTGGGGAAGGGACAGAATCACCACAGGTCACCACTAGCACATGTCAGGATGTCAGGGAAGGAGTGCAGCACTAGGACAGGGGTTTTCAGGACTCTGGTCAAAGCCACAGCTGCCCTGCCCAGCTGTCAGGTGCTGCTGGGACTACACAACTTCAAGGAACAGTCATGGAAAGATGTACTGCCTGGTCCTGTTTTACCATCTGCATAAACAAATGAAACAGCAAAGCCTCACCAGGACCTGCATGCATAGGAACAGGCACTGCTGTAAAAAATAGGGATCATTCCCACTACTAAAGCCAACCAGATCCAGCATCAAAAGGAGCAAGGCCAGCAGGTCAAGGGAGGGGATTGTCTCACTCTGCTCTTGCAGAGACCCCACCTGGAACCCTGTGCACAGTTCTGGCCTGCTCCCCCCACCATAAAAGAAGGACATGGAACTGTTGGAGCAGGTCCAGAGGAGGCCATGGAGTTGCTGACGGGATGAAGCACCCTCCCTCCAGAGTCAGGCTGGGAGAGCTGGGGCTGCTCAGTCTGGAGAAGGGAAGATTGTATGGAGAACCTCACAGCTCCTTCCAGGCTCTGAAGGAGCTACGGGAAAGCAGGATTGCCAGGACAAGGGAAATGGGTTCAAACTGACGGAGGGGAAATTTAGGTGAGATGTGTGGAAGCAATTCGTGGTTGTGAGGGTGGGCAGGCCCTGGCACAGGGTGCCCAGAGGAGCTGTGGCTGCCCCTGGATCCATGGCAGTGCCCAAGGCCAGATTGGAGGGGGCTTGGAGCAGCCTGGGACAGTGGAAGGTGTCCCTGCCCACTGCAGGGAGTGGAACAAGATGATCTTGAAGGTTCCTTCCAGCCCAAACCCCTCCATGACTATGAATTATAACAGTAATTCACCCTCCAGTGCCTCAGCAATGCTGGAGTCCTGCATTAAGCTGTGCTGCTGAACAATACAAGCTGTCTGTGTCTTTGGCTTGCTGAAATAAGAAGGTAAGAGGCTCCTGCATGGGTTCTGTCTCTGCAATTTTCTCAGGTGTTGAGCTGGAAGCACCTGGGATCAATGCTAAAGGACGGGGAGCCGTAAGGGAAAGAAATGGAAACAGACAGGGAAGTTTCCCTGGAAAAGGGAAGTCCTGCAAGCCAAGACAGATCTGCCACAGGACCAGTGAAGCCAGTACAGCTCTGCCTGTTGAAGCAGGATGGGAAATACCTGCATATGGGGCCAGCTTATTCACAACTTCTATTCGGTCAATGTAGATCATAACACCACCACTGCAAGGGAAAAGAGAGCTCATCAGTTACCACTGCAGCTGTTAGCAGTTAACATATTTAAAGCAAAGGCATCTTTATCCCTCTTTTACTATATTCTGAGCATTTTGCAATGAGATAGCAGCGAATCCCAGTCCCTCTCTCTGTACAATCACAAGCCTGCGAAGCACTTTCCTTTCCCTTTGTGATTTCCTACTCAATCAGCCAAAAGAAAACGTTTCTGAACAGGAATGTAGCTGCAGCTATCAGGAAAGCAGAGGGGAAGGCAGCAAGGGCAGCAGGTGACACCTGCCACAAAATACAGACACACCTCAGTTCTTCTAGGCAGCAACACACATTGAATGGAAAAAAACCCTTAATTTAATTCACACAATCACTAACTCCAGCAGGAGCTTGGCAAGCCCAGCAGAAAGGAAGGAACAAAGCACATGGCAGACTTTAATCCACGCTCCCAGCTCCAGTGTGATGGTGCACATGGCTCTCCAGGAACACCACGAGCACCTCAGCAGAGGGAGCCTGCAGGCAATCCTCTCCCTGAGGGAGGATGTGCTGCCAGACAGGCAGGGAAAAGGGGGAATCAGAGGTCACACTTGTCCCCAGCCTCTGTTCCTTCTGGTGTGGCTTTCAGAAAGTCATCCCCACCCCTGGGTACGTGTAACACTAGAGAAAAGCACAAACTCCACAGTGAAGAAAAAAAACCCTTAACTTTCAACAGCTCTAAGTCTCTTGAGAACCTAATTTTAACACAGAATACTCCTGGAACGATGTCCTTGGGACAAAGGCATATCACAGACCAGAAGTTTCAGCAGGAACTGTTTAGAGACAGCTCATTCCTGGCAGTGCAACTCCCACATTTCAAAAACACAGCCTCTGTGATGTTTTAACTCAAAAACATCTGCCACGACAAACTCCATTTCGTATTTTGCAGATCTTGATCTCTGGCAGCTCGAAGCCAAGTCTGCAGAAAAACAACCTGAACCTGCCTGTGTCTGTGCTCCTTTGGAAAAGGCCTCCCAAGCCAGCCCATGCTTGCTCCAAACCTGCTTCGTGACAATTATGAGCTAAAAACACTGGTGATGAATGGACCTTACCTGCTGCAAATCTGGCATTTCAATTTTAAAGGGATGTTAGAAAGAAAAAAGAGAGTGTCTGCAACACCCTGGATGCTATCAGGCCTCATCCACAGCCCCATATCACCTCCCTGGCAGGAAAGGGTCTGAAATGGCACCTCAGACCAGGGAGGACTATCTGACTCTACCAGCACCTTCCACAACAACCCTGCTGAGGATCTCAGCCAGTCTGGGACAATAAGTGGGATATTATCCACTGTTATTCCATTATTATTAATAATTCCTAAGTGTTTATGTGGTGTGGTAGGGGAGAAGTAAATTTTATCAGTCCTGCTGGTCATGCAATGGCTTTGAGGAAACATGTGTCACTCAGACCCCCAAGTTTGCAGGGAGAGAGGAACAAGCAGAAATCCATGCTGAAAAAAGAAATCCATAAAAGGAGGATCAACACATAGGCTTTGTGCACCTGACAGAAGTTGAAGCATACTTAGGCAGCAATGCTGCCTGACCTGACAGAACAAGGAGACAGCATCCAGGGAATGCCACAGGAGATGGACACAGGTAGCAGGAAGACCCTGGAAACCCTCGGACAACTCAGGATCTAACTCAGGATTTAAAATCTCTATTTAATGTATTCACTTAATGCTGCCAGGTACAAACAGGACAGGTAAAGAAAATCTGGGGAAGGAACACCCACACAGACACTGAGAAGCTTCTGATATAGATAAGGACACAGGCAACAGAATATAAAGATGGTGGAAGAGAAGCCCAGTATTTACAGTCTGATGGTTTAACCTGTAAGTACAAAACCTTAAACTGTTTAGGATCTATTCTGGTAGCAGACTTTGAACTGGGACAGTGACACTGCAGGTGTTGTTCCATTTGTTATTTATAAGCTCGTGTTTTACTATGGAAATGTGAATGCAAAGCTTTGGCCTCGAGCAGCCACAGACTTTGGATTCCAAATGCAGCGAACTGAAAAGCTCCTGAAAAGTGGACAGAGCTACTGGGACCTTTGGTCAGGAGTGTATTCAATTATTAACTGAGAACTGCTTTCACCAGCTGGCTGGTGGTTTAAAGCCCATTTTTACTGCCTGTACCTTCCCAAGCACCTGCATTGCACAACTGAACACAATGCTCAAATTCAACAGGAACTCCAAGAAATTTAATATGGGTTAAACCTGATTAAAATTAACTGTTTTATTAATGTTGCCACTAACATTCACCTTTTAATTTCAACATGGTCACTGTGTGTCACCACTGATTTATTTTCTTATACAGAAATTTTGTTGAGGATCCTGAATGTAAAAGACAAGGAGAGTTAAAAAAACCCTGAAGAGTCATCACTTTAACTTGTGGATGAACCAACGCAACAGGATCTGTAACCCAACTCAACCAGCCCTCTCTCCTGCTTGTTACAACTCAAGCAAGTCTGTGCTGATAGAAGAGTCAGCCTAATTATGCAGCAGGAATTTCTTATGGAAATGAACTGCCTCCCATCAGGAGGATTCCCATTCCCTGTTTACTTCTGTCCACTGCTGGGGTCAGCACTTTTATCAGCAATGAGACTCAGAGTGGAAATAACCAATCTGAGGGCAGAGCAAAGCACGAACAACAGGGAGTCAGCATGACTGAGGGGAGAAAAATTCAAGATAACATCACAATAAATGTAAACATCCTCTGAAGAGCAGCTCTAGCAAGAGCCAGTGTTCCCTCCTGTGCCTCTGCTCTGCCATACTGGGGCAGATGTGTGTACATTTGGGATTAATTTTATGGTAGCTGCCTTTACTTCCCAGTCATTCCCTGCGTCCCACAGCAGTAAAGGACCCTCCAGAGTGCATCTAGAAGAAATACAAATGGAAGCCATACCTTGTCCCACAAGGCACATTCTTCACTTCATCAGTCTGCAGCGTGGTCTGCAACACAAACACAGCCAGCGCTCACAAGCCGCTCCCTTCCCCGGGAAAGGCCTGCTGTGCCCAGACTCCCACAGTGGGAACATGGAGCCAGAAGTGCGTCCTTTGCCTCCCTTGTGATGCTGCAGGTGTGGGCAGAAGGCAAAGCTTCTCCTCACCTGCATTTCGGGGGGTGCACAGGCAGCTGTGCCTATTCCCCTGCTCCAGGGAAACAGCGACAGCCACAAACATGGACTGTCCTCCCTGAGTGGGACACTGCCAGCCCCAGTGCTGGGGAGACCTTTCCAAGAGGACAGCTCCTGGCTGCCCAGGGAAAGAGAGGGCACTGACCTGCACGGATTTGAAGGTGGTGATGAAAGGGAGCATGATGTGGTAGCCAGGGCCGCTCGGGCTGGTCAGCAACGCGCCGCCCCTGCGGAGAGGGAGCAAAACAGGGCAAGGCTCAGCAGGGTGGGAAACGGCAAGGACTGGCTTTGAGGGTGAGCAGGGACAGTTCAAACTGACAGGGCTCTCAGGGAATTGCATCAGTGCCTTAAATGTGCCAGCAATTCCCCAACAAAAAGGTGGAGTGCACCTGAACTTTACCTGCTGCAACTTTGCGTGAGGCCTGTGAGCCATTAACTCTTGGAGCAGGCAGCTATTGCTAAACCCTCCCAGCATTGCAACACTGCACAGAGCTGCAGGAACGCAGCTTTCTCCTCTCTAAATAGTTCGCTGGTAACCATGGAAAAATCCAGCCGTGGATGTGATACTGCCGGGGTTTGGATTTCGGCACAGCCCCTCGCCCAAAGAACAAAGAAAAATCCCCCAGGCTCTCCTGATCAACATGCCTGTGGTGAAAAGGAAACGGCCCACGGTGCTGAGTGGGCAGGGAAAGCATTCCAAAGCACCGACACAGCGGGAGCTCTGGCTGGGTAACAGTTTGGGACAAAGGTGACAGCTCTTACTGGCAGAGGGAGAGATCAACAGATATGAGAAGGCAGGACAGACGCAGAGCTTCACCGCTCTAAGCTCCGAAAGCCAGTTTATGAACAGGGCAGGGAGGAAGGAGAGGCAGGAAAAGCAGCTGAGGATTCAGAGACCCAAACACACAAGGGCTCTGCATGGGGCCAGGGTGTCTGGGACTCACCAGCATGGGCGGAAAGGAGCTGAAACAACAAGGGCTGCCCACCCAGGGGGGAAAAACCGGAGAGAAGCGCAGGACAGCGCAGTCCCGGGGCCAGGAATGAATCCCAGCTCCGGGAGGGCTCCCGGGGGCACCGTACCTGTAGTACACGGCCAGGTGTCCCTCCTCGACCCTGTGGATGGCGGAGTACAGCAGGAAGACGAGGAGCCCCGTGGCAGCCGCGGCCGCGGCCCCCGCCTGGGCCATGGCCATGCTCGCATCCCCTCCCGGCGCCGCGGGCTCCGCGGGCCCTGCCCTGCCACAGCAACACCGTCAGCGCCGGGCGGCACCGCCCCGGCACCGCCCCCGAGAGCGGGAGACACCCGCGACAAACGGGCCGGGCCGGGATGGGGACACGGCCGGGACAGGGCACGGATAGGGCCCGGCCGCGGAGGGCGGGACCGCCCGCCCCGCTCTGGGGCTGCCCCGGAGGGAGGGAGCGCCCGNGTGGGGATCTGCCCCCGTCACCGCCCGGCCCTGGCCCCCGCCCGTCCCCAGCCCTATCCATCCCCTGCTTATCCTAATCCCTGTCCCATCCCTATCCCTACCCTGTACCTATCCCTCCCCTGCCCCAATCGCTATCTCGGCCCCCATCCTGCACCTGTCCCTTGTCCCGTATCTATCCCTAGCCTCTATCCCTATCCCTGTCCCGTACCTGTCCCGTTCCCCACGTGCTGCCGAGGCCGCGCTCCCGCCCCCGCCGCGCAGGCGCCGCTGGCGCGCGGCACCATGGGCGCGCCGCTTCGGCGCGGTGTGATGACGTCACCGCCGCCCACCCGGAAGGTCTTCCCTGTTGCCAGGCAACGGCGTGATGGCGATGGCGGCGCGGCAGCGAGCAGGCCTCAGGGCATGTATGTATCACACGACAGAGTTTATTATATATATACACGCGCTATACATTCATGGGACACACGGAAGCGGCGGGCCCTGCCCGCACCCCCTGCCCTGAGGAGGCTCCACGGGCCGGGCCCAGGCCGCTCCCTGGGGGGATGGCCGGTGATGCCCACAGAACGCCGCTGTGCCCCACAGGGAACGCGGCCGAGCCCGCACTCAGCACACAGAAGGCACTTGGGTGATGCAGCACCTTGGCTCCTGGGGCTACTTCAGCCAGCTCCAGTCGAAACTCTGCAAAAAGTAGCAAAAAAAAAAAAAAATAAACCAAACTGAGCGTGGGTCTGGCGCCTGGATGTGTGTCCTGTTTGATGAAAAATCAGTCATTGCCCTTAGAAAGGATGCTCCCAGGAGTTAACACAATGCAGCACAGCACAGCAGCTGGACGCACTGAGCCCTCTGAGCCCATTCTAGTTTGGGAGATCATGGGATTTTCCTGGTGGCAAAGGATGAGTGCCTCCTCTGAGGAAAGGCTGAGAGAATTGGGATTGTTCAGCCTGGAGAAGAGGAGCCTCAGAGTGAGCTAACTGTGGCCTTCCAGTGTCTGAAAGGGGTACAGGAAAGAAGGAAAGACACTATTTCCATGGGCCTAGAGTCCCAGGACAAGGAGGCTTCACACTGTCAGAGAGCAGGGATGGATGGGATATTGGGAGAAACATGTACCCATGCACAGGGTGCCCAGAGAAGCTGTGGCTGAATCCCTGGAAGTGTCCAAGGCCAGGCTGGATGGGGCTTGGAGCAACCAGTTACTTTTTCCTATTCAAGGAGTCCCAGGGCATCCTTGGGTGTCCCCTAAAAGCCAGGTCCTGGCAGATACACCAGCACTTACCATCATGCTGTTCTGCTCCTGCCTCACCTCCTGCAGAATGCTGCTGAAGAGCTCGAGGTAATTCACATTCTCCCGGATCATGTCAGCAAAATTTTCCCTGCAGGAAGAAAAAAACCCTAAGGTGATGATTTCCAGCACCAAAAGTAACACCCCCATCAAAATGTGCTGTACTGGGGGGAAGGAAAAAAAAATCACAAAACAAAACAACCCAAAAAAGTCATTTGTAGTTTGTGCAGTGGTAGGTGGCACAGTCCTATAGCAGTGCATGTAGCATGTGGAATTGGCTCAGAAATAGAGAGCAGAGGTTGTTGAACAGAGAGTTCAACCAAATCCTGGATTTTTTAGAGCATTAACAACACACGAACTCCCAAAACTTGTCTGGGAAGGATAAAGCCCCTGAGATACTGAACCAGCCACGCTGAGCTCCCTGCAGTGGCTCCTCCCCAGCAGCTCATACCCATCTTCAGGAGCTGCCAGCGAGGACAGAGGGTGAGGAGCTGCGTTCCCTGAGGAGCTCTGGGGGAGCCACGTGGCTGCTGGAGTTGAGGCTGTCCCTTCCAAGCTAGAGCTGACCAGCGATCGAGAAGAGCTCTGAGTCTGGAAGAAAGAAATTCAGAAGAATTCAGGCTTAAATGTTACCTAGGCAAGATTTGGGATTACACATGAGCACTGTTAGTAACACAGATACATATGTGGGAACCAGGAGATGGCTTCAGGCACTGTAATTCATGCAAAAAAAAGCAGAGTACGCTTTAAAACACTTTAACTAGGAAAGCACCTATTCAGCTTCTGCTTTTACCATTTCAGGCTGCCTCTCTCTGCAGGGAAAATAAAACCAGCCATGGTGTGGCAGTTACCCCTTTTTGCTGAGTTTACTTTGACGCCTCCTGGCTCGTGCACTGGAAGGAAGTGCAAACAAACAGCCCAACAGCTACTCACACAAGCAATTTTCAGCAAATGCCATATCTCCCTTTGTCTTTTTCCCTGCATCTGCATCACCGAGTTGTCAGCTTCCTTGATGTTATTTAGAGCCACTTCAATCTCAGGGAGCAGGTCAATGATCTTCTGCTTGCAGCCCAAGAGCTTGCTAGAATAAAAACCAAACACAAAGTCACTTCCCAGCACATTCTGGCAAGACCAAAAGCCCCACCTTGGGATTCAAGATACTCGAAAAATTAATGTACAAATCACTGTGGTGTCATCTCAGCTCTGTAACACTACTATTTTTTTTTCTTGAAGATCTGAATTCCAACTTCCAACCAGCAGAATTTGCCTCATTTTAAAGTGAACTTTTGGATGCTAATCATCATGTTTTTAAAAATTAAGTGGAAACTCGACACAGAGGAACAGAATTAATGCTATGAGAAAAGTGTGTGGAGTTTTCTGGGCTCTGACCTCCATGGTCTTCCCTATCCTTTCCTACTACAAAGCTCCAAATGCTGCAGGCTGGATTTGTTTGAAATTTTATCTGCATGAAGTACCTGAGGTGGCCAAAGAGCTCCTTGAGGACTCGGTCCTGGCTCTGTACTGTCTGCACAATGATCTTCACCATGTCTGTGCTGTCACTGTAGGCATGATCTGGAAGGGCCAGTAACCACCATGTTAGTAAATCCTAGCAGTATTTCCTGGGTTCCAGTTTAAACAATTAATCATGGGGTGAAAGTGTGAAACAGCCTTTAAACCATCTTCTTCCATACCTGGAGGTCGTGCTTTTAACTGCTTGTACAGGTCTATGGCTCTCTGCTCCCTTTAAAAAGAAGAATATGGATCAGGCAGGTGTCAGCAGCCAGGTAACTCAAGAAAAAAAAAGCACTGCAGTGAAGGGATGCCTCTCTGAACTCAGACACTGGACCTTCTCCTACAGCTGGTGCACAAGCATGGCCTTAGGAACACAGGGATGTTCTTTCTGTGGTGGAATCCAACACTTTCTGAAAAGCTGGCTCTCTCTTTCTCCAATTATGCATTTTCTTCTCAGAAAACCACACCAAGTAGACCTTATTTTCAGTTCCAGATTTTCACAGGGCTCAGCTGTGTTTTCTTTCCCCTGTATCTTTAATTATCCAATTTTATTTTTGAAACTGTGATTGCACAACTGCCTGAGAAATTCTTGTTCCTGTTCTGCGTTTTTTGCCTGAATTTTAGTGATATTCTGTAAATGGAAAGAGACAGCATCACAAGCAAGATGACTGTGCTTCTCTTCTTCCCATTAAATAAACATTACTTCTTTCAAGTATTTCCAAAGCAGCCAAACTGAAAACTTCCAGCCTTGAACAAAATCCTCCCTGATATAAATCCCAGTCTGTCAGAAACAAGCAGCAGTTTCCCAGCTCCGACCCTGGTCTGCAATGGTGGAATTGCTTAAAAATAATGTTTAAGGAGGCATGATCCTGATTAGTCTGAGGTGCTGCTGCAGGAGGTGGCTTCTCCTTTGCACCACTTCCTCCCCCGTGCACCAATTCTTCTGCAACTACACAGGATGAAAAGCAACTTAGCAAAGAGGGAGGGTGGAGAACATGCCAGGAGCAGGCACATTTCCTCCCTGAACAGTCAGAGTTGTTCTGAAGAGCTCTTGTTAACAGATTTAATGGCTGTTAAATCCCTCTCTTTTAGAATTGCCACTTGTGCTCTCAGCAGCAGCCCAGTAACTGCTTCCTATGTCTTCTCAAGATCAGAAATACCATTTAGTTCTTTCATATTTTAATACATTAAAAAAATCAATTTTCCAAAAATGTAAGTACCCATGAGATATTTACCCTTTGAAAACACAAAGTATTTAACAGGGTTTTACAATGACCACGTAGTTTTCTCACTCAACAGTAGGAGTGTCACTCCTCTCCAACACCAAAGGAAATCCCCAGCTGAGATCAGATTTATCTCAGTCCTGGGATCTTGTAAGATGAGGTTCCATAGTTCAGTGACAGGGAAGTGTCCCACAGGTGGTGGGATCTTTACTTTCACCAGCAAAATTATCTCAAATCAACTGTACACTTCTCTGCACTTGTGGTTTGCATTTCAGAATCACTGAGGGAACCAACAGGGGGGAAAATAACCCTCAGGCACTGAAATACACAAAATCCAATGATATGCAGTAAAATTGAGAAGCACAGGACTTACAAACTCTCCATGACCTCTCCCTGGCGCCTTGCATATGGACTCTTCTGCAGTTCCACGATTTCGGTGTGCAGAGCCATGATCTGCTCATCCAGGTAGCCAATATCTTCAGCCTGAGGTGAAATGTGGGCACAGATCAGACTGAAGGAGAGAATCAAGGAGCTAAAGATCCCCAGAAAACTTGTTTGGATGATGGGCTGACTGCCTGGAGAGCTCAGGGGACAAAAAAGCTCTTTGACACAACACTGCTACCATAATTGAGGTTTTTGTTCTCAGTGCATGGTATCACCCACAATTAAACCTCTGACCAGCAACACTGGCTGAGAAAAATCAGTTTCTTCATAAATCATCTCTCCATGTCTCTGGATTGTCTCCTAGACAGATTGAGATATCCCTGTGTATAGAATGAAGCATTTTCCATTCCTGATGAAGGGGCAGGGCAGGTAGAATAACAGAACATAATTCTGATGATTTGCCAAGTAAATACTGGGCGAGGTTCCTAGTTATGTCCAAAAAGCCTTGAATTATTCTAGTAGAAGCAGACACCTTTTTATCCATTCTTCAGGTAACAAAGAAGAGATTACTTTTATTTAAAACTAACTTGCATATTTACTTGCAGCATGCCAGTGATTTATGTCTGTACTCCTCAGTGAAGTCCTGCAATTTGGAAATTGATGCATAGCAAGTGACTGGGTTTCAGCTTCAGCAACTGGAATTTCTGTGTGCAGAAAATCCAGCCAGGAAGATTCCTGACCCATAGCAACACTATTTTTTTTGGGCAGCAAGTCATGTGTCTCTGCATTCCACTTTCCTTTTTGGAGAATTGAGTCTGGTGACTTTTGTTGTTTTTGTCCAAATCCATTCCAACTTTTTAAATGCACCTGCAATGATATTCCTGTTCCCACAGCAGGCAGGATATGAAACACTGAAGGGACACAGCAGAGACACATTAAATCCCTGTCACAATCTCCCTCACACAGAGGTAATGCAGCTTCTTTAACATCCCCTACCTGTGCACACTGAGAGGCTTTCTCTTCCATTTCCTTCCAGGCTTTGAGCATCTTCTCTGAAGCTGAAGAAAAAAAAAGAGTCGTTAATTTATAAAAAGACGTTAGGACACAAAAATAAAGCAAGACTTGAGTTTTACCTATACTGGTGTAATTTGAACACAAAGAACACGATGCTGAATCTCCTAGCAGGAGTCATGACCCAGAGATCACAGAGACAGCAAAGCTGCAACTCTGTGCTCAACCTTAACTCACACACAAACCCTTCAGTACTACTTCACTGCTTGCAATCACTGACTCTTGAGTCTTCAAATTCCACCGTTAAGCTCAACAACTGCCACTTTTGATTGAACACAGACTGTCCAAACCCAGTTCACAGTGTCTTTCCATTTTCCATCATCATCCTTAAGCCCAGCCATCATTTTTGACTCAGGTCGCATTTTTTAGCCATACATATTCAAACTATGTGTAAACTTTGCTATTCTCTCCTGAACACTATTTCTTTCTGGGACATGAAACTGTAGCTGATGTTTTTTCAGCCCATCTCTCATCCTGACAAATAGTTTCTCCTTGTAACAAGCACAGCAGCTTGCTAGCACTGACAGCAAGTGCAGCAGCTCTGCCTCCTACTCGGTGCCCAGTCAGAACTCCAAATGAATGAGACTCTGAATGCATAGCAAATATTTACATCACCAGCACTATTAATGCTCCTGTTTTCTGTTCTCAGTGGAGAACAGCTGACCACCTGTCTCACCATCACTGAAGTCTCCAAAAACATTCTGGTTTTTATCCTCCTGCCAAACTCTTCTCCTGCACCTCCCCTAGCTAAAACACACCCACAAAGACGCTGAGCTCCTTTCCAGCATCACAGGAGATACCCAGACAAGTCTTCCCCAATACCTACATATGCCATAAGCCATCTGGTCACTGTATCTCTCCAGGTCGAGGCGAATGCTCTGGTGGAAGAACTCCAGCTTTGCTTTCAGCTGCTGGGATGCTGACACCATGTTGTTCTTCATTTTGATCAGGTTGGCGTTATACCGAAGGAGGCTGAGCCTAACAGATGGAACAAGGACAGCACACATGAGCTGGAAAGCCCAGCTGGATTTAAAAAAGAGGAAATTCTCTTACTCTAAGGGTGATTGAGCACTGGCACAAGCTGCCCAGAGAGGCTGTGGAGTCTCCACCTTTGGAGATATTTGAGTCCTTTTTCAGCATGGATTGGGCTGGAGGGCTTCCAGAGGACCCCATCCACCTCAGCCACGTTGTGAGACTGAGCATATTCAAGTGGTTTTTGGTTATTATCAATGTCAGGCAATACCCAGCACAATTCCTGGAGTGGAATAAACTCCCAGCCCAAATATGTTTTATAATGTAAAGGCACAGAACAGCAGAGGACTGTAAAACTTTGGGAACCAGAACTCCCTGAAATGCACAATTCCAGGCAAACAGAGCCTGTGCTGGCATAGCAGTTATCCTTCTGAATGAGTGACAACTCACATGGCAGCTCTCTGTCCCTGGAAGAGCCTGCTGTAATCTTCCTTCAGCCCAATGACATAGTGAACCGCTTCTGCCCACACCTTGCGCAGCTGAGGGATCGGCAGCTGGATTTTGCTGTCCTGGACTGAACACAGGAGAAACAGTGCAGTGACAGCTCTGGGAAAATGACAACATTCCTAATTCCTGCTTCAGGTGCCTAGGAAGCCAAGTTCTGCTCACTCAATTTCCAGGTGATGCTGCTGAAGCAGGTACGAGCTTTTCATGTCTCTCCAGATATATGACATGAGCAGGGCAAAACCCCGTAGGGGGTTATGGCCAAAAAACTCTTAAATTTAGTTGCTCCGTTTAATCCATTGATACTGGTCACTGTCCTGACCTGTTTAATCTGAAAACGTCTTCAAACCTTTTACAGGTTTCATCTCAGATTTCCTGATGTAGATGTTTAAGGGGAAAAGAAGCAGGTGCATTCCTCGACAGAGATGGGAACTGTCAGTACTCTGGGGTTGCAATAAGCACGGTGTAAAAAGCCTTTGCTCCAAGGGATTCAGCACAATGGTGCCATGCAATGAGATTCAAGATGAGGAAAACCACTGGAGACAGGCCAAAGAAAATTAAGTTACTGCATGTCACAAGGCATTTTCTTCACACACAGATGTCTCCTGTCTCTGACACTACTCTGACACTACAGAGGGTCATTCATACAGATACAGATTTATGATAAATAAACCTTCAGAGAGGTCTGCTCGGTTGTGCAATGACTGCTGTCATCTCAGAGACAAGTAGGGGAAGCAGCAAGCAGAGAAGCAGCTTCCTAAAAGCACAAACTGTCACTGCCAGGGCTCTGACGTCAGGACAAGGTGTTAGACTGCTACAGGTTCTTAAATAATTCTCTCTAAATCAGACAGAGCCCTTCAAGACAACACACAGGGTTTTATAAAGCAGATTTCATTTCATTTTGCATGAGAACAGCACTTCCTCACCACACTCACCAATGTAGTTGACACAGTCAGACAGGCTCCGAGAAGCAAAGGGGCCATCGTAGACAGTTTTGCTTTTATCAAACAAATAGACCATGTAGCTGTCCCACCCTCTCTGGAAAGAAAAGAGAAGAGAATATAAGCAAGAGAAACCCCAAGCAGCCCCTACTAACCCTAAGATAGACAGAACTCTATCCTAGTAATTAATTAAATATTTAGGCACAGTACAAGTACAGAAACCTGCTTACATTACCCAATAAAAGATTTTTACAATTACTACATTTACAGAGCAAACTGTCTCCTGCGGGAGAAGATTTTGGCAATTTATCTTCCCTAAGATTTTGAATTTCCTAAGAATGTGAAAGAGATGAACAGAATCCTTCTTACCACACCATCAATAACACACTGGGAAGCAGGTTTCCGAGGGTCCAGGCAAATCCCTGTTTCCAACAGCAGCTCCTGATTTCCAGTGCTTATTCCAGTTTCAAACTCAATGCGATTCTGAAGGGAATGAAGGCTTTCCTCAGGGTGCAAAAGGAAGGACACAATCTTGGCAGAGGTCATGTTTAGGATGTGTACTATCTGTAAAAAGAGGACAAGTAGATTACAAATCCTTGGATATCAAAGGAACACAAGCCACAGGATCAAAATGGAAGCATCATTTGGTTTTAATAACGACAACAATAAATTCAGGAGTAAAGCCTCACATAAAAAAACTCAAAGCCTGGACCTGTAACTTTTAATGTCAGAGAAAACAACAATCCAACACGCTTCACAAGCCCTGCTGCAGCTTAATTACATCAAAAGAATGGAGACAAAATTATCCTCCTGTTTATAAACAGGTTTGCCTTGGCTAGTCTGACTCCAGCAAAGCTCAAGTAATTATCTGAAGAGTAAAAATCAGGTGAATGTCACCTCTGTTCTACTACAGGCATTACTACCATAGTACATGAATAACCTAGAGGTCACAGCATCAACAGTGAAGTCTTGGAAAACTTATTAGCAAATATTAAACCCTTATTTGATCCTGGTGAGCCCTTTCCAAGATAATAAACAGTAACAAGGGTCATCCTTCTACTCCAAATGTAAAGCTAGAGGAGATTTTAATTGCAGGAGATATTTTGTCTTCCAGTATGTATTGGACAGGCTGTATATGCACCCACTTCCTGACACCAAGAAAAACAATTCCTCCTGACCCTGGAAGCTGGATGATGCCAGGATTACAGCTTTGCTCCACTGAATACACTCTCTTGCCTCTGGGATGCTTCCAGAAGGCCTTTAAACCAGCAGCAGCCCCCACTTACCTTCAGATTCAGTATGTGATCCATTATTAGGAAACACCTCGGACGATTGGTCTCGGGATCTGAACCTCCACCCCTCTGCTGGGGATCCCAATTCAGCATCAGCTGCAACCAGTTTTCCATGGGTTCTACAATCAAACTAAAGCAGAAGGGCTGTAAGAAGAAGCTCACAACAGAAGCTGTAAGAAAAGGGAGGCCTTCACCGGGCTGGAGCAGCTCTGACCATCTTTGTAAGCAACAGGCACGAGAGAGCCTGAAGTACCCAAAAAGAAGCCACTGGGTACAGGCTATCCCTTAACAGCAAACAGCAGCTTGCCAGGAGCCTGAAACACTCCAGAGAAAGGAGGAGGAGCTCTCAGTGCTTGGGATGAAGGAGGAAGAGCCCTCAGTTTAGAACTGTGATGGGGACACACGTACCTGCAGAGGCTGTGCGGCTGTGGCAGGTGGGTGCTGAAGCGAACCTCCCCGTTCATCTCTTCAGAGGCAAAGATGTGCTTTGGGTCCTTCTTCTTGATTTTTTCATGCCTGGAAAATAAATTTGTGTAGATACTGAGGAGTGTTACTTTTGTAAGGGAGCAACTGAAGACAGCAAAAAAGTGCCAGTGTCCAGCAGCTTTAGAAAACAAACTCATCTTTCAGGACAAAGATGCCATTTCCAAGCCACTCAGAACATTCCCATGTGCAAGAGAGGAGCCCTTCCAATTAACTCTGCCTCTGGAAAAATTTCCCTCTTCCCTTGTGCTAACAGAAACCCAAGTTTCCCATTTTTTTTCTGTTTCAGAACCACCCTTTTAAAAACAAAGCAAACATACACTCCAGGCACAGCAAGACAAGCAGAAACCTCCCTATGCAAGTTAAAGCCTTTCAGCACAGTTTTAAGCATTAGCACTTCCAAGTACCTCTTCCAGAATAAGTGTCTTACCAGGCAAATGGCTGCAGATTATGTAAGAAAGGTCTAAATCCTGCAATGCATTCAAACACCATTGTCCCAAAGCTCCAGTAGTCAACAGTAACAGAGTAGGATTTGTTCTCAAAGAGCTCTGGAGCCTAAAAACAATCACAAAGAGACACTTTGACTGTGGTGTTTCCTTGCATTTCTGCACAGACAAAGCTGCATCCAGGTGTTTCCCCTCAGACAGGACACCCTTGGGACAGGTCCCCAGGATCTCCAGTTTTGGAGTTTTCAGCTCTTGGCAGTGCCAAGCCAAAGCTGCCCTGCCCCAGTGCTGGCGACACTAAAAAAAGTCTTACCAGATATTGCAATGTTCCAACAAATGAAGTGCATAAACTTCCTTGATCCAGATCCTTTGCATAACCCAGGTCTATTATTTTGTGAACAATCTGCAAACAGTTTAAACAGTTCATCAGAAGAGCAAATGCTGAGGGGGAAAGAAAAAAAAACACCAAACAACCCAAAATCTGCTCAGTGACAGCCACAGAATACTCTCAAGAGGAAAACCAGAATGGAAATTCTGGAGAAAGTCCATGGCAAAGCTTCAGTAACAGTGTTAAAGCTTTCAGTAAATGTACAGTTGAGTTGCCAGTGCACTTCAATGTGACAGCTTCCAGAAATGACAGTGGAAACACACTGACCACCTGACTCACCTTCCCACCTTCATCCTGAAGAACAATGTTTTCAGGCTTTAAATCTCTGTGTATAATTCTGTTCTCATGCAAATACTGGATACCAGACCCTGAAAGACACGTGGTTGTTTTAACAGAAAATAAAATTCACATTGATTAAACATACATGTGATAAAAACCTAATACTGGGGGGCAAGTTCCCAGCCTTCCACGATTTGCCAACCATTCACTTCTACATTTAACAGCCACCAAATCTGTGTTTCTTCTACACCGCATTTTCACATCTTTGCAAAGACGTGCCAAAGACACTCAACATATTATGAAAAAAACAAAAAACAGAACAACATTCTGGAAAGGGAACAAGGATAAAGGAATTCAGCTGGAAGTCCTCTTGAGCACTGAAAGGACAGAAGTCCAGGCCAGTACTTTAAAATACTTTTTCATGCCAAAACTTGTTCTTCCTAAAAGCAGTGACAGGTTATCTGTAAGAGAATTAAGAAAACAAGGAGCTTTCCTGGAAAACCTTTTTCCTAGAGAAACCCAGGCATTACTCTTTATCAGACAGCTCTTCCTTCCTGTGGTGTCCAAAAAAACAGGTACTTTCCAATGAGTCTGATTTTTAATACTCTGCTCATTTTAGTTCCCTTTTCATGGTCAGCTGAAAAAAGCAAATGCCACTACACTTAAAAAAAAAACCAAACCAAAGAAAAACCAAACGAAAAAACAAACAAAAAGAAAGCACTAACTACATACCAATGTCACTAAGCAGAGAAAGGATTTGACTTTCCTTCAGCCCACAGCAGTTTTCTGGTTTGTTTAACAACTAAAAAAAAGCAAAAGGTGTTCAGACCCACACTCGCAACAGTTAACAGCAAAAAACTTTTCCCATCCCCTGCTGAAACTACCCAGCAAACAGCACAGCTCAAGGATCATTCCAGCTGAATGGGGCAGCTGACTTGTGCAATAAAATCATGGCCAAGAGGATAACTCAAACAAAACGAAAATTCAGAAAGCAAAGGGGTAGGAGACAAAGGCAGGGCCACAGGGCTGCAGGCAAGGGAGGCTCCCCCTCAGCACTGTCATAATGAGCTGTCAATAAAAGCAGCCTCAGCAATTTCTGACTTTTACTGCACTCAAGACTTTTAGAGGTGACTGAGGTGCTTCAGCCCTCACCATGGATTCACAAGGAGAAATTAATAGTGAAATGAAACACAAATGATGCCAAACAAGAGGAACATTTAAAGAACACAATCAGAAAAAAATAAGGTGGTTTTTTTTTCCTTTAAGGAACAAGGCAGTACAGAACAGCAGGTGGAATGAAGCACGTTACTTCCTAAATTGTTTCATCAGAAATTGAGTGACTGCAAGCACTGCATTGCAAGTAAAGCTAATTTCTCAGCCAGTCTCTAATCTACCTGCAGGGAGTCTCCAAACTTCTACTGCAATAATACAACAGCCAGATGTCTCCGAGAACAAAGCCAGATGCGTGTGTCTGCAACCCTCAAATGCTTTTTCATCTATGTCCCTTCTTTTGCTGTGACTTAAATCTTAGAAGTGTCTCTGGACTGTTTTTAACAACTCCAAACCATATAATGGGATGGGGTTACTGCATTCACCAGCTGCCCATGGTGCCCAGGGCTGTAACACCAGTAACAAACACTAAAGAAAAATGAGTTTCCTGACCACGTAGATGAAGTGATTTCTAAGCAAATCCTGATTTGGCAGGGATTTGCTGCTTCAGCCCTACAGAAGTTGCTGCTTCCTCAATCCAGCTGTAACGGAAAGAGCATAAACTATCAGGTCACGAAGCCACTGCCTGGGGAACTACTGAAAGGCTCCTTTATTTTAGTGTGTTGCCAGTGTGCAGATTGACAGTTCCCAGTTCAGCAGGAACAGCAAAGGTTCAGAATCCCCAGAGGCCCCAGCCCAGCCCTAATAGGCCCATTCCCCCTGCTGAGAGCAACATAACACTGGATACACGTGAATCCAAACACGTCAGACTCTGAACAGATGGAGACACAGCAGCAAACAAGCCAAACATGCTGGGTGGCAGCAGCTGCACTAATGCTAAAGCAGCTCCACGAAGGGACACACTCTGCCAGGATAAGAGTATCTGCCCTTGGGCTGCCCTCTGGTTTCAGAAACACAAGCCTCATTTCCCACATGTGACTTTTTCCCACCTTACTTTACTTCCTCCCACCTGTACCCAGAAGGAGAAGCACCACAGAGCAGAGGTGGTCACAGGAGCAGCAGCAGGACGCTTTGTTTGGGTTTGTGTTATTCGGTTTTATTGGAAGCAAAGCAGCAGTACCTTGCGGAGGTCACCCCCCGAGCAATATTCCATGGCCAGGAGAGGAACGTCGTTCACCAGGAAGTTCATCTCCTCGGGAACTTCGCAGGCTCTGACCACGTTGGGATGGTTCAACCTAAGCACACGAAGAGCTGGATGAAAACTCTCTCGGGAGACAACAGATTCCAGTGTAATCATGTTTTATGTGCCAGGGACAGCTTCTGTTCCCCACAGGAATACCTGCTCACTCAACCGGCACCTACCATTACCCAAATGCATAAAATCCATACCTCAGGAATACACAAACCAGTGATGAGTAGAAACCATGTCTCAAAGCCAAGGTACAGGTACTCAAGTTCTGAATTCTTGTACAGTCCTGGCAGTCATTACTTGTGTGTGTGTGTGTATGTGCTGCTGTACGTAGGAACAGACTCCCCCTGGCCCAAATGTTTCACAAGAATCCCTTAACGCCTGGGTAACTGCACCAGGCAGGTGAAAGCCACATTCAGAGGGAAAAATTAACCTCTCCAGCTGAATTCAAACAGCTGCTTCCTGACTGTCTCTAATACATGCTACTCTTGAGAATAAATGACATATCCAGAAGGAAATGAAGGCAATTTAATTCTCTCTACATCTTCCAAAGCCTCTGGACGCCAATGCAAGAACAGCTTGTGACTTAGTGGTGCTTTTCAGCAACCAAATCAGACATAGCCAAGCCTTGACTTGCACATTCATGCTCCCTGTGAGTGGTTCCCTCCCATCAGGGCACACAGTGAGCAGGTGAGGGTAACAAAGCAGGAGCTCAGAAAAGCCCTGAACAGCAGAGTCACTGCAGGCCTTGGGGAGGACAAATCAGAGCATCCCACCAGTGGGACAGAGGATTGTCTGCTCCAGGATCTCTTTCTCTCTCAGGAGCAGTTCTGTGAGACCCAAATACCCAGAGGCAGCCCCCACATCCATGAGACCAAAGCTGTCCGACCCTGTTTCACCTGCTGGAGAGGGAGGGTGGGCAGCACAGAGTATGACTTTCTCACGAGAAAATGTAAGGAGAATTTATTCTTTACATTCGGCAGCATAACAGACAAAAAGCAATTCCAGGATCCCCGGGTTGCTAAGTCAAAAACAAAGGTACCGCAGGGTATGGAACACGTGGGTGTTCCCAAGTCACATCAAAACCCAACCCACAGGGCCGTGTGAGTTTGGAGGAATTTCGGATGAGTGAACAGCCCAGGCAGCAGAACAGGGCAGGGGGCTTGGGGATCGTCAGCTCCCAAGCCAAGCCATGAGCTGGGACACTGGGATGAGACAAAAACAGGCATGCCAGGTGACAAGCGGTCCAGGGGCTGACATCCGGATGTCCCCACTCCCAAGCTGGCTCAGCAGCCAAGGCACCAGCTGTCCCCACACCACTGTCCCGTCTCCCCAGCCGTTCCAGGGGCTGACTCCCGGCACTCCCCTCTCCCGGCCAATCCACGGACTGACCCCGCTGTCCCCTATTTGGCCAGTCCAGGGGCGGACCCCGGCTGCCCCTCTCCCTGTCTGTCCGGTGCCGCCGAGCCGAGCCGAGCCGAGCCGTGCCGGCCCGCCCGCACTCACTTCTTCATGATGTCGATCTCGTGACACCAGCGGTCCTTGTTCTTGACGCTGAGCTCCAGCCGGCACGACTTGATGGCCACGCGGTCGCCCGAGTCCTGCGGGACACAGCGCCGTCAGCCGCCCCGGCCCGGCCGTGCCCTCCCCGCCGCCCGGCCCGGCCCCACCTGGTGCTGGTACAGGCACACGTTGCCGAAGCCGCCGGTGCCCAGGCGGTCGCGCATCTCCCAGGGCCCGCAGCCGCCGGCCGGGTGCCCGCGCAGCGCAGCCCCGGCGGGGGGCCGCTCGCCGGCGGCGGGCGCGGGGGGGCCGCCCCGCTCCATGGCTCAGCCGCTCGCTCCGGCACTCCGCCTTTATTGCTGCGTCACCGCCAGGCGCCGCCCACGCCCGCCCGGGGCCGACGCCGGCAGCGCCGCCTCAGTCCCGGAGGGAGAAGTCGAAGGGCTCGAACTCGCGGCGGAAGGCGCGGGCCTGCGCCGCCTCTTCGGGCCGCTGGGCGGCGCACTGCCGCCAGTCCGCGCGCTGCGGCTGCGCCAGCAGCGCCTCGCTCGCCAGCACCTCCCTGCAACAACAGCGCCGTGACGTCACCACTGCGTCACGGTGACGTCACCGTAACGTCACGGTAGGGGCGGGGTCGGCACGCACCTGCCGAACTGCAGCGGGAAGCGGCCGCGGATGCGGTGGAACAGCTTCTCCCCCGTGTCCAGCTCCACGTAGAAGTACGGCGTCCCCGGCTGAGCCACCTGCGCGTTAGGAAGCACAGAACCACAGAATCAGTTCGGCTGCAAAACACCTCCGGGACCATCGAGTCCAACACAGGACCTGTCCCCTCCGTGTCAACTACAGCATGGCATGGTCCAGTCTCTACCCTAAGCGCCTCCAGGGCTGGTGACTCCACCACCTCCCTGGGCTGCCCCTTCCAATGTCTCATCACCCTTCCTGTGCCTAAAGGTGCAAAGAGACATTGGCTCTGAGAAGAGCTACCAGGTGACAGGCAGACCCTCTTCCCAGCCAGTTCAGCTGTCCCCATGCCATGGTCCTCTCTCCTGGGGGGAACCTTGGAAAAATAACCCACAAACTGCCCGAGGTCAGTGCCTGACCTCAAACAATCCCTTCCATGGGGGAAGGAGCAGTGGGTCACTTCCTGCTAGGACCACCTATGGTATTTTGTGGTTTAATTCTGCTATGACTAAATGAGAACCACGCAGTCTGGTCATTCCTAACCTCATCTAGGTCACCCCAGCACATTTTAGAAGCCATATTCACATTTCTCAGCTGAGAAATCATCTGTTGTTCATGGGAGCTTTGCCCAGAGCAGAACACCTCTGGCACATCCCCAGATCAGTTCCAAGAGGTTCTGTCTCCAACAGCTTAACCCCACCCCACAGAGTGACCTCAGAGGGGAAGTGGTGAAATGTGGCCCCATACTTGCGCGATATCCGAGTGCTCTGGGATTTCCAACAGTTCAATCTGCTGTTCCTGTGCTTGTGTAATAAAGGCCTCCTTGATGTCTTCAGAAGTACAGAGGTCCAGCGGGACAGGAATCACCTGAGAGGGAGGACAGTTCCATAAAAGAAGACGAGACCATCCATTTGCAGAAAGCCATCAGTCCATCACTGGAGCTCGTGGGCTCCTCAGTACAGCTCAGCCTCATCACACAAGACAGGTGAGCACCCATCTCTACAGGCTTAAACTTATGAGACTTTTTTTTCCTGTTGGAGCTGGACAGAGAGCTGAAAACCCAAAGCTTGAAAGTTCTCAGCACAGCCTCCTCCCTTCTCATCTCTGTGGTAGTTCTGCTACAGCTCTGATACACTTACAGACCTGCCACACGCAGGAACCACCAGAATAAACCCCAAAATTACTCTTCCAATTCATCTGGAGTTTATATTCACTGCAAGTTTGTTTTCCCACAGCGACAGCCAAACCATACCTGTAGCTGCAGATGCTGACTCCTATAGTTCCTTTCAAATAAGACGTATCTCTTTCCCTTGCTTCTGAAAAATTCCTTTAGGGCAGCCTTGTACTTGGTCACTTCTTCCAGCACCTCTGAAGACAAGTCCACCACTGACTGATAGTGCCCAATTGGCAAGATCAGGACGTGGTCAGGTGACAAACCCCCTTTGGCCAGGGCAAGGTAGCACTAGAGTGAAACAACACACACCAGTTACTCACTTTGCTGTAGGAATTTACTCTCTGACTACTCAGTCTGAGTAGCCCCAGCCTCAGGAACAGGAGAGTCTTCTATGCTGCTTATTAGGGATTGTTTATTAGCCATTTTATTTAAATTTATTTTTATACTGAATTTATTAATCACTAGAGGAATGAGAAAGAGCCAAAGGGACTGCCAAAGGGACAAAAAAATAGTATCTTTTGATTGCCAGGGAATGCTTTGTCTGCAGGGAAGCTGCTGAGTGAACTTCACCACTGAGGCAAGAATTTCTTATTCTGACACAAAAATCCACTTAAAAATTTAAACTAAGCCTGTGGACAAACCTGTCCCTGTAAGTGGACTATGCTGTACAAGAGCAGTAATTTTAAGTAAAGTGCATAAAATAATGATGGACTGAGCTTCAAAGTCAACATCTCAAAGTACATCTTGGAGATACCTTATTTTTCATCTCTGTAGAACAAAACTGTAACTAGCCATCCCAGAGAGATCTGGCACTGGTGCAGCCTGCTGCCAAAGCAGGTTCTAGGTCACTTTCAGCTGGAAAAGTTTTGCCAGATGGTAACAGAGGACTGGCACAGCAAAAAGTATTCTGGCACTGGAATTCAGCTCTGCTGCTGGAACAAAAGTGGACCTCACTTCACATTTTAGGAGTTTATGTATTTGTAGAGGAGATGCAAAAAAACTGAAAGTAAGCCCAAGAGCCAGCTGCAAATAAAGGTCGTTTAAATTTAAAACTGGAGATTGGTATTTTGTTTTGTCATGTCTTAGTGTGATTCTTAGCAAATCCCATGCTGCAGATACTTACATGTGTGCCAATACTGACAACCAAGTGCTTCTCCACCTCTGGGCTGGCCAGGCAGAACCAGCAGGGCCCTGTGGGCTGAGCTTTGTTGGGAAAGAAATCAAGGATTAGCAAAAGGGATATTTGTGAGAATACAATCTGGTAGTTTCCAGCCACCCTTCCCAGTTTATAAAGTGCTGAAGGCATCAGAAGGACACAGCTCTGGCCAGGAAATTCCAGCACACCCAAAACACCTGGATTCACAGCCAAACTGTGATACCTGAGCTGAGCTTTTTGCAAGTGCCACGTCTGGTTCAGAGGGTAAATGCCATCAGCCCAACCATAACTGCCACAGACCCAAAGAGCTTTGAAACTCTGCTCTTGACCCTTCTTCCACCTACTGAAGCCTTGGAAACAAGGGGCCCTTCATCCCCCCAGCAGCTGGCAGTGACAGAGCTCTCTGGTCAGCTGACACCTACAGCTCAACAGCTCAAGGAACAATTTGGAGTGATGTGGTCCATCCAATGCCTCGAGGGAAGAGCATAGGAAAAAAGCATCCTCACACTTACGGGGTTTCTTGGCTTGCTTAGGCTGGGAGTCCCCTCTCTCTTTCCCATCTGAGGGACGTTTCTTTCCCTGATGCTTGTTCAAGTCAAAGAAAAACTGACAAGCTGGTTCTTCCTGTTTAGGAAATGAAAAGTGAACAGGATGTTCAGTTAGAACTGCACCACATAAAGTGATGGGATATATAAGAACTTGGATTTTCCTGAAGAGCTGTGAAACACTTTTAAAAAGCAGCAATACCACAGAATC
>PYHW01009718.1:7985-18193 GCA_013186435.1 Turdus rufiventris | reverse complement strand
CTATGGCTGTGGAAGGCCAGGGTAACCTTCCCAAGGGAAAAATGAGCAGGTCCTGCAGTACCTGCGGCCTGTAAGGACATGAACCTGTCACTGGCCTCATGGAAAATAGCACAGACTGAGAGTTTTCTGGATTTCCTAGGAGTTGGGCTTCACTGGAATGTATTCACCCTTCCACGGGAGCATCACTTTCTCTACTGGCAGGAAACGGAATGTTAAGTGCACCCCTTCTAATCTTTGGCAGCTGCTGCTTAGATTTATATAAAAATAACTATCTGTAATGAAGGATGTTTGAAAACTCTTGTTGTGTAAACAACGTTGACCTTGCTGGGGAGGAGAGGTGGTTCATGACTCTCTGGAGAGGGATGGATGGGTGGATGCTTCTCCATGGCATGTCAGTGCCTCTGTTTGCTTTTTGTGCCTGATCCACTTCGGCCATGGGCTTTCACAGAGCCACGCAGTGGAAGACCTGACAAACAAGAGATCACGGACAGCCTCAAGACTTTGGGAAGGAATTACAGCTAAGTATCAAACACATCTCCTCTAACCTAAAACTGTCTTTTTACTCTAACACATGGCTACCAACTGCATTATTTATAATTTCCAAAAAGGGCAAAGCTTGTGCTTGCCAAGTTGCTGCATTGCAGGGAGCAACACCATTCCTTGATGTTTTACTAAGTATTTGCGTCTACAAAGCTTTTCTGATAATTTAAATTGTTTTTGTCAATACAGCAGTCATAAAACTCACCTTGCATTTTTTGGAGGGGAGAATGGGACAGATATTTTCATTTCAGTAGGAACCACTCCTTGCTTGTTTAAAAACAAGTTACTTCAGTTTTTTTGCCTTTGTCAACCTCAAGTTACTCTTTCTATTTAAGCTGACAACTCCTGCTTTGGAAACTTGGACACTGAGAGGCACTGGGGCTGATGACATTAAACTTCCTTACTTGATTTAAACATTTGGTGGTAATAAAAAGCAAAAAACCTCAACAAAATGCACCCAACTATACTCTGGAGTAGAGTAGGACATAGCAAGGATAACATCTTTGTGAATGGCAAATTAAAGACATGGATGAAACTTTGAAAAACCTCCCCAGTGGAAATTACTTGTAGGAATGTACCCCTGCAGGAAATGCATCTCTGTCCCAAAAGCCTCCTTTGTTTGATCTCACTGTGACTGATGAGCTTACCTGAACTTGTGGATCCTCTCCTCGTCCAGGACTGATTACTGTAATCAGTAACAGTGCAAGAACGGCGGCGCTGGCAATGGGGCTGCAAAAACAGCTCAAGTTATTTTTGTGAAAAAAAAATCAGCAATATTATAATACAACTACAAACTACTCAAACACAGGTATCTGGTAATGAGTTAGAGGTGAAGGTCTAAGGAAAGTTTTAAATAAAGGTCAAATCAACTTTAGAAGTAGAAAATGCATTTTTCTAACACTTACTTAGAATGATCTGGGCTAGTTAGAGGCAGTCTTTCCATTTCAGCAAATTGTGCCTTTCCAAAGCAGATTTTATAACTGCTGAGTCCAGAATGTTGAAATTATAACCAGAAATCAATCAAGCAGCTATTTAAAAGCTGTGCTGAAATTACAGCTTTCAAAGCTGAGATAAAAATACATTGTTAGATACAAGAAAGTATCAGCAGAATTGGGAGTTTTAGTAAATTAAACCCAAAGTATTTGATACTGAAACAGACTGGACATTGATTAATGTCCATTGATTAAAATAAAGCACTCTTTTCAGTAAGTAAGGATGATCTAGTGTAATAAGCCATGCTTTACCAGTGATCTGCTGGTTGTGTTAGGCCTGGAGAAGGGATCAGGTAAGAGCAGCTGCTCCTGGAGCTGCTGG
The DNA here is from genome assembly GCA_013186435.1 of Turdus rufiventris. NCBI lineage: Eukaryota > Metazoa > Chordata > Aves > Passeriformes > Turdidae > Turdus > Turdus rufiventris. The sequence goes on along the minus strand of PYHW01009718.1, from coordinate 16,339 downwards.
TGAGAGTCTTCTTGTGTCCTGACACTGTGAGCGCAGCTTGAGTTCCCTTGAGGTTTCTGCAAGGAGAAATAACAGAGTTACGGCTTTTTGTTAGTGCAGCAATACATTGAAAATTAACCCAGGAATTAAAGCTAGTTTTCCAAGTGAATCATTTTATACCTAATTATGAGGGGAAAACATTCACTTGGCATTAGTGAGAACTAAGCATGCAAGGATGGGTGATGCTGTTACTCAAACCTGACACAATATTTTTTGTGCATCTATTTGACCTTCTGCCACAAAAACAACAAATAAAATGGAACTCTTGGGCTGGATAATTTGACCAGCACTGAAAACAACTTTAGATTATCCAGTAAAAAAATGAGATTCTTGTGCCTGTTACCATTTGCCTGTGGGGTCCTGTGGTGCTCCCATGCTCTGCCACAGTGGTGGTGGCAATGGGTGGCAGGGGGTGATTTCTGTTTAGCAGCAGTGGGGAGGGTGAGGTCAGCTGCTCCTGTGCAGTCAGGCTGGAATGCACCAGTAAGAACAGAAAAAACACACAGTTAATACGTTTGGCAGGTGGAAAGGTGTAATACTGTCAGTTCCTTTGGACTTCTGGAGTTAACTGTTCTGTAAGAATACCTTGGAAAAGCTTCAAACCATAATCTGCACGTGAAAGAAGACCTCTCTACTTACATTTAAAAATACATTTGAATAAAGCAGAGATGTCAGTATTTCTTAGATTGACTGAAGCCTGAGGAAAGGGAACAGAAATGTAAAATACTGGAAAGAGAAACACCAGTTATGAAGGGACAAGGACTAAGTCTCTTAACAGCAACAGAGTGGATGAGTTTACAGGTAAACTGCAAAGCTAAAAGTAAACTCCAATTCAGAACACGTGGAATAGACAGTTCTACCAAAGCCTGCATTATTTCCTGATACCCTGTGGTCCCTGTAAATGACTCCATTCAGTCAGGTCACTGTGCAAAATAAAAGCAGGGTAGATATTCTAGGTGTTATTGAGGACTCACTAAGAGCCCTTTGGTCAGTCAGATAACCTATATGAACATCTTTATGGTCCAGTCTGGGCTAGGATAGCAACGTGCACCATGACCTCCAAAAACTGCAGACCTTAAAAGTCATCCTGAAACCAGGCTGCAGAAAAAGACAGTCATGTCAAGGAAGAGATGGTGGTGATCACTTTGCTTTGCTGTCTATTGCTCCTGTGCAAAACTACCCGAATGTGGGAATGTGTGTGACTGACTGAATCACAGCTGGCAGCACACCCAACATTAGCTTTAACAACTCAGCTTTCTCAGAGGAGTTGTGCTTTCCTCACTGCAGTAATCCATGTCCTCCTTGCCCGGGGATGCTTTCTGTGCTCCCTGGCCCTGGTACCCTGCAGGGAGAGGCTTTTTTGGGCACGTACAGGCGCCTGCAGACGTCGTCCCCGGAGCGCGGGGTCCCGATGGGGTGCAGGGTCCGTGGGGGAGGGTTCCTCCTCCTCGTGCAGCGGGGCAGGGACGAAGTGCTGAGCTCCAGGGAACGATTTGGCCACGGACGGGTAGAGAGGAGGGAACTCGAACCCGGCCGTTTGTCATCCAGGACCCTAACAACAACAAAAAGTTACAAGACCAAGAGAGATGTCAGCCTGACAACAAAGTGCTCACCTACAGATGCCTTTAATCATAAAATACACGCGCAGAAATTATGTGTGTCGACTTTTAACATAACTATATACATTTTCACAGAGGACAAATGAACAACCAAGCAGGAAAATAACTAAGAATTGCTTTCTGCAGCAGAGGAATTTATCTTACAAGGTTTTGGGTTGAATCCCTCTCACTGTGAGAGTGCTCTACTTTATTTACTACGGGTGATCTGTAGTTCTTACAGTGTTTTCTCCATTACAGGCAGGTTCCTTTGGTGTAACTGGATCCCATGGATCACCATCAAGCCATTCAGGTTATGCTGAGAACCACTACTTGACCCTTGAGAGAGAGTTACCTGAAATTTAAAAAAAGTAAGTAAATTACTGTTTGGCAGAGAGACACACACACATTTAAGGATGTTTTAAATCACTTTGGAGAAAAGTCATTAATTTCTTCCATGACATCCAGATACACACCCAGTTATATTATTTCCCCAGCTAGGAGATCTTAACATTTAATTTTTTTTGAACAACACCACTTAGAAAATGTCCTAATACTTAATATTTTCCAACTGAGCAGCTCATTTGCTCATCTTCCAACAATAACTATAATCAGAAGCTTTACAAAAATAATTTTCAGCGTATATTGACATTTTATGTCAAGAACAGAGCTGCAAAGTCCTTTTCTGAGATACAAAGTGTTTTGGAAAAAACCATCATATTCCACCCACCATAACAAGAGCAAGTAGAAAATAGCAGAGCTTTAATCCCATACATACTTGAGGTGTTTTTCTCCTCTTTTTGCTTTTGCGGCCACCTCTGGGTTTTGGGCACTACACACACAGTAAGGGGACACAAGGGACAGGCAAGGGGGAAGAAATAAAGAAGAAAGAAATAAAAAGAAATAAGAAGGAAATAGATGAATTAAAATGGAATAAACAGGTAACGCTTTGGTGCTCACCACTCTAGAAGCAGATTATCTAAAGCAGATTATACAGTTAAATTCAGTGTCTGAGAAAAAAAAACACCTGGTTTAGAACTGCAGAGATTTCTTCCTTCTTGCTGGATGAATTAACTACTAATGTGAGAACGGGATCCCACACACACACTCCTCAACTTCACCATTTAATTGAAACATTAAATGGTGGAAAGAACTACATCCTGAATCATGAGCCACCACATGGCTGTCATACACAGATATAAAATACTGTTTCAAGGAGAAAAGTAGGAAGTAAAACTTCCAACTGAGTAATAAATAAAAAGTAAATAATAAAGTAAAAAAAAGTAAATAATAAATAAAGTGTCAGAAAGGACAGCCAGCACTCACAAAAAGTCTGAACTAGCTATTTACCTAAATACAACCAGTCTGTTTGCTGAGGTAACACTGTGATTCATCCCCACACAAAACAACAGCTGGCTAAAAATCCTTACCAGATTTGATGTCACCGAGGGCATCTTTGTGTGTGGCACCCGAGGTAACAATGCTGGCAGAGGATCCAGCTGCAAAGGGCTTCTGGCATCTGCTCGGAGCGTTTCTACTGTTATGATATTTTTCTCATCATCTGTGCAAAGCAACAGAGAATTCCTGTCAATACTGGCATTGCCAGTCATGGAGAGTGCTATGAATCAATTTTTTTTTAGGGAGAGTCCCCTTGGATGAGAAACTCTGCTAAGTTTTTTGAAGACATGTTTCATACTGTTAGCAAAATAACCTTTTTATTCCCACTGAAGAGACCATTCCCAAATACATCGTTGTCCCATGGCATGTTTGCAAAATTAGCTGTAATGCCCTTCTGATTCCCTCACCTTAACTGTGATCCTTACCAGAGGCTGACCCTTCCCAGTGCCTGCAGATCAGTTCTTCCATGCAGACCAGGACTTCACTCCACACATCATCAAACACAAACGTGAGCACGGAATCCTTCATGCAGGAATAGGGAGAGACAGGAGGAAACCCCAATTTCCGTCTGCCAGAGGACAGTCCCATTTTCCTCTCGTGCAACTCCTCCTCCCTGTAAAAATATAAGTATTACCTGCACCAGAAACACATTGTGTCCTATATTTACTTTTAGTTTTCCCATTGATCTCAGTGAGAAATGACTGACCCACCCCGGTCTCAGAATGATTATAAATCACACTCCATGAGCAATAATTTACTCATGAGATCAAATTCACATTAAAAAAAATCAGTATTCATCATTACAGTGATATTTCTTCATCACATTGTTAGGCTCCATATCTAATATCAGGACAGAATCCTGAAGACAAGACAGTGATATTATTTTGCTGCAGTAATGTCTCTCTAGCCTAGTAAAACCAAGAAACATTACAATTTTAATTTAATGGTCCGTGCAGTTAAATGGCTTTAATTATTAAAACAAATTAAGTAGTCAGGAACTGACAGCACCCTCCAGAGTCCTTGCCCAGGCCACATGTTCATACTGTAGGGCTGAATAATGTAAGGGGGTAAAAAGATAAAAATAGTGATAATAGTTTCTTGACAAGCATAAAATCCACTCTAGTTCTTAAAACTACCACTGAAAAAAATCCAGGAAGGTACAATTCCACCCAAAATGCCAGTACAAAACAGAGGCAGCACACTGCTGTTGCATAACTAACAGCAGTGAATTTGACATAATATAAAAAAACAAATGGCGTTTAAACATGTATTATTAAATACACAGGCTCTTAGTTATGATGGCATGAATTATTCAAACCAAGCACAAAACGGGAGAGTCTGAAAAGTAATCAAAAAATTACTAAACATAATTTAGTGAAAGAAATTGTCCTAGGAAATAGGTTTGGAAAATTCCCAGTGCTTGGGCAACCTCAGGCCTTTGAAAACTTTTTAGAAAAAAGATAAATAAATTCATCAGGTATGTGTATCTTAACTGCAGGAACCCCAGGACACTATTTTAATATTCAATACGTACACATCTCTGCGGTCAAATGCCAAGTATTCCTCCACTATGCCTTCAGAGAGAATGACTTCCTCTTCTCCTTCATCGCTTTCTGAAGAACACAGGGTCTGGGGCTTGGAAGGGTCAGCCTTTTTGTGAGCAGGAGCAACAAAAAGAGGCACCTTCTTGCCCAAAACCCTAAATCTGAACAGGTGACAGTTTTCAGAAAGCAGAAATAAAGGTAAGTTGTTATTCCACCTCAAATAACTGAGAGACAGCATGGTCATTCAGGGCAAGCAGTAGCGAGGCAAAAAAAATTATTTATTACAGAAACAACTTTTGGATTTGATACCTTTTAATTCTTGCTAAGGAACCTGAATTTTCTGGGAAAAAAAAAATCCAAAGCTGACTAGAAAGCATTCTAAAACATTAAATAATAAAAGCAGCACTAACGTAGTGCTTTGCATTTTTTATGGCCTAGGCAAATTTAACAAATGATTAATAATAAAAGCAACTACAGTACATACATATTCTTAAGAAATCATCAGCAGCAAAGATATTTCTATTTACTGGCCAGTTCACTGTGGTCAGCAAAAGCACAGCTAGGTGTTCTTGCTATTCTAAGTGTACTAAATTCAATTAAAAAGGGAAAAAAAGAGAGTATGCTGTGTTCAAAACTCAGCCTAATAGGAAGGCTGCACACTTTAAGAAGCAGAGATCAAACCTGCCTTCCCACCTTGGCATGATCCAGGCTCACTGCTGGTACTTACTCATCAGAATCCTTTTCCTGTGGTGAACTTACATCGGAGGGAGCCAAACTGCTCGAGGGGGAGCTGGAGTACCATCCGTACCCTTCATCTGTGGGGGCCACCACCTGCTTCCCCACCACCCTGCCACGGCAAGAGCAAAGGATAAATACAGCAGAAAGCCCTGGCAGTGCCATTGTCGAAGGGTGTAAGAGCAGCAGCGAATCCTAAAAGTTCTCCTGAGAAGCCATGCAGTTTTCCTAGTGACACTTTCAGTTTTCTAAGAGAATTCTGCTCTCTTAAGGCCAAGTCACTTGCTGTTAGCAACAAACCTCCAACGTGTGAGGTAAGAGGATGATTATTAATGACAGGCAGGCACATCACCAGAGTGATCTTTTTACTTCTATCTACAGCATAATTACACAAACCCACCCTGCCACCTGTTTTAAAAGCCAACTGTGAGCATCCCTAGCCTTGTGAAGGTACCAGCATCAGTCCATTAATAAAATACCTGAGATGAGGAAAGCTGGAGGACCACTGGTGGCATTCTTCCCGCAGTCCCTCAACATGAACGTTTTCTTTCTGCTCATACAGAAGCTCATCAATTTGTCTGAACATCTGCTGAACTTGTTGTGTGGCAGCTTTGTCAAATTCCTAGAGAGGAAAGAAAATACCTCATGAATAGCATCTGCAGGGGGTTTTTAACTGATCTTTTGAAATATAATTGAAAAACACAACTATTTGTTTAAAGCTTAGCAGGATTGCATAAAAAGATTTTAACTTTAAATAATTTTCTCCCAGAGATGATGCAGCTTGCTCTTAAGATGGATGGCAGCCACATAAAAAGCTTATACTGACACACCAGAAAAAACTATTAAGACATTTTGACATATCCATATTATTATATTAAGCTAAAAAGACTTAAAGAAATCAGAACAGGAAGGATAAAATATTTTAATTTTAATGCAATGGAGGATTTGTTGCTTCCAGTGTCCACAAACAACAGCAACACAAAAAGCAATGCACACTGGTTGGAAACACTGAACCTGAGGGATGGTCAGGTCCTTTGTTACATGTAGATAGAAAATGGAGTCAGTTCTGGTGTCATTTAAATCTAAACAGCTCCAGCTCACCTTCCAGAAGGCAACAGAACACTTGGCTTTGGTAGAAGGAGAATAAATCAAACATTTCTAAATGAAAATAATGTTTTAGGAGCTTACTATATTTTGAGAAACATGCAAGGATGCAGAAGTTTGATAAACTCACACCAAGTATCTGGGAGTCATCCAGCCACGGCTGGGGTTCCACAATAACAGCCTTTATAGATACACTCATGCATTAAATGATTTGCATTTCCAAAATTTTGAGTGGAAATGCAGAATATTAACAGAATAGTTAGAATGAGCATAACATGTTTTGAACTGAAAGACAGAAAGCAGTAAAAAATATGTTCTTTCTATAATCACTACCATGATTTTTTGAAAGATCCAATCATTTTTGTTCTGACATGTCTTTGCAGTGGTATTTCAAGTGTCCTGTGCTAGATTTGGCTTGGATGATTATGTTCTACTCACATCATAGCCCCAAGAGAAGACTGAGCTGTCTTCTGTGGAGGTGTCAGCACAGCCCTGGCTAGCGGTCCATGGATCCCCATGATCATCCGATGCCTTATGGATTCCAGACTCCCTGAAATGCACACGTCGAGCCAAAAAAAAAAAAAAAAAAAAAAAAAAGAGAGAGAGCAGAACAGCCCACAGTGAGCAATGACAGATCATCTGTGTCTGTAAACAAAGCCTGGTGGCTGTGTCAGAACAGCTGGATCAGACATGTCATGACAAGTACCTGGAGGTCTGGCCCAGGTTTTCAGCCGCGGGTGAGGCTGAGCACACCTGAGCCCGTGGCTCTGGCAGTGGGTGATGCCTCAAGGCATGTCTTGGGAGTCCTTGTCTAAAAGAACAGAAGTGGAACTTGGCATTACTTGGAAGAATAAACATTTACAGAGTTCCCAGTAAGTTTTCTAGGTTTTTCTTTCTTGCTTCTCAAGGATGTGCACACATTTATTACTATTACAAAGCTAATTCCTGTCACCAAAGCTCTAGGTTTAAGGTGTCAAAACAAACTCTAGGATAAATGTGGAGTTAAAGGTCTTGGCTTCAGAATCAGTTAAACTTTAATTTGAGATGTTGTGAATCGGGCTACAGCTCCCTAAAAGCAGAGACAATGTCATTGTCCCTGTAGATTAATTAAATTGAATTAAATTAAATAGAACAGGAGTAGATGAGCCGAGTAAGAACTGACCCAATTCCTGGGTCAGGGGAAAAAAGCAATTATAGGGAATTAGTGGCGTTCTATCCCACCGGGCCCGGTGCTCAGGAATCCCGGGAACCATCTCCCGTCGGGGGCAGGGGTGACCGGGCCGTCACGGGGCCCTGTTTGCTGCTGGGGGAGCGCGGGGGGCAGACAGGCCCTGGAGCGGGGCCGGGGGGGATCGCGACCGGGCCCGGGACCGCGATGGGGCTCGGGACCGTGCCGGGGACCGGGGGAGCGGCGGCCACTCACGGCTGCACCGGCTTCCGCGCGTATCGCGATATCATCCTCAGCGCCGCCGCGCCGCCGCCGCCATCGCGCCGCTCCTCCCGCGGGGCGGAGCGCGGCCCCGGCGCGATGGAGGCGCTGCGGCGGCCGGCGCTGCCCGAGGACGCCGTGCGCTACCGCCTGTTCGCCGCGGCCGCGGCGGGCCCGGGCGAGGAGGCGCTGCTGCGGCGCTGTGCCGAGGTGGCCCTGGTGCGCTTCGCCCCGCTCCTGGCCTCCTACGTGTGGCAGCGGCAGCCGTTCCGCCTGCGCTACGTGCCGCGCTGCGGTGAGCCGGGACAGGGCCGGGGGGCACGGCGGGAGGAGCGCTCGGAGGGGACGTGTGAGGGGCACCCGGCGGCCGGGAACCGGGAGATGTGAGGGGATCCCGCAGCCGAGAACTGGGAGATGTGAGGGAGATCTGGCGGCGGAGAGCCGAGGGCGTGTGAGCGGGATCCGGCCGCCCGGAACCGGGAGATGTGAGCGGGATCCGGCAGCCGAGAA
>PYHW01009717.1:5072467-5095967 GCA_013186435.1 Turdus rufiventris | reverse complement strand
GAAGAAGTTAATAATTTCCAAAGCAATAAATTCAAACACCTCTTGTGATATGTGTAATAATATGATGACAAGGTGTAGAACATTTGGGTTCCAACTCCAGAGGTACTTATCCAGTTAATAGTCATGGATTGTAAACAAATTAATGTTTTTGGCAATTTTTGTTAATCATCATCTTCAGAATTTAGTTTTTTACTTCACAAATACAATGTGAAAACATTTTAATTTTTAAAATAATAAGTAGATGAAGTCTGATAGGATAGTTTAACAATGCATAAATCTGTCGTGCTCTGGCAGTTCCCTGAATCTGAATATTACAAGTGAACTTTTGTGCTTAGAATTCTAAATACATGTTAGAAAAACTTTTGATGTGGAAGAGGTTTCCGAGTTGAAAACTTTCAATTTTTTTTCACAATAGTCTCATCTAAACACATTCATTTAAAAATTATTACTTCAGGTGATACAGCACTGTACTTCAGGTGAAACAGATTCTGTAAGTAGCATCTCTGTGACTTACCTTTGAAATAAATGTAGTTAACAATTACCATCAGAGTGTTTGGATCAAGGTCCTCAAGTATTTGGTTTATATTTCCACAGGTTTTATTTTTCACATACTCATTGATCTCTTTTTTAGCTTCAGTGGAATTCTGGAAGCTTCTAGACACAACTTTTCCTCTGTAGAGTTTTCTGATGTCCTTCAGAAATGTTTTTATTGGCTTCATGTGTTTGTCAATGAATAGGGTGCTCCCCATGCTCAGCTGCACCTGGCTCCCAGGGCGGCTCAGCAAGAGGAGGAGCTGACTAAAGCCATCATGAATCTCCTCCTTCTGGATGTTGGTGAGGTTAAAGGCCAGTCCTTCCAGCACTTGAGTCTGGCTGGTGCCTCGGGAGCCCAGGGCCAGAAGGGCAAGGGCAGCAGAGATGCTGACCGGGGAAAAGAATATGTTCTTTGCAGGTTCTTGAGTGGCTGCTTGCCTGTAAAACCGAAAGGCAAAGTCTGTATTGCTGGGGACTACCCTTTGGCAGGACTCAAGAGGATCTCCCTGGTGGGAATGCTGCTCCTGGGGGTCAGTGGTCTCATGCTGGTCAGTGTGGCGGTCAGTCTCAGCCAGGCTGTGGACACTGAGGTGAAGCAAAGCCACCAGCAAGCAGAGTGGGAGCACGGCCTTGGTCATCCTTCACAGATACTGCGTGGACAAAGAGCAAAAGGTTTTGGATGATGGAGGATGGCTGTATTGATTACTCATCTCTTATTTCTGTCTGCTACTGCCTTCAAGTGGAAATCACTGTTATCTCCTGACCTCCTCCTTTGCTATGGAAGTGCTTTTTAAATCCTTGTGCTTCTGAGTTTACCTGTAATTTCTATCCATTGCTGCTTACTTCAGTTCTACTTTATTCTAGCTACAAATGTTCCTTGTTAGTGGGGAAAGAAACATGTGAGTATTAAAGAAAAATGAGTCCAAGGGAGAGAAAAAGTGAAAAGGTGCTTTTTTTTTTTTCCTTTTTTTTTTTTTTAATGGTAAAGCAACACATTAGAAGCATTCTGGTTAATTCTTTTGTGCTCCTCTCTTAAGACCTCCTGGGGTTATTATGCTATTAGGGTTTGAATGAGGCTTTTGTTAAATGACAGTGCTACACTGCTATACCAAAGGAAAATAATAAGAGATTGCAAAATTCAAAAGTGCTCATTTCTTTTATTCCTGACTCATTTTGCCATATAAAATGGCTAATCATAAGAGCTGGTAAAATTTTTCAGCTTCAATACTTGAGTAAATTAGAAATGTTTGTCTGTTTTAAATGACCACTCATGTATCACTTGTCTTCCAGATGGGTTCCTTCTTGTGTGTATCCCACATCTGGTTATGAGAAGGTGAGACCATTAGTGTGGACTTGACCTCTCCTGTCTTTCCAAGCTTCATTTCAGCAGGAAAGTAGCCTTTTTTAAGGTAAATATGCCTGAAGCCAGACTAGTGCTCAGCAGCAAGACTGGATGTGGGCATCTTGGACATTTGTAGTGACTGTGACCACTTCTTGTCTTTGCTTTTACTGCTTTCTCTTTTAACAGTTAGACCAAGAAGATGCTGGGATGATTGGTGGTGTTTAAGATGCTCAACCTGTCAGAAAACAAGAGCTATTCCCATTAAAAATGTGGTGCTAGTGACTAGAAAAGCCCAAAATAGCTTTCTCCTAATGTCCTACTTAAAAAAGAACAGCTTCAGGCAGAAGATCACAAGCCACCTGCTTGCCCCCCAGTCAGTGGTAAAGGCACTCAAAGACATGGGCTCAGCAGAGCAGATGAGATGTTTACTGGGATTTTTTCCACCCTCTTGCACTCTTGCCTCTAAGGTCTGGGTGAAAAGAAGCCTAGTCCTTCTGCAGCTTTGCTCTGGGTGGTCTGGGTAAATTGGAATTTACAGAGGACAGTGGCAGAGCAAAATCAGTTTGTGAATTCTGTCTGGGCCATCTTAATGTAAGCAAGACATTTACTTATTCACTTCAGTTTTGGTTATTTGAGTGTTAGATTTAGGGAAAATTAGTAATGATTAAAAAATATTGACAGTTGAGAAATCAGGATACTTCTGTTATTGAATCATATTTCTTCTAGATGTTTTTGAGCTATTTGGGATAAATATTCAGAGCAGAGTTATACTCTGTTGGGCTGCTACAATGAACCCTCAGAATTTGCTATGCAGTATTTCTTGAAATTAAGTTCAACTGTCTTTTGAGTACTTAGCAACTATGTTTCACCCTTGAAAGCAGATGTGCTTTATGACTCAGCTAAACACTACACAGCTGGGTCAAAATCATGAAGGTAAAGATAACTGGGTACTTACTTTTACATTCAGAAGGCTCTTGCTCTCAATGGGCTGTGCTGTTTCTTGCTGCTTTGCTCGTACTGCTGTTTTCCTCTGTTAAACATTACATGGCTTCAGATACATATTATCTAGAAGCACAAAACTGAATGCTGATGAAGCCAGTGTTCTTGGACCTTGTATGCATATGTCCACATTTCTTCATTGCAAACAGAACAAAGACCACATGGCCCAGGCTGGTCAGTAGAGCGTTACATCCCAAAGGATATGCAACTCCTAAGCAAATATTTATTGGAAATGATTTTTGATGTCAAGAACAGCTACTCTGCCCCATGTGATACCTGAGATGAATATAACTGTTCATCTGGAGGCACAATTTTGCCCAGCACTAAGCTCTGAAGGCCAGGGTGAGGGAGCTCCAAGGAGCACCACTTGTCCTCAGTCATGCTACCCAGCTTATTGGACTCCAATTATGTGCCAACATCTCATCTTTTATTTCTACACAGTAGAAACCCCACTGGTTGCTACTCAAAAGCCATTGAGTCCTCTTGGCCTCATAAATAGAGAGGGTAGCTCATTCAGTCTTGTAGGAATGGTGAATTTTAGGTCTGTGGCAATTTATTGAATTGTCTCTTCACAATCAAATGAATTCTTTCTGTATCTCTGTTAAGGACAACCTAGCCTATCAAGATCTGAAAAGTACTTAATATAGACTTCAGCACTTGAAAAAGCTGTACAAAATATGTGCCATCACTGCAAGTGACCAAAGACAGTACTGAACAAATTCAACTGCTGGAATGTATACAAATAGCAACCTAGTCTTAAATGCATCAAACAATAGCAAATGATGGAAGAGAGTAACCCAGAAATATTAACCAGTAATAAATCAAGGCAGTCTCAAATTGCGACTCTCACCCTTCTTATAAGGATGTACTTCCCAGGAATGTTCCAAAGGAAGATGAGGATAAGTGCTGTGAAGCAGGTTTACCACATTCACAATGGATAAGCCGTTCAGATGCAGGGGTTGAACAGCCAGCCAGGAGAATACCTCTGCTACACTTTGCAGGACTTGCTGCTGTCTGTCCAGCAGACAGCACAATCCCCTTGGCTCTGTAGAACCAGGGAGCTGTATATGTAAAACTGTGTAAGCACAGCCATTCCCAGTCCCCACCTGTGCTGCTTTCAGAGGTCATCCTTCACCTGCTGGGACCCGTGGCCTTGGTCATGCAATAGGTTCCCTGCATGGTATTTACAGACTCAACACTTTCTGCATGCTCGCCTTAGATACAGCCAAAGTTTGCTGTTAAGTATTTTGATTTTGAATTAGTATTTTTTCTTATTAGAATACCAGTTGCTGCTTTCCCTTGGACTTGTGAAGGTCAAGTGAGGCCTGATGGAATAGCCCGTTTTCTTTTTTTACCAACCACAAAAACTGCATTTACATAGAATAAATCTATAAGCCAGAATGCCTGATGGCACAAGTGCTGTGTTTCAGGAAAAACAAGAGAGGTGCTTGTGGTAGTCCAAGACAGCCAGGCTGTTGGTGGTTCTGGGCACTTCTTTAGTCAGAGGCGAGCAGCGTTAAATATTTACGCTCCTGTGAAACCTTACATGGATTTAAAAAACCCCAAGCCTGTCTGAGGACATGGATAAATGCTGATGTAGATGCACAGAGAAGGTAGAAGTCAGTGCTCACTGGGCCAGCTGGCTTTAATGTTTGTTGTCCCCAAACATGCATAATAGCAAACACACACTGAAGAGGAGAAGTCTGTGGCCATGAGCAGCTGTAATACCAGATACCCCTCCTAGCTTATTGCCAGATAGTGACACGAGTGCTGAGGCATCTCCTGAAGTGGGTTATAGGGCTTTGGATTTTTGATCATGCAGCTTGGGCACCTGCTTCAACTTGGTACTAAGAAAAGCAAATCAGAAGAGATAATTAACAAGTAACTTGTTTTTTCCCCACAAATTAACTTGGCAGCAGTTCAGAGACTGTCCTACATTCAGAGGCTTTCTTTGAGCCTTGGTTTGGTCACAGCAGAAGAGGAACCCTGGGCAGTGGACTCCACTGTGTGACTGCAGGGCCAACTGAAGCAGGGGGTAGCAGGAGAGAGACAATGCTGTAAAGAATTACTTGTGAGCATTGGGGCTAATTCTGGACTCCCTCTATGACTCTGAGATAAACCAAAGCATGCTTCATAAAGTGAGAAAACTGTGGCAGATATACAAACACAAATGTTTTGCTGTTCAGATATTCGTCTGTATTAGCCTCTTGTTCAAAGTCAGCATGGACTGATTTTTGAAAGTCTTTCAAAATCTGCTTCTCTTTGCTTCAATTATCCTTGTTGGCATGAGGTAGTGGTTTGAAGAAGACGTTCACAGTCCTACCAGGGAGGTCAGCAGAGGTTTTCCAAGCCCACAGCTGGTCCACCCCAGTGCCTATTTCTGGAGACAGTAATGCATAAAGCATGCCTACACTACTACTTTGTTTCACACCTTAGTTCAGTCTTAAAAATGTGACTGTATTCCTACTATTTATTTCAAAATGCTTATTTTAAAAGCTACCTAGCTCCTTTTATCAGCAAATACTCAGCATGCTTTGCCTGCAGCCCCAGCCATGCCCTGCTGAATGCAATGCAAACCATCACTCTATAGAAACATTCGTTTTGTCAGGCTGTTACAAAACTCTTCTGTAATTCTGGGCACTCTGAAAGATGAGTAATGGCATTGTCTTAAAGCAGAAAAATGTCAGCCTTAACCGAGGAAGGACCTGGACAAAGTACTTGCAGAGCAGTCACAGCCACCCCACTCCAGATCTATAACATGCACGTGACAGAATATATACCTGGTATAGATGTGAAACCCTCTCCAGTGGCTGGCCCAAGGCTGTCTTCATGTCCTGTCCACAAAGACATTCCTTGCATTGCCAAAATTCCCCATTGCTTACCCTGGCACCAGCTGAGAGCATGCAGTGACTGTGGGGGAGCTGAGGGGCGGTGGCTCTGGGGTAGGAGTCAGTTAGCTTGAAGAACTTACCTAAAGTATTTCTTGAAGCCATACAAGGGTGCAGTCAGATTTTCCCATTTAATTTATTTTCTTGGAACAGGACTGGAAGGTCTGCCCACCCCTGGCCTTCCAATCAGCAGGGAAGGAAGGTGGATGCATGGAAGGTCAGCCACGTTTTTTAGTCAAGGTTCACTCAAGAACTTTTCCTGCATTTGTTTCCCCTCAAATATTTTTCATAGCTCTGTTATACCATTTAACAGAACCCGTGTGCTCATTTATAATGTAGATGGAGATTAATGTCAGGAATTTTTTGCTTTAATGAGTCTTTAATAATTTGCATAATTTGAGAGGTAAACATGTAAATTTCAAACAATGATAATAGAAGCTACAGATGATGAATGGTATTTTCAAATTATCTGGGAGGAACATAGATCTGTGATTCACATGTCAGTCAAACATAATATACCAGGAGTTCAGGTTCTGACTGACATTAAAATCATTACTTCAGGATAATGAATTTTTAATTTAACAATTTTAAAATGTGTTCAAGATTTTCTCTAGTTTTCTTTTAATATTTATCTATGTAAAAAACTGTCTCAATGAGAGAAGAACAGTGAGAAGCACAACTCAGTTATAAAGAGATGTGCAAAATTGTTGCATTACCATTTTCATATTTCAAAGCCTTGAAAGTAATATTTCAGAATTAAAGTCTCAGGAAAGAAAGGAGATGACTCCATTTTGTTTCATTCATTAAACTCCCAAAAGTTTCCTTTCTATGTATTCTATTTATTGATTCTGAGAAGAACCTGAATTTATGTGTCAAATACACAGTTTTCTGTGCTGTGTGGAATTAGAACTACTTAAATCTGGAAACTGATTTCTTAAATCCATATTTATGGACCAAACAAAAAATGTCCTAATAATCAGTCTGTACTTCATGAATACATTTGGCAGACGTTTGAAATAAATGTTAAGGTGTTTGATATTTGCTGGCCAAGTCATGTTTTTATTAAAGAGCCCTGTTGTTGCTAAAAGAGGGTAATGTTTAAACTCCAACTTTGAAAACTCTAGCTGTGCTAGTGGAAAGTTTGTACATGAAAGTGTTACTGGTTCTAAGTAGTTATGTATTTTTTTTAATAGCAGAAATTATTGGCTTACAAGAGACTTTGAAAACAGCACAAGACATGCAAACAGAGGCTCTGGATGCACTGAAATGTGTCTCACTGATTTGTTTAATTTTTCTTGCTAGCACACTTGTGAAAGAAACATAATTTTGCTCTCAGTTCTAATACAAACACAGGGCGTGTGCAAGGTCATTCTAATCTGATGTATTGTGTTTATCCTTTCAAGAGAGACAACCATGTTGTTTTTTGTCCTTGATACTAAAGAAAACTCTCCACTCATGGTTTCACTTGGCTTGGACTGTTAGCATTGCTGAATTTCTGTGTGCAGTTATACAGTGGCTGTTCAGTGAGCCATCCCTAACAAAGTGATAAGGTTTAATTAGCCCAACTTAATCTGACAGTGTGCTGCTGGCACACTATCTGTTTTTACAGCTGGCTAGTGATGCATGTATGCATATGAAACAAAGATCACTCCTTGAAGTTTTTCTTTGCTTCCAGTATTGTGTAATTGAATTTCAAGCTGTCTTTTCCTACGGACTCTGCTTCCCTCTCTACAGGTCGCAGTTAAGCAGATTGACATGTTGTTCAGTTTGAGTTTGATAGAGGCTGTTTTCAAACTACAAATTTCATCTTCTTGTTGTTTAATCACAGCAAAAGTTTGGATCATGCAAGAAAAAAAAACCTGCAGCCAAGCCTCTAATCCTTAATATCGCAAACATGTAAAATTGTTTCAGGGGGCAAAAGCTCTGAGTACAGGACACAGACTGCTTAAGGCAGCATAAGGTGTGCACAGAGATAATAATGGGTTAAAGTTTACAGCATCTTCCTTTATTCTTTAAAAATATGATTTATACTTTTTTATTTCAATGACTTGCTGTTCATCATGCCTTACATGGGTTTGCAAACTCAAAACTCTGAGCCAGTATTTCATCAGTGCTTTTTGCTACAGACAAGTTTAACCTACAACTGTAGTCAATGATCACCATTGCATAGTGAGAAGACAAGATTCAGCAGCCCTGCCTAGTGCAGCCTCAGTGTCCTTCCAGCAGAATTCAGGAGGTCTTTGTGAAGATCCTGCAAAAAAAGTGAGCAAATTTCTTACAAA
This sequence comes from Turdus rufiventris, assembly GCA_013186435.1. Classification (NCBI taxonomy): domain Eukaryota; kingdom Metazoa; phylum Chordata; class Aves; order Passeriformes; family Turdidae; genus Turdus; species Turdus rufiventris. Next base: position 5,087,922 of record PYHW01009717.1, on the reverse strand, counting down.
CAGAGGTTGGGCAGTATAAGTGTAAAAGCAGGTTGCTGATGCAGTGGTTCCCTGGAGCGATTTCAGCTGAGGAATCCCAGCCCAGGAACTGGAAACAGACCTACCTAGTGGAAAGCAGGGAACTGGAAATGCCAGAAGGAAGCTGAAGTGAAAAAGCAAGGGAGATACTCTCTAAGAAAACACATGTATGCACTTAGTTATAAAATTGTGTTCAACTTCTGTCCTGCAGAAATTACGTTGTCCAATGGTTTCTTGCAGCAAACTTATTATCAGAATAGCAGAGAAACACTAAAACTCGAGGATTATAATCAAACATTACAGCATATTTCTGAAACTGCCCCTGTATATAAAGTATTTTGCTTTTTGGGGAAACACTATCAACAAGTGTCCCAGTGTGCTTTCTCCACAGGTTTTGTGCCTGTGCAGCAGAATCTTAGAATCAAAATCTAGGATGGAAGAAACCTCCAGAGGCCATCTAGTCCAGCCCTTTGCACAGAACATCAGGTTTCTCAGGTACATGTCTCCAAGCACAGGTATTTTGCAATTTCTATGGATCTTGTCTTCCAGTACTTAACAGTGCATGGTAAAAGCATGTACCTTACTAGAATTTTCTACATTCAAACAGTTTTCTCCTCTGATCTTCAGTGTCTTCCAGCTCCAGCATCATACATGTTTTTGTCATGATCCAGGAACTTCTGGGCTGTCAAGTTTTGACTACACTGCTGCTTGCCAGGAAATGTAGGTAATTTACAGTTCTTGAGAGGTACTCTTTAGTGGAGTGATCAGTTAGTTTATGGGATTGAAACCAAATCACACGGTAGACTTTTATTTGCTAGCTGTCATTTACAAGATAGTGAGGAAGGGAATTAACATCTGAGTGAGAAAGCAAAATTAAAATTTCCCACCTCTGCACAGAAAGCCATCAATATTTGTTACAGAGGTTAATTTTAGGCTAGTTCAGATCTATGAACTCAGAGACCACAATGAAAATAATGAGGAACAGAGGTTTTAATTAATGTCTTTGAAGTAGTTTATAAAGATTGGAACATCCAAAAAGTCCATAGAGTGCCAAAAATAATTCCTCATTTTTCCCACAGAAATGAGTTACAAGACTTAGATCTCAGTGGTCAATTCAGTGTTGCCAGGCTCTGTGAATACTGAATTGTTTTGAGAGACTGTTTTCCCCTTAAACTTCTCTTGACCTTTCATCATCTTCCCCCATCCAAATTCCACCTCCATCCGAAGCAGACATGTCACATCCAGATGGAGTGCCTTGGAAAGAAGATGGAGCTGGGCTTATTAGGGGATCAAGGAAAAATCATTTTGAGAATCAATGTCAGGAAGAAAAAAACTAGATAAACATAGATTTTGCTTTTAAATATAGAAATAGTAGATATATCTGACTGTTCTTATTGCCTCTGAACTAGCTTGCTCTTTTAATTTTTCTGTGTTGAATTAAATTAAGATGTATAGATATGGTGCTTTCATCTGCACAGCAATACAAATATAAAAAGATACACCTTTTAAAGAAATAAGAATTAAAACTGTGTTTACCCCAGCCGTGTTTTTTGACATATCTTTTTCTTAATTTCTTTCTAGTAAAGAAACTGAATTATTTCTTTAAGAAACCCCCATGTTATACTATCCAAAAACTGGCCAAAAAGTGAGTCATCTCAGGTTGGAATAGGTCTGAGTTTCATTTATGATTCATAGCAGTGTATTGAATAGTTGGAGCCTGAACTAAAGACTGGGTTTAGCCCTACCACACCAGATGCACAAAATCAAGAAGAGAGAGGGAGCAGTCTTTGAGCAGATAATGGTGTAGAAATTGCTGGCACTTAGAACAGATATAAATGCCTCAGGAAAGAAACTGCTGCAGTGCTCTGCAAACACTATGTGGCTTGGTGCAGAGAGAGCCCCTTGTGCTCCCAAAATAAAGAAGAAGGAGCAAGCAGTGCTTGTGTCACATCAGCTGTCAGCTCCTACATAGGACCTTGCCTTGGGGAAAAAAGTTCAGGAAGCCGCAGTGCCAAAAACTCAAGGACACGTGGGAGTCAAAAGCTTAAAGCCATATATATGCTCTGAAGTACATAAAAGACTATACAAATGAAAGTGTCACAAAATTACACTGGAGTGGAAAGTTAACCCAAGGGCAGAATGTTTATTCTGAGTGTTTCCAAGTTTTAAAGCCTTAAAGGCCCTATGTGGCCAGCATGACATCCAGATAAACTCTGAACTGCAAGAAGGGGAGAAGCAGCAGTGCAGCTGCATTTGCATGGGTCTGAGACTGTGACTAAACATCTAAGAGAGGTGAAAACTTTAATGGTAAATCTTCTCTCCTACAATAATTCCCTTTTTTCTCTTTTTATTGGCATCACTTTCTGGCTTATTTATGCCAAAAACTTTAATATCTGCTGATTTGGTCAAACCTTAGAAGAACTTGAAGTCTACATTGCATGGCAGAGGAGTTAATTAGCCCAATTGTACTGTCAGGATGCTCTTGCTTCCTTTCCTGTGTCATGGTAGCTGCAAGAGGCACCTTGGCTTAAAGCCCTGCTTCTCACAGCAAAATGTGGCTCTCTTGGTAATTCTCCTCTTCCTCACATGTACTCCCCATCGACCTCTGCTGTTTATTTGGGAAAAAACAGTGCTCTTCAAGATATAACATGTTTCCTCACAGAACTTTCCAAGAATATTTCTCTTTCTCACCATTTCACAAGAGCAGCTATTTTCCCAGTCCTTCCTTTGCAGAGATGTCCTTTAGCACCACTATCTAACCTATCCTTAAGAAACTGTACCATAAGTAACAGGTAACATGAGCTCTAATATAAGTCTTATCTTATGTTCACAGCCCTTGCAAGATGCCCCCTAAGCCAAGGTGTCCTCTGCCATTTCTTTTATTGCTTGCACTTCACACAGCATAAGACACCTGAATGAGAGTGTAAAAACAATCATAGAGGCTGTAAATAATCTTCTGAGGAAGATTACTTCTTTTTCCTCCTTTTTTCAATGCAGGCAGCTAGTGGTTTAGTGGTTTTCAAGGTCTTGTGATAGAAGTCCAAGATGTGCTCTTCAGTTAACACAAAACAAACACTTGTCGGTCCATTTAAATGGCAGAAATCTCATAAACAGTGTCAAAGTCAGAGGGAATGAGAGATCTGAAGAATTGGTTGGAAAGCCAACAGCCCCAGCTAGAGCATGCTTTGCTTATAGAGCCACTTTTGATTGATTTGTAAACCTATTTCTTCCCAGCCATTTTTCCCCAGATAAAATAACAGAAATGACCAAACCATGTTGTATTTGAAGAAGATAAATACGGCTCTTTTCCAAGCCTTTGCAGGAGTCAAATAACCACAGATATTTTTTTGTCTCCTTGCCAAATGACTGTGCACAAGCCAGGAATCTAATACATAGAACAACTACGGAGTTAATATTATGGCTTTTAAGAAGGCTTGGAAACATTTGAGTGAAATGCATTTGTTCGTTTTTTTCTGACTTTCACCTTTTGCAGTCTCCTAGTAGCCAGTGCTACAATTAAATACACCCCATTCCAGAAGCCAGGTTATCTGGCTCTGTTTCAGACCATGTAATACTTCAAGCCTATTAACTATCTCTTGGAATTCATCTACATGCCACAGGTCATCAGCCTGTGCACACTTTGTGCAGGTTCCAGCCTTTTCTCCAGTGGAAGCATCTGAGCATCCATTGTGAGCTACCACCAGTACTGACATCTCCTTCCTCACCAATCCCATCTGGGTGGAAGCACCAGGCTATGAGGACCTTGGGCATGGCAACTTTTTAGCCACCAAATTCCTGATGGCAATAGAAACCACATTTTCAGCCCTGATTAATCACCAAGTTATTTAAAAACTGAGAAATTCACTTAGTATTTCCCAGGAATATCTGTTAATTACTAATTGTGCGGCAATTAATAGACTATCAGAAGACAAAATAAAATACTTGCTATCATAGAATCATGGAATGGCTTGGGTTAGAAGGGACCTTGAAGATCATTGGTTTCCCCATCCCTGCCATGGGCAAGAACACTTTTTACTACACAAGGTTTTCTCAGGGCCCTATCCAGCCAGGCCATAAACACTTCCAGGGATGGGGCATCCGTCGCTTCTCTGGGCAACTTGTTTCAGTGTGTTACCACTCTAATCTAATCTAATCTAATCTAATCTAATCTAATCTAATCTAATCTAATCTAATCTACTTTCTTTCCATTTGAAGTCATTTCCCTTTGTCATGTCACTCCAGGCCCCTGTAAAAATTCCCTCTCCATCTTTCCTGTAGGGTCTCTTCAGGTACTGCAAGGCTGCCATTAGGTAACCCAAAAGCCTTCTTTTCTCCAGGCTGAACAATTCCAGTTCCAGAGGTGTTCCATCCTTATTTTGTGCATTTAACATTAGTATTAGTTGGTCTTTCCAGAAGAATACGTAATTTGTTTTCAGCCCATGACATTTAAGGCTTTTGCTTCTGTTATGTGATTTTAGTTTCTCCCTAGCGGGTGCTGTACAACACTGGGAACAGTGACAGACCTGTGCACTGGCACTAACCACTGGCTGTTGGAAATAAGCAATTTTCTTTTATACCTCAAGCATACTATTTCTCTCTCTGGCCCCACAACAATATACAGTTTCCCGCTTTTGCTTGTTCCTTCTTTTATGGTCTTTAACACTACTCAAAATTGCCTCTGGTTTTCTTCCAGTGTCTGTTGAACTTCACATAATTTGTAGATAACTCTTAAATCCATCTCCACCATAGTTTAGCCTGGGTTTCTGAGCTCTTCATTTACATTTTCAGTCTTTGTTTAGGAACTTGTAGTTCCTAAATATGACAACAAATACAGTTTACTGCTATGTCCACACTGCTTGTTTTCCTTTTTTCCTTATTGCAGAGAGTTGCTCAGTGTGTGTTGTTCCAAAGTTTCTGCCATGTTGGCAATTCTTTTACTATGGCTGTTAACCTACAAGAGAAAACTGCTTTCAGCCTTTACAGAGACTGCTTTGATCCATCCCATCCCAGATTTCCCTCGGGATCTGCACAGGTAGTGCTGAGGCTGCAGGCCATGCGTGTGCATGGTTGCATACACTCCCACATCCCATCTGTGTGTAGACACCAGTGCAAGCTGCATTAGAAGATGTCCTTTGCACTTTGTCCCTCGTGTGGTTCCTCACACCAGCTCCAGCCTCCAGCAATGCCCCTGCACTGAACTGGCCCATCACAGCACTGGCATGCAACAGCAGCAGCAACTCTCAACTAGCTAGGATTAAAATCCTTCCCTGGTTACTCTGAGGTTTCTTGGTCATAATACTCACAGACAGAGAGCCAACCAAGAAACAAAAAGCCATGAAAGAAGAAGCAAAAACCAGCAGACTGAAAAATGAAACACTGTTCTGAGCAAACCATGAGTGCAATGAATTTGTGACAACCTTACTGCTGACATTTTTGGTGTGGGGTTGTGCAATTCTTCTGTGCTCGTTATTTAATACACAAATTTGCTGTACATTTGCAGTGAGGGGGCATGCCCTGTTTTTGCCAAAATAGAAAGAAAACCAAGGCAAGATGTGTATGATTCCAACACCCATCTGAAGAGGATTCCTTATCAACATGTCTTCTGGTCATCCAGTTCTTAAATCAGCTTCATTTTTGTCTATCCACTTTCAAATTAAGAGTTAAGAGGCAGGTTACTTCTCAAAGTGAGATGTGGTTGGCAAAACAGCATTTAGATTTTTTTTTCCTACTAACAAACAGAGACTATTGATCTGACGTCCATGAGGAAAAGTAAACATAGTCTTTTGATATTTGCCTACAGAGTTATTTTTCATTGCAAAGCTGGACTTTGACAATTCATCCTGAGTTACCCCTGAGATTTTGCAAGAAGATTTAAATGATTCTGTGTAGAATAAATGTATCTGTATTACCCCAAGTCCTATATGTTTGGAGGCATGAAGCCAACTACTTTGTTACTAAACATGGAACATACTAAATAGAGTTATGACTAAGAATCTTTTGTCATTGATTTATGTGATTTTGAGGAGGATTTAAAAGTGAATATCAAGTGTTAGCTGTTTGCAGATAGACATGGAATGTTTTTCTATTCCATATTGGTATTCTTGCACTAAAATTCACTCATATTGATGACACTGAATTAACCTGAAAGAAAACAAAGATTACCCCCTCAAAAAAAAAAAAAATCTGTTTTAGAAATATTCACCACAGTTTTTATGTTACATTTTTCACTGACATCTTAAGAAACTAAGGTCTAAACCATTGTCATTTATATTTTTTTCCACTGGTTTGAGATATTCTGTAAAAAATGACTTAATCCATCTATAATTTACATGCTTTCTTTGAATTTCCATGTTTTGATAAGATATGCTGAATATTTAAAAACTAAAGCAAAAGATAATAAAATAATTTAAATATTTACTGCTTTTTAAGTAAAGTTACGTTTCTCTCATAACCATGCAACTATCTAATGTAGTTGGACTCAAGGAACCTTAAGTTAAGTAAAGGTACAAATATCAATTCCTGTCTGTTTTTACTCTATAACAGTAATCCACTGCTAACATTTAGAAAAGTGACTTCTGAAATATTTTCTGTATTTTTATGTGTGTTTATGATAGCTTAAACCAAGTTAACAGTCCCTAGGAAAGCTCTGCTGTTCCTACTGAGGAAATGCAAACTTTCTGGAGTTATAATTTTCATTCCTCCTTTTTTTCCTACCACAATCTGTCAAGTCTAGCTGGAAAGTGAATACCTAAGGTGGCATCAATAGAAACAAGAAATGACAGTGACAACAAATCTATGAAAAGGAAACTGGTGCTATGTCATGGACTATTCCATCAGGCTTTTATCTCAATGCATTAGCAACAATCGTTATATTAGTAGGATAAAACAGTAGGATAAAATTAATCTTTTTTCTCCCATGGATTCCTTCCTTAGTAGAATTAAAATTATCTGTACAGCAAAAGCAGCCTTCTTGTGTTCATGCAGGGGGTTTCTGCAGAGAAGGAGACAGAGGAAGGCAAGCTAAAACAGCTGCACTCATCAGCCCTTTACATTGCTGTGTCCTCCAAAGTCTCAGTCACTGATCCTGCAGTTTCATGTCATACTTGGTAACAAAACCTAAAGAAGTTAATGAAAATTCACTCCAATATTAAAGAAATCTGCATCTAAGAGTAGTCACCAAGGGTTAAACAGACAGGACTTACAACTTGCACCTCCTTTTTCCTGTTTCTCCTTTCATATGCACACCCTGTGACCATACAGCAATTACCTGTATTAATTGGAGACTTTGAACCAACTGAATACCCCACAGGAGCATGTCAGAAAGGGCTTCTTACAAAACTGGTGAAAAGTGACTTGTACTTCATTAACACTACATACTATATTCAGGTGTAAGTTGTGGGAAATCCTTGTGACTTTTGGACAAGGAAAAGCAGTTTTTGTGTTTTAAGGGATTTAATAAGGTTTGTAAGGATAACGGTTGAAAGATGAGCACTAGCACAGAGTGGTTTGCATACAGAAGTGTTTCACTGGATCACAGGAATTAGCCAGAGATGTGCATAAGTTTCATCAATCAGTCATTTTTCTGAGGATTTACAATTTTCCCAATGAAGAGGACAGTGTGGGTGAACTTATCCAGAATCATCAGGAGAAATGGTCTATTGAATCTGACTCGAGGTGGGCGAGGAAAATCCCCAGATCTCCAGGTGACCTCCTTCACTGTGGTCCCGGCTGCCTCAGTGCCATTCTCATGAACATTCAGCATGGCTCTGTGGATCACCTGCAAGGAACACAGCAAACAGCCTCCAGCTGACAATCCAGCAAGAAGAGAGCAGCCTGCCACCCTCTTCACTTTGGCCAGCCAAAGGGAGCCTGCATGAGCAAGATTGAGCAGCAGTAGCAGTTCTGGGAAGGTCATCACCCATTGCTCCCATTGCAGCACCAACAGCCATCACATCACTCACACATCCTCCTTCACTGCTTGTGCAGAGAGGAACCCTCAAACTGCAGGCAGCCAAGGAGCACTCAAGATGACTGATGACAAGAAACTCTGGAAGCAAAGAAACCTGGTAATTTAGCCGAGACTCAATTTTGTCTTTGGCAACTTCATGTATTATTGTGAATTTACCCTGTCATCTATCTGAAAAAAATAACTTTTTGAGAACACTAGAAGGGCAGGAATAACAGCCCTTTGCCCTCAGTAGGAAGAATTGGAAGAAATTTTACCAAAGCTAATGCACTACATTTAGATAATTTTGTTTAGTAGCCAAAAGAACATTTAATTATATGTGTGTTTTCATCCTTGTCCTCCAACCGTGCCTTTCTAAACCCCTTGTAAGCATGTTTGGCTTCAGGTTTATAAAAGATAGGGCTTTCTTAGCCCCCAGAATGAGAGCTATTGATGATTGAGTGATGCTTCAGAGAGACTGGGATAATCTTTTCATGGGATATTAATGTCAGGTTCCTGGGAACAGGCAAATCCTGTGGTTACTTTCACATGCTGACTTACTTTTGAAACCATCAGTCCGGGCTCCTCAGTAATCCCCGAGAGATCAGCTTGTTCAGTAAACAGATTGACCATACCCATTTGTTTGACTATATTTTTCACATCATAGGTACCAGAAATAGAAAATTTTGGAATGTGCACATGTATTTTTCTGTAAAAAAAACACAAATAGGGACAAAACATCATCTAGCCAACACTCCTGAAAGGCTTCAGTATATTGGCACTTCACATTTGTTTTTCTAAATGTTTACAGCCTTCTTTCATGGTTCAGATAGCCCTTCTGATCAGGTCAGCTACTTCATGTGGAGGGTTGGAACAGAATAGGTCTGTTCTAGCTCCTGCCTCTGCAGTGAGATTCAAAGAGTGGGGTGGAAGACACAGCTACACCAACTCCGTGGCAAACAGAGCTACTACTGCCAGGTAGAAGAGTTTTTTCAAAAGATTGCAGCTAGCTGACCTAAGGCTGTTCAAATACACAACAGGGCCTTGGCCACCACAGAAGTAGCTGCAGTAATGGTGAATTGATCCACTTTTACATAGAATGCCCTCAATACCCAACAGCTACTCCATTGTAGTTTTCCAGTGCTTGTATGAAACAAGGGACTGTTGGCCTCATCATGGTGCTAAGTAACCTTTGGTAGAACCAGAGCTTAACCCAAGATGAATCCCAAGTTCAATGACCTATTTGTTCACTAGCCATAGCTCTTTTTCATTTTTATTTTCCAACTAAGATAAGGGAAGTCCATCACAGAGAAACCATTAAGTGTATAGAGTTCAGTCAAATAACCTGTCTTTAATGTTTTGTTTTGGTAAAATAGACACTACTAATCTGAAACACAGTCACTTCTCACCTTTGCAAAAAAACCTTACCTGTCTTGGAGGGACTTTTCCCATTTAGTTACAGTTCTTTTCAAGAGGGCATCTTCTACCTGCTTCATCTTCCCTTCATGAGGCAAAACAAATAATGCTGCGACATTTCCATTGTAAGGTATCTGAACCAGCCAACAGGACAGCTCTTCATCAAAGTAATTTCTGTAGTAACCCTTTCGATACATCATGTCAACTTTTACAGTAGTTTTTGGATCCACAAAAAAATCTTCCTGTTTTGTCTGTGCTGGACTGAAGGGTTTCTCCCAATGGGCTTATGATAAGAAGAAAATTCATTCAGTGGAATACAAAGAGGAATGATCACAGTGAATAAAAAGGACCTAGTCCAACAGCCTTCCTTTCATTAGAGTAGATATCCTTTTCATGTTACTACATCCTCAGGTGTTTCAGTATTGCATCTTTTTTATTTTAGGTGCTTAAAGACAATTACAGACAGATGATACTGAAAACACTATCTTTACTACAACGTGAGTCTATGATCACATGACACAATTAAGCAAACTCAATAAAGATATTTGTTTTAAAATACCATTAAAGAAGGTGAGGACATATTTTACTGGCAAGAAATATACATGGGTTTATAACAATACATTCCAGACACTGAACATTATTTCCTCTAATTAAAATATTTAAATTTTTTCTCTTTTCATTCTCTGTAATAAGCATTAGCTTTGCACTCTTTGTTACATCTTACCTTTAAAGAAGACATAGTTAATGAGAACCATTGCAGTCAGAGGATCAAGATTTTCCACTAGTTTAACAATTTTCCCATTTGTTTTTTCCTCGATATAACTGTTGATCTGACTCTCAGCGCCAACAGAGTTGTTAAAGTCAGTAGAAAACACTTCAGATTCATAAAAGTTTTTGACATCATCCAAGAACTTCTGTAGTGGTTTTAGTGTCTCTTCTACAAAAAGGGCACTGCCCAGGTTCAGCTGGAATTCACTGTCAGAACGGTTCAGCTTGTGGAGGAGTTGGCAAAAACCTTCATGTATTTCCTGCTCCTGAGTCTTTTTCAGGTTAAAGGCAAGCCCTTCCAAAATCTGTGTCAGTGTCACAGCCTTGGCACCAAGTGCCAGCATTGCAAAGGAAGCAGAGATACTTATGGGTGAAAAGAAAATATTTTTGTCCATTGCTTCAGATGCAACCAGCTTGTAAAAGGAAAATGCAAAGTCAGCATTGCTGAAAACTAGTTTGACAAAGGTTTTGTTCTTAAGTGGAGAAGCTTCTTCCCACTGAGAACTATGTTCTGGATAATATGTCCCTTTAGCATCACCCTGCTTTTTACGGTAGCGAGGACGCTGATGACACAGGGCAACAGTATGCAAACCAACCAGTAATAAACACAAGGAGAAAGTGGGCTTCATTTTGCTTTCAGGTGTTTCTGGAAAAGAAATAGACATGCAAAACACATCATGGAAACGAATTTGTTTGTACTGTGCTTTCCAGTATCGTGAACTGATGCTTTCAGAACACACCTGTTCTCCAAAATTCCCCACACTTACAGTTCACATTTCTGATGCTTGCCAGTGTTCCCTGGAAAGAATACACCTCCTGATCCACTATTTATATGTGTAGTCTTGTTCTCTTTCAAAAGAGGTAATTTAAAAGTTTTATTAACTTTACTATTAGCATATTCTTTTAAAATTTGTAAATAATTCAGATCTTATGATCCTTTCTCCAAAGTAACCAGCATAATTATACTCAATACTGCAGGAAAGTTACTGCAGCTGTTAGCCTTCCTCAATTCATCAAATAATTAGGGAATTTAATCTGTATTAAACAAAAATGTGATATAACCATAGATCATGCTATCTAGAACCAAAATTACAAAATACTCCTACAGTTTCTTCAAAGATGAAAGACTAGATCTCTGATCTTTGTGGTATAAAATTCTATAGGCATTTCTACTGTTTCCAAACCAAATTTTTATTTTATTATGTGAAGTATCTTCTTTAGTATTGGTTCTCTCTGGCTTTTGAAGTGTATTGATTTTTTTCATAAGATGTATATTCCTTATTTACATGTACAATGGCACCACTCCCAGGCAACACTTCCCCCAAAAATGAAGAGATGCAAGGGAAAACTAAAAGGGTACTTACATTGCTAGAGTCTGGTCTTGTCTGCTTGTTGTCCTCAGTACCATTAAACAGAATTAATCAGGACACTTCGTTAATCATTAATTAGTTCAAATAAAAGTTGTCTGTGAAGATGCACAGCAAGCAGTAATGACACTGCATATTTTGGACAGTTTGTCCAACCAGATGAACGCTAATAGTACTGGGCGATGGGGCTACAGACAAGAAGGAATGGAGCAGACTGTCCCTGTTGCTTCCATGCTTGCAGATAGACAGTAGGAACCTGTTGCTGTGGGTGTTTGGCAAGAGAGCCACAGCCACAGCCATACCTTTCATGGCTGGAGCTGAAAGCTGTGACCTGGCACCAGGACCACCCCTTGCTTGGGTCTGTCTGACCAGCACCACTCACAACAATCACAGCATCCCTACCAGAATGTCCTCTTGGATCATCCTGGGGCACTGTGGGAGCCACAACCTCTATCTGGCAGGATTTCAAAACGGAGTTTGGATTTAGAAAGTCCTTCTCCCTTACTGTATATCTCAGTCACAACCTTCAATACCTTGTTTAATGGTTTTGGTGATTTTCTTATGCAGAGTAGACTGTGTGCGATTGGTGAACAGTGTTTCTTAGGAGCGTAACATATGACATTATCACTCTAGTGAGACATTTACAGTCAATAAAGTTTTTTCTCACTGCTGTTGGCCATCACCTGTGACTGAGTATTTGGGAAGCTGGGGAAGAGTTTTCACCTGGATTTGTAGAAAATACATAACAAAACCACCACTTCTAGGAAGCAGCACTGACTGCAAAGAGAAACGTGGTCAGAAACAGACATCTTGTTTCTTTGGGTTAATCTTCTGTATCATATGGGTTAATCTTCTGTATCATATGCAGCTGAAATGGACACCAGGAGGACACAGGACAGGCTGCCAATTCACCTGTCATCCAGTACTAAAGAAGACATGCTGGCATCACTGGATGGTACTCAGGGTTGAATATAATATATGAACAAATCACTGAAGGAGAAACTAAGGCAGAAAAGGAACTTTTTAACAGAACTGGTTGCCAACATGTCCCTCTCTGCAAGCTCCCAAGCATTTGGTTTCTGGGCAGGAGCCAGATATTAAATTGCCCCACTTTAGGCGTTCAACATCTCTGAATGAGAGTACACTGGTGGGGAGTTGCATTTAGGAAGCTGAAGGCAAGGCTGGAAAGGGAGTTGGACTTTCTTGCACCCAGTCTCAATTCAAGGCTCTTGTCCTGTGGTTGTTTTATATGGCTGCAAACAGTCAAGCAGCAAAACAGGACAGGGCAAACCCTTTCCATTTTGAATTCAGCAGTGTTAATCTTTCTGCATACTAACCTAGGGGCTGGAACACCTGGTCACTTGATCTGGTTCCAAGACCCTCAAACCATTCTACCTGGGACCATTGGACCCAAGTCATCCACTTGGCTCATATACAGGCTGTAAGAGGTTGACAAGAAAATGAGGGGAAAGGCAGTTCACAGCTTTCCTTCTGAGCATCTTCTGCTTAAAAATCAAATAAATTATAAAACTACTTATGTGATATGTGTAGATAATTGTGTGTGAATAACTGTGTGTGTTTTCACCTACCTGTGAAAGACACGTCTGTGAATGCACACACCTCTAAGTATTCATAGTAGTGGAAAAAGATCATCTAGTAAGTGTGATGTAATAATACATGCACAAGTCTGGCAGACAGGAAACTTGGGCTTCCCTCTGAGAATCATTCAAATAGAAGAAGAAGAAACAAAGGACCTAGGAATTGTTTCTGAATGTGATAACTGATTGACAAAGATGTGGAATTGTTATTAATTCTAGTCATAGCAGTGTGTGAGTAGTTCTGCTAAAGAGAATCATTACTTTTGTTGAATCTGAACAGAACCTGTGACAATAATAATTAGTGTTATGATTTGAACTGTTAAAAAAAGAATAAATGCTATCTCAAATTACTTGGGATATTTTGATAACATATAAATAAATATATCATATGATATATGATAATATATAAATAATATATAAATAATGTATAAATAATAACCTCAAAAAAAATTAAGAACTTTGAAGAATTGCACATTTTGTAGATTCTATACACAATTGTTTTAAACTTTTTTTCTTTTTCTAAAAGCTAGTAAAAATTAGGGTGTTCTTTTCCACCCTGATATGAAGCACTATAAAGGGGCATTTTCTTTTCTGATAACAGATTGTCTGAGAGAGTTATTGTCTCTCAGCCTGATTATTTGCAGCCAAATCAACTTATTTAATTGTCTTACTTTTATTAATTTTATCATTTCATTTAAACCTGAAAATGATTCTCAGGTTAAAAATATTTTTATGTCACGTAATATTAGAATATAAAAAAATTCAAATCTCACTTGTTCCTCATGCATGGAGAGCACCTTCTGGGGAGAGTGCTAAAGTAGTGGAAGAACACAACATTGCTTTCTGGGAGTCTGTCCACCTGACCTGGGTAAACAGGTATTTTCCAACCTTTCCTATTATATTAGTTCAATTTTCCCTCAATAGGAAAAGCCTGAGGGTGGCAGTGCAAGAGATGGTTGAGAGGTCAAGGGCTTTTTTTATTTTGTGTCTTTGGGTTGGGCCTAAACATTCTCCACAAACAGGGTTCTCAACCCAGGTCTGTCATACAGGGGAGCACCAGGAGGAGATGCATGAGGAACAAATACAAATTACTTCACCCTTCATCATCCTCACAGTGTTTTAAATGCAAAACTTATTACATTCTTCCTTGTGTCCAAAAAAAACCCCATTTACAATGGAAGATGAACATATTGTGGAGAAACCTCCATACTCTCTCCTGTAAGTTCCCATTCCCAACTCTTCCCTATTCCCCATCTGCCTCCAACCAAATGCCTACATTTGGACCTTGGTCCTGCCTTTTCGTGGTCCACCAGTGATCTAGGCTCCCTGAAAAAGGGCTGCTTAGCAGGGCTTACTCCTATGAAATATATAACAGACACAACATGAAATGGAAAAGCAGTGTATGCAGTATCTACCCAGGAAGTTTACAGTCTGTAGCTGCATTGTGGATAAAGAACTGATTTAAAAATAAAAGCTACACTGATCATTGGGAATTTGTGTCAGGAACAGGAGGAGCAAGTAGTGTGCTGGTAGACCTTTGGAATTGCAGCATCACCCTGCAATGTGCTGCTCCACATGCATTGGCTGTGTGTGCAGAGCCATCTCTTTTTACTGGCACAGAATTTGGCTCCTACGCGCTTTGTGTGATGGTCTGGAGCTCTGGCACCAGGTGTGGCAATGGAACACAGACTCCCTTTGCCCAAACTCGGCCACAAATAAATTTTCCTATCTTAATTCTTTCTAAGCTGTCTCTTTTCAAGGCTGAAAATCTTTCACCTCCAACAGGAGCTGTTCCAGACCTTTGATTAACCTTACAATTTTTTCTGAAGATTTAATAGTTCTCATTTATCCCTCTATTATTATTGGACCATGTGTGGATGGCCCAGAGATTTAGATGATTTGCTATGCAATTCACTCTTTTTTTTCCCCCCCAGAAATTTCTAATATTTAATTTGCCTCCTCTTCCACTGCTGATCAGATCTCTATATGTACAACCTGCCAGAACACCAAACCATCAGTCCTGTGCGACAGCAGTCAGTTCAAGTGCAGCATTTTGACAAAACTGCAGCTAAAACTTAGCAAGAAAATCAAAGTCCCTATCAACACAATAACAAACCTGAAAGATACTGTTCTTTCTGGTTTGAAAATGACTCAGAATTTGTTATGTCCATTCCTTTATTTTACCAGGAGATGGTGGCACAGGGCTCCTTTTCCTATAATCCCCAGAACTCAGGGCTCCATGTATGACAGCTCTACTTGCAGATAACAGTGTAGAAGAATCACACTGAAAGGTTGGCTTATTGCAAAGATCTCACTCATAGCTGATATACTGAAATAATTATT
>PYHW01009717.1:5019989-5072406 GCA_013186435.1 Turdus rufiventris | reverse complement strand
CAACCCAGAGAAACCTCTTGGTGTTAAATTAAATTTAAATTGATGTCTTACGTTCTGTATTTTTGTGATGCAAACATGGGCCTTCATCAAGCACTAAGAAAATCCTTAATGTAGATATTTTGTAATTACACTTGAAGTTTATTGCTTCCAAAGCCAGATAGAAAGTATTAGAGCTAAGCTTTGCAAAGTGTTATCATTTGTTATTGTGCAACAGATTCATGTTGTTGGCCTCAGGGAAGAATCAGAAGGAAGATCAAGTAACTGAATGAATATATTAAATTAAATTTATTGTATGATTCTATTGCTCATACCCCTTTTATTAAACAAGTCTTTAAGACTCTTAAGATTTTAGGATTTTGAGGATTTGGACAGATCAGAGATAGTTTAATGCAGCAACACTCGTCCCAGTTTCAATGGAGGTAAAATACGAGATGATGTGGTTGCCCTTAGCCTCTGCAGGTCACAGCCTGGCAGTCAGCACAATTCCATTTCCATCAATGACTTACATTATCATGCCTCCACAGGACACTTTGGGATCTAGGATGTACCTACATGGGCTTTCTGCCATGGCTGCTGCACCATCTTTTCCAGCCTGCCAATCTAAGAGCGTGCAGAAGTGCTGGAGCATACCTGCTTCTGTTAGATGCCTCTTCTCAGTCACTTCTGGTACCACGTGCATATGTCACTGAGACACAAAATGTCTTCAAATTTTACCTGTAAATTTACCAAGAGACACAGCTCTCACTTAGAGGAACAGAAAATAAATTCTAGTAACTATCCTTGAATATATGTTATGGTATGGCTTTTTTGATGGCTAGAGAACCCGCATCTGCAAGAGCAGCAAACCTAACAGTATTCATATACATTTTAGGACCTATTACACCTTTCCTATTACATCTCCTCTGTGCACAGATGTTTTCTTCTGCTATGAGGTTCTTTCCTGGCTGCAACCAACTTATGGTGATTATAAAATGTAGATTGGTCTCAATAACCTTGGAGGTCTTTCCCAACTTAATGATTCTATGATTCTGTGATCTTGTTTTATACATATTTTTCATTTCAAACTTTTTTCTTTATCAGAGCATCTTCCATGTGGTCTGTTTTTCTACATGAAACATAGTAAGCAATATAGCAACTTTTCCTTAATAATATATTTGCTCGAGTCAGACAAAGTCTTCTTCAGACCTTTCATATGAGAGTCATATTGCTGTTAACAGTTTTCCAGTGATAAAGAATACATTCTTGTTTGATAAAGCAAAAAATCATAAGAATTTTTTTTCCAAATGTCTTATGGAAAATAAACTGATTGCAACAAAAAATGAGATAAATAAGGACTGTATAAATAAGGTTTATTAATTTGTAATAAATTCATCTCCAGCACTAGAACTGAACTGAAAAGGTACTTTCATCACTGAAATAATTTTTTGCAAGAAAGCACCACAGTAATTTGCAACAACAGCATCTGACCAGTAACCAGGGTGTTAGTAATGTCAAGAACATTTTCATAAAATGAATGAATTATAGTTTTCTTTAAAATTGTTAGTCTGAAGAAAGTACAATTGCCAAATTATTTTCAATGGATTCACTGTTATACCTGGGACTGGGAGCTTAATATGAAGAATATTTCCAGATTGGTCTTCAGTGGCTAACTGTTTAGAGGGAATAAATGATATAATATACATGCTGTATTTATGTCTAATGAAAACTATCCCACGTGGGTAAGGGCAGATGTGCAGTACCCAGCTGGGAATGTAGTATGGATGGGTAAGATTTGAGGGCTGTGTTACAGGACTCAGAGACACACAGCCCATGGTGCTCTTCTTGCTTTTTTGCTCTTGATAATTTGCTCTTGTTCTAACTCACTGCAGTGAATGTTTAGAGTTTTCAAGTGAAACTCACATTTAAGAAAGTTTGTGTTTCTCTTGCACTTCCTTCTTTGATTAGAAATCCTAGTGCCTCTGTGCTTTGGAGACATGATTTGAATGCTGGATTAGGAATTAACACTGTTTGAGCTTTTTCCCTACCTCCAAAACTACCAAGACTCATGTCAAAGATGAGTATCTGGGTTCTCAGAATCCCAGTTCAAAACCTACCCTGCCTGGGAATAATCACAGTCATCTGGTTTTTAAGAGCTCAGTGATTCTCTGCTTGAAATTAATGTGAGTACAAGGAAAATGCTTGCAGCTTTTGTTGCACTGAATCTACTGAAACACTTAGAATAGGGTTGGCTTACAACCTGCCCAAATTCCCATTTCCCTGCCATGACAGCAGTGCTCACAGGCTGTGCAGATGACATGGCTGTGGGGAGAGGCTGGATGTGCCCATTCAAGGCATTCCAGATCCAAAGTACTGGTAGCATCTGAACAGCAGAGTTTATATGAGCAACTGGTGCTTCTGTAACTATCCAAATGATCTGCTCCTTCTGGCATTGTCAGCTCCTCTCCTTGCTGCTGAAAGGAACACACACTGCAGTAACCTTGCAATTCCACTGCTTCGTGTTTTGTAACAACATTCTACATGGACTCTGCCATGTGCAAAGCAAACAGAGTTACTGACAGCAGATATCCTGTCATCAAGCAGAGTCCCACTGGACCATAAACAAGGTCAGACAGAACAAACTTACAGTGTCCCACATGGCTCGCAGGTTGCCAGGAGAAGTCTGGCACTCGGGTGCGGTAGCTCTGCTGGGGCACAGCTAGGCTGCCTTTCAGGGACCCTGCCCTGTGGCTCTATCTTCCCTCACAGGGCTTCTCAGCTGAGTTAAACTCTCTCTAAGTAAGTCATTTTCTCATGATTTCCCATACATGTGTCAGATCATGGCTCACAGAGCCAGAGCAGGCCGTTTATGTTTATGTTTATGTTTATGTCTATGTTTATACGTTTATGTCTGGTGGTCACAGGCTTCACTGTAAGCTGTATTATCCCTTCCACTGTCACTGCAGAAGTTAGGTGGGTTAGGTTATAAAGGTTACAATCTTTTGCTTATAAAGGAGTTCTAGTTTTCTTTGAGGGCTTAGTTTGGATCCTCCTATAGGCTGAGAAAATGCTTGAGTAGGAATTGTAGAGGAATAAAAACCTCTCCAGATGAGAGGCACCATAAAACACATGTGTTTACCACAGATTAGATACACAATCTCTAAATGAAAATTGTAGTTATTTATATCTATCAGAATCATTCTTTTTTTTGTCCATCTTTAATAACACTAATAGAATGAAGAGGTTTCCCCATCACATATTAGAACAAAAGAAAGCTGTAAGGACAAATGATGCAAAGAAGACCAAGACAGATTTTCTTGGAATGAGGAAAAAATACTCCATCTCCCTATAAAAGCTTTGCAGAAGTGTCCAGTTCCTAAAGAATGTTATTAGAACTATGCTGAGAGTAATATCAGCAAGGTATGTTCAGTGCCCAGGCTCTATAGATTTTCATACTGTAAGCATTTTTCTGGTTTTGGTGTATTTTTGGCACAAGATTTATTAGTTTCCTGTCTCCTACACATCTCCTTCTTCCAGAGGGATTTAGGGTGATTCCTCTTCCTATCCTGGTCCCTGCCACAATTCAGGTCAACCTGCTGGTCTGGAGCATGAAGTTGCTCAGCTGGAGGAAAACTGTAGAGATGCTCCACAGCTTGGTAAGATAACTCCCAAAACAGCTTTCAGAAGTATCCCATTTTATACTTTTGCTAGTAGCAGTCATTCTTCGCAGGGAAACTACCAATGCAGCTGTTGTCCTGCCATCTCAAACCCAAAGGCCTGGGAGGTGGATGGGGAAGGAAGTTGCTCTGTGTGTGATTTCCCAAAACTTTTGCTCTGTCCTAGCAACAATAGGATTTTTCCTAACTTCTTTCCCTTTAGCAACAGGCCAAGAACCTGTTTTTCTGCCACCACACTCTGACAAAAATCTCATGGCTCTGATAAAAATCTCACCATCCTACTTTCTAATCAGTCCTGGCGCACAGATTTATCAGGATGGGATCTCACAGGAGCTGCTCCCAGCTCCTGTTGAGTTTGTATAGGCACCCCAGAGCAGGCTGCCTCACACCACAGCGAGTTGTCAGTGATCTTAGCTCTGTAAAAGCTGCTGCTTTGCACAGAGGTGTGGTTTCATCACTCAGTCCCCTGAGTGATGCCATCCTGCCTTGTGAGGAGCAATTGCTCAGGGCTTCCACCAAGTTCTCGCCATTTGGAGCACAGGGATCGAAGGCAGTAATCTCCACATCCCCCTGAGTCAGAAGCACAGCTCCCCATACCCCAATCCTACAAACACCAATGAGCCCCTATAGAGCACCTCTGTGTAAGAGGGTCACATTTGGGTGAACAGGTCAGAAGGCCAGAGAGATGTCAGGGGTGGGGAGCTCATTTTTTAACTTGGGGCTTGCATTACCTTTGCAGTGCTCAAAACAGGCTGCCAGGATCACTGTAGAAATGAGCAGTGAACATGCAGAAGCCCCATCTTCCTAGGGATGGGGACTCAACTCCACTTGCAAAAAAATGTGTCCAGGATCAATAAGCAATGGCATGAAAGCAGTGCAGCGAGATAGAAGCTGTCAAAGTTAGCTTTTCCTTGAGGCAGCAGCTGTGCAATAAATGGTGCTGCACTGCAATAAGAGTGGGTAATCTACAAATCCACGACAGCAAGAAAGTGTTCAGGTATTTCTTAAAACAGGTTTTGCTCAAATAGGCACAAAAACAGAGAGAATGTGAGGAATCACATTTTCCATATGAGAAAAGTTGCACTCATTTAACAGTCTTAAGATATATTTTACTGATATCTGCTATGTTTGTAAGAGTGGCTGAAGGTGTTTGTTGTTTTTAAGATCTTTATAGAATGATACAAGAGATGCAGTAATTCCTTAAGTGATATACTTAAATTACACTATGTATTTTATTGATCATCCACAGCTGATCAAATATTCGTGAATGACATTTTTTCACAGACAATTGTTTGATAGTTTATGCTGTGCCTAATGTCACTGTCTCATAGTTTTTTGCTGACCTTGTGGAGTGCAAAGAGGCATGTACAGCAAGAGCTACATTAGAGTAAATCTATTGTTTCTGGGATTATTATCTCTTTTTTTGTTTTTTGTCAATGATTTCTTAAAATGTCTATGGCAAAGTGTTGGAACATGTGAGAAAGAACAGCTTGATTGAGGATAAACAGCAGCCTAGGCAGTAAAGAGTGATATAAAGAGGAAAGGATTCTGTAGGGACCAGCTCAGGTGAATACTGAAGAAGACATTGTAGAATGACAAGAGTTGTTATCTATTGGGATAAAGCTTTTGATAAGTAATCCAGAACTGAAAGCAGAAAAAAAACTCCTTAGCAGAGATAATTCACTTTTAAATATAACAAAATACTTAAGAAAAAGTTATCTTCCATGAAAATTTGGAAAACATCTTAATAAGTGGTTTAACCCTGCTTGGATGACAAATGCCTACTGAATTCATTCTATCACCGCTTTCCTCAACTGAAAAATGCAGAGAAAATAAAATGAGGTTCATGGGTTGAGATTAGTAGAGGGAGAGATCACAAACTGGTTACTGTCACAGGCAAAATAGACTCAACTTGGAGAAATTAAATGAATTTATTACCAATCAAAACCAGAGCAGGATAATGAAAAGTAAAACTGATCTTAAAACCAAAAAACCACCTTTGCCCCAGCTTAGGGAGAAGGGCAATAAGGCTCATGGTCAGTTCATCACATGGTTCTGCTGCTGCTTCCTCCTCAGGGAGAGGAGTCTTTTCCCTGCTGCAGTGTGGGGTCCCTCACACAGGAGACAGTCCTTCATGGACTTCTCCACTGTGAGTCCTTCCTATGGACTACAGTTTTTTATTAACTGCTCCAGCACAGTCCCTTCCACAGGGTGCAGTCCTTCCTCCAGGCTCAGCTGCTCCAGCACAGGTCACAAGCCCAGGAGCAAACCTGCTCTAGAGTGGGCTCCTCTCTTCATGGGTCTGCAGGTGCTGCCAGGAGTCTGCTCCAGTGTCAGCTTCCCATGGGGTCACAGCCTCCTTTTGGACAGCCACCTACTCCTTCTTCACTGACCTTGGTGTCTGGAGGGTGCTTTCTGTCATTTATTCTCACTCTGCACTCCTGTGACCTCAATTACTTCTGTGAAATAACTTTATTCCCTTCTCAAATACGTTACCACAGTAGTGTTACTATCATTACTGATTGGCTCAGCCTTCAGCAGCAGCAGATCCATCCTGGAGCTGGGTGGCAGTGGCTCTCTCAGTTATGGGGAAAGCTTCTGGCAGCTTTTTAGTGAAGTCATCCCACCACAGGCCCCCACTACCAACACCTTGCCATGCAAACCCAATACAATTATTCAACTGGGGAAAATGTTATATTTTAAAACTCAGTTGATGGTGATTTTTTACAATTTGTTTTCTTATTAATTTGATAAGGACATTTCTTATTTACTTCTGAATATTCCTCAATCAGAGACTAGTTAGCAGCACTACCCAGCCCAAAACTGCAAACGCTGTAGCCATTATAACCCATACCCAACATCATTATTCCAAATAACCCAGTGATTACTCCTGAGTAGGATCAACAATTTTCCCCATGAATAGTGTGGTGCCAGTTTGTTTGTCAGAGATCAAAATGAGGAAGGGCTTGTTGAATTTGATGGTACGAGAAATATAGGAAAGCCTGTTGAGGACGACAGCAGTGGCTCCTGCAGCCTCAGTTCCAGCCTCATCAACTTCCAGCAAGGCCTTGTGAATTGCCTGCAGAGAATAGGAGAAAACACTGTCATTTATATATGGGACAGGAAGCAGGAGTAAAATAAATTCTCTTCTTATGGAACATTTAGGAGAAGGAAGGAGTAATAAATCCAGTGGATGAAACTTTATTGTGTGATAAATGTCCAAAATGTCCAACTGTTTGAAACAAGAGTATTTTCTGTGCCAGGACAGAGCAAGGAGGGCCAAAAATTAGCATGGACATGCTGAAATGCATTCCCACCAGTGCTGAATAGAATGAGATAAAAATACCCCATTACAAGGTATTTTCTTATAGTTTGAACTTCTACTAGCAACATTTTCTCTTATTTCAAGGTTAATTTAAAACTACTATTTAAATGCTAATATAGGACAGTATTTTGCATCTTTAGCATTAAATCATAGCTCAAACTGACACAGTCAAATTCTGCTACTGCAAACTGGAGATTTCCTGAAAAATTCCCAGCATTTGGGAATATTAAAAATTTGGATATTAATCAACACAAATATCATAATGAACTCCTCATTTGTAGACACAATTCATGTAAACTATTGTATTCCAGTGCCAATAAGTTATTTAAAATGTTGCCCAATTTTTCTATGTATTTAATATCCAGCTTTATAATAACAGCATTAAAGTAATACGAAAGTGAGCTGGCAGATTCTTTCTGTAAAAAAGCACAGCTACTGAGCTAGCCCCTACATGTCATGGTGAGTTTTGCTTACAACTTCATTAATATAAAGAAGGAAATAAAATCTTTAAAATCTCAGACACAACTGATCAAAACAACCAACCACCATCCCATCACCTGCTGTCTCTACTTACTTGTGAAACCTGGAGATCGTGATTGCCGCTAATTCCAGACAGGTCAGCATTACCTGAGAACACTTCAGTAATGCCCATTTGTTCAAACAGGGTTTTAACGTCGTAAGACCCACTAATAGAAAACTTTGGTAACTGCAGATTTAATCTCCTGTTGATCAAAGGAACAAAAGAACAGTGAGTCCTTGCAGCCTCATTTCAGCCAGCAGGGTGGATAGTATGCAACTCAGCAACACTTGAAAGCATTCTTTTGATTGCAAATTTGTTTGATGGTAGTCTTTGTATTTCTTGAGCAATTTTGGCATGCTGAGAGATGCACCATCTTCTTGTATCTACATTCTCTATTTGATTTTTGGAAAAGACACGTATTTCTTCAATGCCACTCTTTCATCCCAGTGCCGCATGCCCAGCTAGTAGAGTTTTTTGGCTAAAGGGTTACAGAAAGCAGACCACTAGTGGAAAGCCTAAAGTAAGGGAAAAGGAGGGTAAAATCTAAGATATGGTGACACCATGAAAGAAGAGGTAAGGACTCAAAAAGTAGCCAAGCAAGTTTTGAGGCAGCTGTTACAATGCTGTGACCCCTTCTGTCAGGCCACAGAGCCTGCAGTTTCTTAGTGATTATGCTCTACTCTGACTCATTTGGGGAATTGCTTAAAACTTCCCTTTATGAGATCAGGACATTATGTCCAGTAGAAGGTGATCTGAAATTGGCATTTTCTCTTAAAAACAGTGATGTATCCTCACATATAGCAATCCTTATACTTAGAGTTACCTGGTCACAAGTCTGCTATCCCATTTGCAAACAGTTTCCTTGGAGAGACCGTCTTCCACTTGCTTCATCTTCCCTTCATCAGGCAGAATAAACAATGCTCGTGCAGTGCCCTGGTAAGGCAGCTCTACCACCACACAGGAGAGATCCTGGTCATAGTAAATGTTGGAGGTGCCCTCACGCTGCATCATGTTGACTCTAACAGACACATTTGTGTTCACAAAAAAATCATCCTCAAATGTACGCAAAGGATCGAAAGACTTTTCCCAGGCAGCTAATGGGGAAAAAGAGATGTTGTTTCACTCAAACGTGAAGATCACAAAAAATGGCTCATCTAAATTAGATCAGCTTTAATGTAGGACAATGGAGGTATAGTGATGGGGGAAGAGGCTCACTAAATCACTTCAACCTCCTCCATAACACACAGTAAAGCATTCTAGCTGTGCAGTAAGCTCATCATATTTCATGTCATGTCTTGCTGAAGAACAACCAAAGGCTGATGACCAATTGAGAGGCCTTCCTCTACTGTAAGCCTATGTAATGCCTTTCATGCCATTTAAAAGCAATGATTTTAGCATTCAGTCACAGCACCTTCTTATGCCTTTTCTGTTAGGCCATACCCCACACAAGCTGTCTGCACTCAGCCTGGTATGGAATACATCACCAATTAAAGAGTCCTAACATCTGAGCAAGGCTCCAGAAGCACAGGCCCTCAAGATGCTATGTCCCAGGTTTTCATTAAGAGCACCTAGTAGATCTACCATAAATCTGGAGTCCTTGTGCAAGAATGTCAGTCCACCAAGTCTGACTGGTGAGAATGTGTGCATCCTTGTCTATGAGGATCCACTGGACTGCAACTTTTTTGTCCACAGCTTTCAAGCAAATTGAGTCAAAACCAAGAAATCAGTATTTCTCAACAATCAGATACTCTGCTTTTGGCCAGATCTAATCTTTACTTGAAACGTCCTGCAGAGTTTAGCTCTTTCCTAAGTTGTCACTCTGGTAATAAGTAATCAGAAGTTCCCTAAGATTTTTATTTTGTATCAAAACTATCTATTGAAATATTATGTTAAGCATCTTACCTTTAAAGTAAATATAGTTAACAAGAACCAGTGTAGTACTTGGATCAAGATCACCAACTAATTCAGGAATTTTGCCCTTGGTTTTCTCTTCTACATATTTGTTGATTTGCTTTTTAGCTTCTTCTGGTTTATTAAAATCACTGGAGAAAAATTCTGCATCATAAAATTCTTTGGTATTTTGTAAAAATAACTCCTGTGGTTCATACCCAGTAGCTGTAAAAAGGGCATTCCCTATATTTAATGTGATATTAAGATCTGCACAGTTCAGTACTGACAAAACTTTGTGAAAACTTTCATGTACATCAGGTATGCGAGTCTCAGTCACGTTGTCAAAGCCCAGTCCTTCCAAAATCTGAGACAGAGTGGTTGATTTAGCACCAACAGCCAGCATGGCAAAGGCGGTGGAGATGCTCATGGGAGAAAAGAAAACATTTTTATCAGCTTCTTTTGATGAAGCCTGCTGGTAAAATCTAAATACAAAATCTGCATAGTTAGAGCCTTTCTTGTCACAACTATATGTTAATAAATTTTCTCTTCCATCCTTCAGGTTAGTATTGTTGACTTTGCGGCAAATGTCTTCAGGGCAGCAATGGGTTACAGCACAAAGAGCAGCAAGGAGTAAACACAGGCACAGGAGACACTTCATCTTCTTTTCAAATTATTCTGCCACAAAATAAACAGTCATTAAATGAGCAGATGGTAATGATGTGCTTGCAAGCAAGAAATAATGAATAGTTTGTTAGCGTAAATGTTGCATAGTTCAACTGTAAATAACTAACATCCATAGCATGCTTAAAGTTCTCATGGGCACAATGTCAAATTCATTTAACAAATTCAAATAGGTTATGGATTAAAATGTCAGGCATATTAAAGTAATAATATTCCCTGATAACTGTTCTGAAAAAGCAATACTTTTTCCATTGTCAATGAAAATATAAAGTTACAGTCCATAATAAACTTTGTTAACAATGACATTGTCTTCGCAAAACACTGTCTCCTGTAGGGTAAATATAAACAAACAAATTATTGCAAGGTAAGACAGAGTGTGGGTTTCAAAGACATCAAATACTCCACAGCACCTGCCCAAAAGCAGTTTGAGAAATGTTAAGGAAATGTGAGGGAGCTCACTACTCACTGGGACTGAGTAAATTCTCTCACTTTCCTCAGGACAGTGGTACATGGACAGAGAGCTATCACGGACTATCCTCTGCTAGTTGAATTCACACTCCTGTTTACTTCATGGTTACTTACTCACATGGCCTGTTACTGGCCACAACTCATAAATGATGGAAAAATGTCATCTATGTGAACTTCAAGGCAAAAGCCTGGAGCATCCTGTGCCAGGACAGCAGCGCACAGAGAGGTGGGCACAAGGACATGTGGCAAGCAGCAGGTTTGCATCAGGTAAAGAGTGAATATTTGGAATGAAGGAATCCTCTTTTTGGGGGAGCTGCAACAAGTGTTTGTAGTTTCTTAAATGGTGGTTTGCCCCTCACCATGGGTTAACCTGCATGGAATCTGGGTCAAAGAGGAAGAGGAGCACTTATCCCATTTGGACATCAAAGGACACAGATTAATTCCCTTGGAGATTACAAGTTTCTTCATTATGCATGTTCTCCTAAAGCTGACATGATATACTTCACATGAGCCACCTGCTCTCCCCACAAGCTGGAACAAGACTCTGGGTTACTGAGTTCAGTTCCCTGCAGTTCTGGGGAGGCCTCTCATATAAACCCTCTTCAGAGCTGTAACAAGCTATCAATGAAAATAAGCTTTTTGCCCTCACATATTCAGCGTGAAAACATTTCTAGAACTTTTCTACTGTCATAGTCCTCTTCTGGTTTCCAGCCAATACAGCTGTTTGTATCCTTTTTTTTCAGGAATGTATTTTCCCACGTCCAGGTAAAGTTCTCTTGGTCCTACATTCATTCCTAGATGTGAAAGATCACTGTATATATTAATTAAACATCTAGAGTTTCTGATGGCAACCCAAGCTCAACGATTCTGGGTGATCAACCAGTTGTTTTATTTCTACATTGATGGTCTTTCTTGTTTCCATAGCGAACATACAGATAGCTATGTGTTTTCATGTTTGCTAGGGTCTGAGTGTACTGTCTGCCCAAGATCAGCCAGGGCCCACTGCAGGGACCCCAGAAACAAGTGGTAACACTAAATTTGAATCTCTTTAAAACAAAAGATGGGTATATGATTCAACTATTTGCATCTCTTTTAAACTGAACTCTGCCTCTTTTTCACAGCCAAAAAAAAAAAAAAAATTGAAAGGCAAAATCCAAACAACCCTTATGTACTGCAGAAAAAAGTAGAAATAAGACAGCACGAAAGGTGTTTTACAAGTATCTGATTTTTAACATGTCATAGTCTGTTTTTCTCTAGTATTTGAGATACTGGACACTTAGGTGAGAAAGAAAAAAATGCTTTTACTTCCTGTGTCCATACAGAGCTTAGCATAAATTTTAAAGAATTTCTGAAGCAAAGAATGTGGTTTGGGATTTTTTTTCTGCAGTAAAATTTATTAAGCATGGCTCTGTTTTTAACTTCTCCTGTAACAGATCAGTTAAAAAACTTCTCCTGGTATCATAACTCTCTACATAAATCTAAAATAAGTGCTTCTATCAAAAGCTGGAACACACTGAATATTTTCATCAAGTTTTCCTCACGTACTTTTCCTTTTAGAGATGAAAATCAGCTATTTTCAACATTTTGAGATTAGAAAATTTCTGCCACCAATATTTCTGTCAACATTTCAAAGCTGAAGAAAATGTGAAGGCTTTAAAACCTTTACACCTTTACACTTTTTATGCAAATTGGAGATTCAAAAATAATTATCTTCCAGACCACATATTAGTTGGTCTATGGGAGTAAAAGAGGCAATTAAATTTAAATTGTGGCCTTCCACCCACCCCCTACACTCAGTCCTAATTAGAGAGCCTGGCCTTAGAAATTCAATTGTTGCTTTATAAATTAAGTCACCAAAAGAGTTTTTAAATTGGACCTGGTTGTTCAGTCACTAGAGGGATTATACTAATTTTGAGTCACTGTGAAGGTTGTTTCCAACCTGAAGGGTTATTACATCAGTATTCTCTTTTAACAAGTACTTAATAAGTCCCCATGACTTCAAAGGGTTTTTTAGTTTGATTTCAGTCTAAGCATATTCCCCCAGAACAGCAGGTCCCACTGGTCCCTTGCAGGTCTACTTGGTTAATATTTTGTTGCAACATCCCCACAGCCAAATCACAAACAGACAAATGAAATTAACCTAATATTAAAATTCCACTGACCGCTGGAAAACATAATTTCCAACTCTAAGAAAATGCATGTTTAGTACTTACAAAATCAAGGGCACTGTTGCATTCAGCAGACCAAGCTGTTCCCCAGATGGTTACTTATACTGCTTCATCATCTTCTGCTGAATTAGAGACGTTAAACATTACACAGACCCGATAAAAATCAGAACCAACCAAATAAAAGGAGGGAACAAAGCAAATATTGATGAAACAGGGTTTGCAAGGATCATCTTTGTTATTCAGCCAAAGAAGCTGACAATCTTCAGCCATCTCGATAGTAGCTGTGACATCCTCTCTGTTGCCTCTGACCATGTGGAGGAGCTTTGGTGATAATTTTGTGTGATTAGGACCCTACTGGAAACCAGGATGTTGTGCCTAGAATCACTAGAAACAGGTGATAACTCTTGGTGCCAGAAGTCAGATTTTCTGTGTTGTGATGAAGCACACATGGAGCTGACAGCCACGTATCACATCAGCTTGGTGCTCTTCCAAAATCTATCCAGAGACAAATCTTCTGCACGATCCTCAGCCTGTATATGGATGACAGAAGAATTGCCTGCACCTTCTCACTCTGTAGATTAACACCACTGAGGGGGTATGTGGTAGACACGTTTCCATGGTAGGTTTCCCACCCTGGCTGATGTGGTCCCTTCATCTATCTCAGCTCTGTATGCATCCCAGTCTCTGCCTTGGGCAGGTGTGGGAATACAAGTAGCAGGCTGTTTACTCCCACATGTTGGCACACTCCATGCGTGCACCCACTTCTCATTCTTCTTGCCCTCTCACACACTTTTAAATTGTTCAAATGAAAACAAGTGCTGTTTATTTCTATTAACTTTTCCCAATAGGAATGAAATGCTGATGAATCAAGATGACTGAATATTTCCAGTTAACAACAAAGACCATGATTGCATGGTGACATCAAATACATTTCCCCATTTGTGATGACTCTTCTTTGTAGTTGTTTACTCACATGTGTAATTTTGTTGTTACAAACATAGATAAACGTAGAGACAGAACACAGATAAACATTGGACACTCCCCTTCTTTGCTTTCCTCTATATTTCTTCTCCCCTCCCCTCTTACCTTTTTACTTGCTCCTTCTAACTCTGGCTGTAAAGGTCACAAACACAGAGATTATTTTACTCATCAAAGCCCAGGTGAATAACAGGTCATGGTGGTCAAGGGCGAAGTGTGTTACAAAATGGTTATAAGCCTCTTGTTTTCTCTTTCATTTGTGATGCCTTGTAATTACTGTTTTGTCTTTAATGATGTTAAGCTAAAATTTAACAAGGCATTTCCTTACCATTTCATTATAGCAGCAGAAATAAGGTACTACAGCAGCTTGAAACTAAAATGATGAGCAGACAGAGGCACACATGCCAGGTGTAGCACGCACTGCCACGAGCCTTTGCAGTCCCGCCTCCCTGCTGACCACAGCTTCAACTCTGCCATGAAACCATGTTAACCAGCTTCACACTGATCATTTATCTAATGATAAATAGATCTTTTGCTCTACTATTTATTTTTATAGGAATAAAAGTACAGAACACAGAAATGCCAAAACAGATGTGTTTTATTCCTTCTGATAATTAAAGCCACGATACAGTCTGCATTGCCTGAGTCCACATTACTGCTGTATAGTTCATGTAGGTCAGTTTCTCTACCACACCCCAGCCCACATTTTGATGTCTTTAGAAGAAATAGAGCCATATATTTTATGCATTTACTAATGCCTTGCAAACATCTTCATGGCAGTTTGTTTTGTTTTGAATGGAACATTCCAAAGCAGGTTTAAAGGGTTCTTAATTAACCAGTGACTGGTATATTCAATGGCAAGAGGAGCACTCAACTTGTCCAGTGTTCTTGTTATTCTTGTATACCTGAGGTAAGGAAATTAGAGTTTTTGTGACAATTTAGCAATAATAAAACTCTTCTGGGATTATGGCTCACAAATACACAAGTCACTTCAAATACCAAGAAATTTTATACCTATAAATCTAATATGTCATGACTTACACAAAGACTTTTTAGTGTAAAGAACACAGACCACAAGCATATTGACAGAGCAGCAATATGAAGGAAATGGAGCATGAATTAGGAAGGAAATGGACATTCCCTTCCCCTCCATTTCCTTGCTTGAATTATGTAATAGTCTTTGGGAAGGATTGGGTACTCAGAGTGCAGGAAAATTGTCAAGATTGGAGATGTATGCATGTCTGATGAGCTATGTTTTTTCTAGTCTGGATGAGGTATATAATGAAGAATAAAGGCACAATCTGCTCATGGTGGTCATGTCATGCTTTCAATACTTCTTAGAGAATCTCCTCTACTGTCCTGTCAGAAAGACAAAATTCATTATTTTAGAAAGGGACTGTGAAATTAGGACAAAATATAGTCTATATGTAGTGAGGAAAACTTGCACAAGGAAGGGGAAGTTCAGCTCACAGAACTTTTTTTCATTTGAATTAGCATCATTCATACGAACTAAGTAGAGAACAGGGGCAAGACTTTAAAAAAATTGCCAGTGGCAATGACCAGTAGTGAACACCCATCATGATTTTTCAGTTGGAACACCAACTCCAGTTGCAAACCATACACTAAATGTAGCAGGTGTGTTACATGTATGGTGCACTGATAACAACAAATGAACCCCCTATGGCTGCTTCGGTGTGTGCAGGTTGGCAGGAATGACACAGGAACCACAGTCACCTGTAAAGGGGGTAGCAGAGTAGGCAGGTTGCTCTAACATTAGAAACTTTTGCTTAGGCCCAAGAATCTTTCAAAAGAAGGCTGATTTTTCATTATTGCTACGTGTAACAGCTTTACCATGGATTTTCTTTTCAGACCTGAATATTTCTGTAATGCCAATATTAGTAATGAAAGAGTTATCAAGATTTTAATATCTGGGTGACTTCCATCGGGGATATTGTGAAAGAATAGTATGCACTCTGTTTTCTTTTCTTTCTAACTTCCAAAACAGATGTCAAAATAATAATATTGAACATAAAGATCTCCAATAATATCTTTGGCCAAGTACAATAATTGGCCAAGTTCTGTTCAGGATACTGAAATGATTTCAGATTGGGATGGACCACCTGATGAGARAACTGCTGAAAATTCAGGATAGATGATATCTCTRTTGAGCAGCTCAGTTTTGGCCTTGGGAACAWCGCTAACACTAATATACTTCAGTTTTCTCATATGTAAAATAAAAATGGGACATCTAACTTCCTAATTGAGATTAGATTATGTGAAAATAAAAAAATACTTTCAAATATCTCGAGTATTACTTTAGATTTTTATTGAGTTTAATGAAGACAGGATCATTTTTATCAGTTTTGTTTCATGATGCCTCTCTTGGTAACAGTGATACACAATTTGAAAATCTCTGCTCTGCAGGATGCAGCTTTATATAGGTTCAAAGTGAAATTTGAAAGTTTTCTGAATTGCAAGCTTCCATAAAATGTCCTCTGGACTTTACAGAAAGTGTCTTCTTTCCTGGTATGCTTAGCATTTTTATTCAAGGGGTGGAAGTTATGAGGTACATTACAGCATGGGCACAGGTGATTAAGTACATCCAGGTATTGCAAGTATTAGTAACCTCTGTGCACCACATGACACTGCATAGGCCAATCTTTTTACCAGACATTTTTCTTTCATGTCTAGAAAATGCAAATATCCATTGCCAGCACCTACAGCATAGGAATCTTACACAGGAAAACAGAGAATGATAGGACCATTGTGCTCACTGAATTTTTTCGTCTTTCAATTTGACCCAAGCATCATGCAGCAGGGATTGTTTCACCTGAACCTCTTCATCTATTGCCCATCCAGTATTGTGGTTTTAAATCATATTATTTACCTGTGGTAAGGCACCTAACTCCTGCTCTGACTATGTAAGCTAAGAGAGGAAGGATGGTCAGGTTAGTGGGTAGCTATAAGCAGACAGGAAGCTAAGTTTCTGCAGCACAAACCTGTGACTGGGCTGGGAAGGGAAGCAGAAACTCCCAAGTCCCAACCCAATGCTTTGTAACTACTGTCTGTCCTTCTTTCCTAATAATGTTCTTGCGTTAAAGAAAGAAAGGAATTAATCAATTAATTATGGGTTTCTGACAGCAATATAGTACTTAAAATTTTAATAAATGTGTGCCTATACAATATGAAAATATAGTTAACAAGAACCATCCCAATGAGTAATTCAAGACTTAAGCAACTAACATTATTCTGAAAGCCTTAATTAAAATGTTCACCTTCCCATTTGGTCCACTGACCATGCTATCTGGGACCATCTCATCTGAATTGCTTTCTTTACCTCCTGAGTGTAACTGTGTACTCCTGTGTACTCCTGAGTGGTACTGAATCAAATGTCTACCTTTATTCACAGAGCTGTCAAGTAAAGTTGGTCAAAGTGGATTGAAGTAAACAGTAATGACATTATTCTGTGACTCAGAAGCTCAGCTGCCCAAGCATACCATATAGATTTTGGCTAATGCTCAAAGAAAGGACTCAGAAAGTGGTCTTGCAAGCCACAGAGTCAATTTACCATGTTTATTACACCCTGTCAGTCTCCCTCAAACTCATACAGAACAGCTCTGTTGAAAATGAGGGTGTAAACAGGAATGCACCAGGGAACAAGAGCAGAAGAGAAGCAGGTTTCCATTTTATTTTGAATGGATATAGAGTAGATCAAATTTTGCTGTGGCCACTACTTTTAACCATGTTGGGAGAAGATTTAGACCAACACCACACAGCTTTTAAAAATCCTACTCTAGATCAATATGCAGACAAAGCCATTTTTCTATATACTCAACCATTACACAAGCACCTCAAACCTGTTACTTTTAACAGCAAAACTGTTGGAACTGTGACAAAACTTTCCTAAACCAAACTCGACAATACCCTGTCTAGTGTTGTCTCCTACATACTGATATCTCCTCTGACATTCCTTTCCTGCCTTTCCTCACATCACACACAGTCACTTGCAGACCACTCTCATCTTGGCGCATCATTCCGTTACCCCTGCTTCCTCCATTATCTTGGAGAGCAATGGCAAATAGAACCTGTTGAAGAATTATAGAGGAAGGCATTCCCAAAGGAGTCACATCAAGACCCTTCCTTGAAACTTAACCTCTGGGGATGAGGGAAAGCCCAGACTGATTTTCACAGAATACCCAGGTGTCTTCTTGCATAGAGCAGCGCAGCATTATGGCACTTCTAGGGCTAGGGTCAGCAAGAATGGGGTCAGCCGTAGAGAGCAAAAAGGTTAATCAGGTCACAAGAGCTTCTAGGTGACGATGTCCTGCTCTTAGGTTCATTGATCAGCCAGTGAGAGTATTTTATTTTTCTTGATGATGCAATGTTTTTAAATTAATGCCTTTGGTAGAACTTAGGTGGGTGGGGATTATGAAAACCAGTTTGAACTGGTCTCTGGCCTTTGTGAATGCTCCGACTCTCATACTAATGATGATTGAATTAATCTCTTAACAAACACGTTTGTTTTTCTAATTCGCCTCCACACACTTAATTACTATAGCTCCAAACCCAACACCCAAATATTACAGCAGAGATGGCACTTAGTCTTCCCTGATCTCCGGAAATCTCCGAATTATTGGGATCCCTCCTGAAGTAATTTCTGAAGCACAGTGAATAAGGTCTTCTACCAAAAACAGAATCCTGGAAGCCAAGACTATGTCTAAGAGGATTTGCTGTCTACAAAGGAGGGTGTTTTTTACCAGCATGTTCTAAACATATTTCTGTTCATAGTTTAGTGTAAAAGTAATTATTTTTACTTCTTCTCTATAGGCATTCAGTGGCCAACCAAAGCAAAGAAGTCCCTAAATCTTTTGAGCTGGAGGCCCCTGATTATCTTTGATGGAAGTAGGGTTATACCCAAGCTATAACTTCAGTGTTCTATTACTTACAATTTACTTCACAAATGCTCAACATTTTTCCCACACCTGAGAAACTTTCCTAGATTGCACAAATATCCAGTCTCTTCCTATAGCTCTTAATGTTCCATACAAAAATCTTTTCTCAGGAAAGCAGAGTCTGAGAAACTTTAGCATTTTCATGAATATTTGACTTTGTCAACATTTTGAAAGAGAAATTATGAAATTATTCCATGCTAATTTTTATAAGATAATATGAAATGATAATTTTTCCTACTATTTAACAATAAAATGGAAAACAAAATTCAAAACAATTTTCGGGCAATTTGCTGAATATTTAAATTTTTGTCACAATTTGTGAAAAATTCAATGCATTGAAATTTCTCTTGGGAGAGAAAGGTAGTTTATTTTATGTGAGGCTAATACAAACAAGAGACTATGGACATTATTTAAAGGCAATTGTAGAAAAGTGTGACTGGAAAGAAGACAATTGTTTACAAGCAAGTTTTGATTGTGCACACAATTCTTCAAGTCAGAATGGAAAATCCTCTGCATCAGTTGTAGAGGACCTGAGCAATGAGGATGTCATTATTTTTCCACTGATAGTTTTATTCGCATTTGTGGTTTTTTGTGAACTAAAATCAGATTTATCATATACTCTAAGACAATAAAGGAAATATGAATAGAATAGAATAGAATAGAATAGAATAGAATAGAATAGAATAGAATAGAATAGAGGAAAAATGGTTTAGAACTGGTATACTGAGAGCTAATTCACATTAAAAATTACATTTTATTCAAGTTTGCTATGAATCTGATTACTAATGAGATATTCCCATTTAAAAATAAATATTCGGTACATAAAAAAAAAATAAAACTCAGAAACACTAAGTAAGAGGGATAAGAGATCTGGTTAGAATCTTTGTGTAGGTTCACTGGTAAGTAGCAAGGCATTCATATGATTGTAAGAAGTATAATTAATGGTTTCGAAAAGAACAAATCTGCAAATATAAAGGCAAACATAAATTCACCTACTTCAACCGTTCAGTGATTAAAAGTCTCTTTTAAACTCTCAGAAAAGCACACATTTATTTTTTTTTCTATAATCAATGCTTATAAACTAATCAGTCATATAAATTGTCTTAAATTTTTAACAATTTCCTACTGAACCATTGAGCTGATAGAAGAGTTGCTGTTAATTGAGGAAATAAAAATGGCCTAAGAGGTCTTGGACGCCCTTGGGCACAGCAAGAGGAAACAAATGGGCTTTGGCAGTAAGCAGAGGCTATACATAAGCTTTTTCTCTTTCCCTTTCTTCATATCTCCCACTTTTTGGTTTCCTTTCTCCTTGTCACTGAGCACAGAAATGACATTTTTAGTGGCCTTCCAGGATCACTACAAAATCTCTGTCCTAAATGGCAATCACTAACCTGAGACCATCATGCCAAGTATAAACCAAGGGCTTTTTCCCTCGTGTTCTTTGCCTTGTATTTAGTGGCAGTGATTCTCCTCTGGTCAGCTAGCCACTGAGTACTGTGAGATCCGTCACAATGAACAAAATGTGTCATATCACAATTTAATAAAGTCCCACATCATCTCTGACTTCTCTTAACAACACATGCCTGAACTCAATGCTTATAAATGGTGTTCCCTCCCTACTACTCTGTGATTGGTTTAGGTCCTGAGGAATTTTATAAATTTTCAGAAGTATGTGGAATATACCAATCAAACCATTGCAATATATAGACATATCTATTCTTCAAAGAATTCTTTGGCAAAGGATTCTGGATACTGCTTTAAAAGACAATAAAATAAACACATAAGCAATAAGAAGCTTAAAAAGAGAATATCCATCCTTAATTGGATGCAAGAAGGAAGATTGTGACAATGGATGAGGAAAAGACTGAGATTCTCAGTGCCTTCTTTTCCTCAGTTGTTAATAATAAGACCAGTTGTTCGCAGGGTACCCAGACACCTGAGCTGCAAGACAGGCACATGAGGAAGAAAACCCCATAAACGAAGGGAAAATGGCCAGCAAACTCTTGCACCACTTACACAAACACAAGGGTACTGACTGAGCTGGTGGAAGAGCTCACTAAACCACTTTCAATCATTTATCAGCAGTTCTGGCCCACCAGGGAGGTCCCAGACAAATGGAGGTGGCAAATGGGCTGCCCATGGCCAGAAGGAGGATCTGGGGCATTGCAGGACACTCAGCCTGACCTCAGAGCCAGGGAAGGTTATGGAGCAGATCCTCGTGAGTGCCGTGACATGGCATGCAGAGGACAACTGGGTGATCAGGCCCAGCCAGCACAGGTTTATGAAAGGCAGGTGCTACTTGTACTGACCTGACCTCCTTCTCTGGTGACAAGGTAACCAGCTGAATGAATGAGGAATGGCTGTGCGTGTTGTGTACCTGGACTTTAGTGAAGCTTTTGATACTGTCTCCCAAAGCATCAAGTCAAAACAACCACCTGCAATCCTACAGAATGGTTGGAAAGCTGCCTGGTGGAAAAGGACCTAGAAGTGCTTGTTGACAAGGGCTGAACACGAGCCAGCGGTGCCCAAGTGACCAAGAAGGCCAGTGGCAACCTGCCCTGTGTCAGCAAGAGTGTGGCCAGCAGGACCAGGGCAGGGATTGTCCCCTTGTACCCAGCACTGATGAGGCCACACCTCAAGTGCTGTGTCCAGTTCTGGGCCCTTCCTGACAAGAAAGACACTGAGCTGCTGGAGCATGTCCAGAGAAAGAGCTGGGGAAGGGTCTAGATAGTCAGTCATATCAACAGTGGCTGAAGGAGTTGAGGGTGTTTAGCCTAAAGAAAAGAAAACTGAGGGGGGACCTTATCACATTCTACAACTCTCTTAAAGGAGAGGTGTAGTCAGCTGGGGACAGTTTCTTATCCCAAGTTACAAGTGACAGAAGAAGAAATATTGCCCCGAGTTGTGCCAAAGTAGGAGGAGTTAAATTGAGTATTAGGAAATAATTCTTCATGGAAAGGGCTGTCAAACATGGGAACAGGCCAGCCAGGAAAGTGATTGATTCACCACCCCTGGTGGTATTTTGAAGATGTGTGGATGTGGCACTCAGGCACAGGGCTGGACTTGATTGTTCTGGACTAAGGGCTAGAGTCCATCTTAAGGGTTGATCTTCCAACCTAGAAGATTCTATGTTTCTATGACAGTCATGTTTATTATTCAATAAACATTTATTGTCATACTTATTCCTAGAACTAAAAATTCTGCAGTTTCAAAAAACCTGAAGTTGAACTAACTATTCTGACTTTCTGACTACCATTTCTGAAATTTATCTTAATTCTAGTTTAGTTTTCTGTGTGAATATGCTTCTCTTTTTCTTTTCAATTTAGGGTTTCTTGGATTTACTTCCAAATGCACTGTTGTATATTTTTACAGGAATTCAAGCTGCAAAGTCTGGTTATATCAGAAAACTCCCTGTGACCTAGGAAAATCGGCAGTGCCTTTAGAGTGATGTAGATTACAAATATCTGTAACAACCTGTAGAAAGTATGCTATCAAGGTTTGCTATGGATCCAGTGATGTAGCAAGTTTAGTACACTTAATTTTCAGTTTGGGAAACACTTTTTTTTTTTCCTTATTGCCTTATTTGAATGCCATAGAGATAAGGTGTTTTTTGCTGTGATTTTAATTTGGAAGTGGGTTCCTCTACAGAAATCTTCTAAGCAATGTTCTTGCTTCCCTGTCCAAATTCGTTAAAACCCAAAAAAGTACAATATAGATGGCCTGTCTTTTGTTTGTGGCATAACAGGAACTGCAGCTCAGAAATGTGCCAAGACTGATAACACAGCAATTGGAGGGAGTCAAGAGAGCTTTCTAGAAGAGAGATGAGACATGCAGAAGATACGCACTTGCTAAGGCAGAAGCAGTACACTTTCTGAGTAAATATTTTTGCATGAAACGAATTTCCAGCCATCCCAAAAGGTTCTCTGCCTAGCAGAGATAACCTACTATTTATTGCTCAGGCTAAAGGCAGAGGGCCTTCTGAAAGTCGTTACTGGCATCACTGTGCTGATCTAATGTATATGAGCAGTAAATTAATAATTGTTTGTTGACACTTGTCAAAAAACCCTGCTCTAATCATACTTAATTTCAAACTCTGAATTATAGAAGTAAAATAGCAAAAATAGAAACTTTTTAATGTCAGGTTTATTAATTGCTGTTGTTCTACCATAGTACATTTGTCTGCATATTTCAAGGCTGTACAAAGACTGGTGTAAGTGCTTAATACCTATTAACAGACTAACCCACTTTAGTCAATAATTTACCCCTCCTGCAACCAGAGATTGGATATATACCAGGAACATGGGCAAAGAAATAAAATAATAGATGTTGTAAAAACCAGAAGAAAAAATTGAAAGGAAAGTGAACAAGGAAATAAAATAAGCAGGTTCATTATGAATGTGACTGATTATTGTGTCTCTTAATAATGAAAACAGCTCTTTATAATATTGTGGCTATACTAACCATGAAGCAGATAGAAAAAGAGTACCAATGTTGTATTGCAGTACCAGACAGTCTGAGAACAGAAGGGGTTATATAAAGAGACATAGCAAGTACCACTGCTGGGGTATGGGTGTTTTTGTAGGGTGCCTGATCCTACAAACAATTCTGGAATGGTGCTTGCTGCCATGGGTAATCTCCCAGGTACAGACAGTAATGGTACAGACACTGGCACCAGGGGGAGATGGCTTGTGCTTCCTGCTGCCTGGGACTTCTGGGAGCTGCTTAGATGCAGGTGTAAGCTAGAAGTAATCCTCCAGCTGCTCTAAGCTGTATATTCATTTCACAATGGTTTGCTCCAGAGTGCCAAAGTGCAGAGATCAAATCTATCTCTTATTTTCTTA
The DNA here is from genome assembly GCA_013186435.1 of Turdus rufiventris. Classification (NCBI taxonomy): domain Eukaryota; kingdom Metazoa; phylum Chordata; class Aves; order Passeriformes; family Turdidae; genus Turdus; species Turdus rufiventris. The sequence continues at coordinate 5,048,930 of PYHW01009717.1, read as the reverse complement.
GATCAAATTCTTAGAATCTCTAAAGTTTGCCCTGGACTGAGTCTGGATTATAGATTTCACAGAAACAGTAGGCAGGGCAGTATACATCTGCAGGGGAAAAGCACCCCTTCTTTGAGACCCCTGTGCAGCAGCCAAGCTGGGACAACAGCTGAGAGGCAAGGCTCTAACAGACTCTGGACAACAATGGTACTATGCAAGGTAGTAAGCATTATGCATGGTAAGGTCTGTGCTAGCTGGTAGGAAAATGGACACAAATAGCAAAGTGACATAACTTGTACCTATTTGTCAGTCAACATAACAAAACAGGAGAGAAGGCAGCCATGAAGGAGGAAGCAGACGTACACAACCCTCTCTACCCACATGCTCCTCACCTTCCCTACTAGAAGATGTATCTATGCTGTCAATATCACACAGGCCTTTTTTGTCCCAGAGCTAATGATAGTTCTGCACGAACGCAACCTACTTAAAAAAAAAAAAAAAAAAAAAGCAAGGCCCAAACAAACATGCAACTATGACAACTTAAATCAATGAAGAGTCTCATCTACAAAAAACAGTGAATAACATCATCAGTTAAGAGGTGGAGAGCCCCTCTGTAGCCATGCCATACTCATCAGGTCTAATACTTGATTTAAGAGTGGTCATCACCACATATCTAATCTGTACATCAACTTATTCTTTTTTCAGAGGATTCACGATTTTTCCCATGAAGAGTATAGTGTTCTCCATAGTTATGACCATTAGGAAGGGCCTGTTGAAGTTAATGGTGACAGGAACGGACATGGGCACCATTTCCATGCCTGTGGCAGCTGCTGCTTCCGTGCCAGTCTCATCCACCTTTATCACAGCCTTATGAATAGCCTGTGAAGAAACAGACATTTTACAAGTCAACGGGGTACAAAAATAGTCACCTAAACAGGAATGAGAGTTAAACGTGCCTGAAGAAGTTACTGGTAAGAAACAAGTGTCACATGGACAGGTGTGAGTCCACTGCTTAAAGACAGCAAAGTTAGAAAAAAGAAAAAAAGTCACCAAGCTACATGCAGTACAGCTTTCTAGCCCCAGAGAGGAAAAGTTACTCTTCACTGGGGGCATGTCCCTGCTAGTGAAAACCTTTGCTTTGTTTCTTTTCTTATTCCTTGCATCCACTCATGGAGATCTGCACAGCTAGACCAAATGTTAAGACAGTAAGACCATATTTAACTGTGTACTAGAAGTTCATATAGTTGAAGAAATATGCAGATTAGCACAATGAATAGATATCTGAAATTATGTTTTCTATGTTCCTTCATGTTTTAGGAAAAATGGGAGCAAAGGTGAAGGACCAGAAATGATGTGTTAAAGCACAGAAACACAAAATTTTGACCTTGCAAAATCAAGACACTGACAGATCCTGATTCACTAATGTCCACCTGAGGTCATGAGGGTAGTTGTTTTCTTCATTAAACAATTAAATTTGGCCTGATTGTCAGCTTTAAACTCCAGGTTTATTGAAGCATGACCTATCTGTAGCTTTTGTCTGAGCCTGGCAGTCATTGTTCTTATTCTTGAAGCCAAATGTTTGTAATAACTGCATTTTCATTTCCCCCAAACAGTTTTAAAGCAAGCAGTGATTTTCCTTTTCCCTCACCTCCATAAAATACAGTGATACATACCACAGCTCTCTACTTGCCCACAAGCAGGCTAAAGAAGGCAGACACAAACAGAAGCAGCCAGTAGTGACTGTGACACTGCAAGAGGGCACCAAGATGGGATAGATGATGATTTGGTCATGTCTGTTTTATAAAGTTGCCCTATGCAGGTCAAAGTAGCCTTCTAGATTAAAAAATTACTTGTAACTTGCTCCAACCCAATTGCTCCTACACTGCAACTAACGTCGACAAAAGACTCTGTATGCTATCAGCTGCCTTTTCATGCGAAGTAAAGCCTCTTTACGTGAGTTTTGCACCATGAGTAGCTGTGCATAAAGTGAAACAAGTATCAGTAACCATGGGCCCATAAAATAAAAAGCAGTATGACTTACCTGGGAAATTCTGTGCTGGGGCTGCCCAGTGATCCCAGAGAGGTCAGCCTTATCAGTGAATAGATCCATGATGCCCATTTTATATAAGATATCTTTTAGGTTATATGTCCCATAGAGCGTGAATTTTGGAAGATACAAATTTACTGAGCTGCCAGAAAAGAAGTAAAAGAATGTGGTGAAACATTTGATCGGTTATCACAGACTAACATAGACCCATAAGAGACAAACTGATTTTGCTTTCTCCCTAAAGACATTTTGCCTGCAGTCTCTCTAACCTTCACAGGAGATGCAAATTTTCTGATGTTAGTGATCTCTTGTGCAATTTGCTGGAACCACTTTCATCATGAGCCATTACTGAGGAATCAGAGGATTCACCTTATGAAGAAGAGATTCCTTTAGGTGTCTCAAGCACATTCAAGTCCAGTGGGTAGTTTAGGGGGAAAAAACCTGGCCTTGTTTATTTATTATGTAAAACAGGACAGATAAGACAGCTATATCCACTGAAGAAACAGGACAACAGTAAGTAGTGATAGAAAGCATGGCAAAATAAAAGATAAAAGTAAATTTACAGAATATAGTTAGGCAACAGATAATTATTTTTCTGTGTCAAGCCCAGTGTCTGACTTAATCAATTTTAAGGGGCTAGGTCACTGCTTTCCATAAATTAACCAAAGCTCTATGATTCATTTCTTCCTTGTTTTTCCCCTAAGTGTCTCACAATTACTTTTCAAAAGTTAAGCGCAACATTTACAGCTAGAGGCAGCATAATGAGGCAGAGGTTAGTGATGGTGCTGACATTAGGTACTGTTTTCTGGTGAGAAACCAGCACAGCTCTCCAGGGCTTTAGGTCAGGAGATGTGGAGCCCTTGAGGAAGCCAGCCAAAGACAAAGTCATCCAGTGGCAGGTGGGAAGCAAAAGGCTCAAACCTCCAGCACTGCACAGCATCTAATGCCGGCTCTGGCTGTATCCAAAAACAAGAGTGCTGGTGGATTGATAACAGGCTGCTGATCTCTTGCTTCTCCCTGATTTCAGCCTATGCTAATTGCTGCCCCAAATGAGGATGCAGCTGTCACTGAATCATCTGCCTTGCTGTTACCTAAACCCACTCCTTCCAGTCGCTTCTAGTACAGAGGAAAGGGAAAGCCACAGACACACAGTAGCAATGCAGCCAGGAAAGGATCAGTGGGATACACTTTCCAGAAGTGGAAGTGTCGTTTTCTCTATAGTTCAGCCATTTAAAAGATCTCAGCTGTCTGCATTGGTGACACCTTCAGCAATATCCTCTTTGGCAGCCACCAGAAATGAAAAATGTCCTTCACAACACTTCTGCCATTAATATCAACCTCAGTTTACAGGCAGAGAAGAAGGGACAAACATAGGTAGCCCACAGCCTTTAGATGATTCCATATAATACTTTCATTTATTAAGACCTCCTGGAGACTCCAAATAGTAGCAAATACAATTAATTGTTTTTAAAGATTAAAGGGAAAAGGAGGAGTTTGTGAATTATTTTGTAGGAGAGAATGGTTATGATGAAAAATGGGGAACAGCATGAAACAAACTTGTCTTTGACTGTGATTTTTTTTCATATTATCAGGTGGAGAGAGGAAATACAAATCCCTCCAATTGTATTTAGTATTCATCTTGATAATTGTAAAGGAAATAATTTCTTTGGCAAAAATTATATGTAAGTATCTTGATTCACCTTCTTATTTGTCCATAGTCACAAACCACATAGCTACTCCCAGAAGTTTCAAAACTGTTAAGGTGCACAGAGAATTGCGTAGTTTTTCCTATCATTTTTTTGTTTGGTTGGTTTTGTTTTTTTTTCCCATATGAAAAAGAAGTTTCATTCTTTTGATAATATTTAACAGTGAATCAGAGTTAAGAGCACAAAACCAGTTTTGGGTTCTTGCATTTCTAATGTAATTTTTTTTTTTTTGAGAAGGAACCATCTAAAACATGATTTTCAAATGTCTGCGTGAAGATCACTAATGTGACACATCAAACTCATGAATGAATACAAGAGCATGATATTGTAAACATATTGTACCTATGCTTGTATTTTGTGAAAGGCTATTGCCATACATGACACTAAATGTAAGGATTCTATAATTTTTGAAAGCGTATAAACCTTCTGCCTTCTAGCCTCAAAGCTACCTTGAAATGAGTGTGGCTTATTCTTACCTTGCCCAAGTCCTCAGAGAGCCTGGATAAGTGGCTCTGCTCCTTACCCATATCATTGAGCTTTGCCCTCACAATTGCTGAATGGAAGTTATTTCAGCACTAACTGTACAATTACTATTAATTTTAATAGGCAGAAATTAAGAAAGAGACAAGAAAAAAGGCTGAAGTGGTAGGAATTTACTTGTAAATAGAAGGCAGAAAACCTCCCTCCAGAAAAGGGAGAAAAGGTCGAAGTCAAAAAACTTGGGCCTATTGAGAGCTGAAGATGGGAAACAAAATGTAGAAATAGCGAAAGTCCTAACCTGTGAAGGTTTCCAGTGTGTGCAGTACTGAATGTGAAAATACATGGGCACTAAAGAGCCAAATTCAACTTTGGTCAGGGAATTTCTTCTACTGATTAAAGCAGAACTAAAAATGGCATACTGATTCTGTGTTAAACCCCAGCACACTTTTTTCCTTGGCTACCATCTGAAACAAGAACTGCAGAATTTTACCTTTTTGTGACTAATGTCCTCCACCTTGACAAACGTTCACAAGACAATCTTTTCTCCAGCTTCCTCATTCCTCCTTCATCAGGCAGAACAAAAAATGCTGAAGCACCTCCTTTGTAATCCATTTGCACCACAGTGGAAGACAGCTGCTGATCGTAGCCATGCTTGAACAGGCCCATTCCAAACATCATTGGGACTTCAACAGCCTTGTTCCCATCCACATAAAATTTGCTCATTTTAGTGTATTTTGGATCAAAAGGTTTTTCCCATTCAGCTTGAAATATAAGAGACAGAGTTACAGGACATTTTGAGGACATGAAATCACAGGATATATTAACATAGGACACGTTCTTAGTCAACAGAAATTGGCATAGTTGGATCAGCTTCAAAGAAAAACCAATTTGCAATGATGACTTGATCTAACTAAATACTCAGAATAGATCAATAGAATAGACAGTTGGTAGAATGTGATATAAAAACACTCCCTCAGACCTTACAGCAGACTGCAAAATCCTTCATTTAGATGAGTTATCAAGGGTTCTAACATATTTCCTCCATTATAACAGTGTTGAGGAGAATGTAAAGTCCTCATATAATGCAGCATTTGTCTAAGTTCAGAAGAAAATTCTCTCATCTTCTTATTCCCAGACCAAAATATGCTTGTAAAGGGTGACATGAGAGAAAATTCTCCAAATAAATTAAGGGAGGGGTGTTGATACCTCACTTTAGCTGATGACATATAGAGTCATAAAAAACTTATTTTTACCAGGCTGCTGATTTAAGAAACAAAACATCAACAGAAGAAACCTTTGCCACTGTCATCTTTACCATATTAAATTTTCAAAGGTTCCTCACTTAGTCTTGAAGTAAGCCATCCATATTGAAATTCTGAAGGATTCTTATCCTCAGTGGAGAGGAATTTCAAAGCCAAATTCCAGGTATCCACAGCATATGTTTCAGAGGCTGAACAAAATTTTTTAAAAGGGGGAAATTGTGGCATTTTGGAAAAGGTTTTTTGTTGTTTTTATTATAATTTTTAAGAAATCTTATTGCTCTGTAGTAAATTTTGTCTTCTAGAGCAAAACAAATATTTTATCAAATGAAATGGACAAAAGCAGAGCTGTGATGCTAAGTAAAATAAATGGCATCAAGAAAAACATGTAACAAGATGCAACTCTTTTTAACTTCTGATTTCTATTTGAAGGCAACTTGCTGCAAAATAAATAATTATTGTCTGCTGTTTCCACCATCTGACTTGGCCTGCACTACTAAATAGCTTTTGAAAAAGTGAAATGAAACTTCTCCAGTGCATGTCTTGTCTCTGAAAGCATAAATTGACAACCACAATACTCTGAACAGGAAAAAGTTGCTACTTTTATATATTTCATACACTTTTATATACTTCATTAATAGTGAATTCTATTGATGGATATATAACACACAGGACTTACACATTATTATGACCAAGGGAAAAGAAAAAGCAGAATGAATAACTGCAAATGTGAAAGTCCTGAAAAACTAACAGTATTTATCTAGTGCTCAACTCAGGGAAAGCCAACTGATTTCAAGAACTTTTCTTGAAAAGTGAATAGGATTTTAGGACCACTCTTGGCTTCAGGAGAGCCAACTTTGGCCTCTTCAGAGATCTGCCTGGAATATAGCCATAGAGGGCAGAGGGCCCCAAGAAAGCTGGTTTGTCACAACAATCTCATGCAACACTAAAGGCTGGGGGCAGAGTGGCTGGAAAGAGCAGCTGAACATGAGCCAGCTGTGCCCAGGTGGCCAAGAAGGCCAATGGCAGCCTGGTCTGATCAGCAATAGTGTGGCCAGCAGGACCAGGGCAGGGATTGTGCCCCTGTACTGGTGAGGCCACACCTCAAACACTGCGTTCAGTTTTTGGTCCCTCACAATGAGAAAGACTTTGAAGTGCTGGACCTTTGAGGGCAACAGAACCGGGGAAGATTCTAGAGAGTCAGTCAAACAAGGAGCAGCTGAGGGAGCTGGGGATTTTAAGGAGGCTGTGAGGAGGAATCTCATTTCTCTCTACAGCTGCCAGAAAGGAGGCTGTAGCCAGGTCAGGGTCAATCTCTTCTCCCAGGCAACAAGTGATAGGACAAGAGGAAATGGCCTCAAGCTGTTTCAGGGGAGGTTCAGATTGGACATCAGGAAGGATTTTTTCACTGAAGGGGTTGTCAAACATTTTAAAAGGCTGCCCAGGGATATGGTAGATTCATGATCAATGTAAATGTTCAAGAAATTACTGGGCTTGGAACTTACTGCAAATAGTTTATTTGACAGGGTGGTGTTCAGTCAAAGGTTGAGCTCAAAGATATTGCAGGTCTTTTCCAACCTTAATAGTTCTATGATTCTATTAATATTTAAAGATGACCTCCACCAAGCACAGGAGTGATCCATCCTAAAAAAGAAGTCAGGTAAAAATGCCAGGTGGCCTGTGTGGATGAACAAGGAGCTCTTTGGTGAACTCAAGCACAAACAGGTAGCATACAGAGAGTGGAAGCAAGGACAGGTAGCCTGGGAGGTATAAAAAGAGATTTTTCTGAGCCTCCAGGATCAGGTTAGGAAAGTTAAAGTTGTGATAGAATTGAATCTGGCCAGCGTCATTGAGGGCAACAAGAAAAGCTTTTATAGGTGTGAAAATGATGAAGGGAAGACTAGGGAAAATATGAAGTCTCTCCAGAAGGAAATGGGAAACCTGGCTACGCAGAATGTGGACAAGGCTGAGGTACTCAATCACATTTTTTGCCTCAATTTACACTGGCAAGTACAGGGACTGGGAGAATGAAAAACTGTCCACTGTAGAAGAAGATCAGGTTCAAGACCATGTGAAGAACCTGAAGATGAACATATCCATGGGACCTGATGAAATGCATCTGCAGATCCTGAGGGAAATAGATGGAACAGCTAAACCATTAGCCATCATATTTGAGAAGCTACGACAGTCTGGTGAAATTCCCACTGACAGAAAAAGAGAAATGAGAGCTCTCATTTTGAAAAAATGAAGGAAAGGAAGACCCAGGAAACTACCAGTCAGTCTTTCTCAACTCCTTGAGTGGCAAGATATGGAGCAGATCCTCCTGGAAACTCTGCTAAGACACGTGGAAAATTAGGAAATTATTGGTGACAGACAGCATGATTTCACTAAGGGTAAAGTGTGATGAGGAAGAGCAATTGATGTCATCTACCTGGAGCTGTGCAAAGTATTTCACACTGTCCTGCATGATATCCTTGACTCTAAACGGGAGAGATGGGTGTGACAGATGTTCCACTCCGTGGATAAGGAATTCTCTGGATGTTTGCAATTGAAGGCTTTCAGTCAAAGCCTGCTGTCCAAGAGGAGACCAGGGATGACCAGCGCTCTCTGGGGGTTGGTGCTAGGACCAGTGCTGTTCAATATCTTTGTTGGTGGAGTGAACAGTGGAATTGAGTGCACCCTCAGGAGTTTGACAGTGACATCAAGATGCTGTTCTGTTGAGATGCTGTAAGGAAAGGATGCCTTCCAGAGGGAAGGGATGCCACCCAGATAGAGAGGTGCCATCCAGGGAGGGTGAGACAGGCTTGAGAGGTGGCCCATTAGAATATCATGAAGCTCAACACAGCCAAGGTCCTGCATGTGAGTTGGGGCAATCCCAAGCACAAATACAACTGGAAAATAATGGAGTTGAAAGCAGATCTGAGGAGAAGAACATGGTCCTGTTGATTGATGAGAACCTCAACATGGCTCAGATTGCAGCCCAGAAAGCCAAACACATGCTGAGCTGCATCAAAAAAAGTGTGGCCAGCTCCACTTTTGCTTCACTCTGGCAAGATCCCACCTGGAGTACTGCACTCAGCTCTGGGGTTTCCAATAAAAGAAGGATGTGGACCTGTTGGAGTATGGCCAGATGAGGGCCATGAAAAGGATCTGAGGGCTGGAGCACCTCTCCTGTGAAGACAGACTGACAGAGTTGGGGTTGTTCAGCCTGGGAAGAAGAGGATCCAGGAGACCTTGGAGTCCTTTCCACTACCTAAAGGGAGCCCATAGAGGGGGAAAGACTTTTTATACACACAGATAGTGGTAGGATGAAGGAGAATGACTTTAAACTGACAGAGGGAAAATTTAAATTTAGATTAGATATAAGGAAGAAATCCTTAGTTTCTATCCTTAGAAATTATGAGGGTGATGAGGCTGGAATAGATAAATTGTAGATACCCATCCCTGGCAGTGATCAAGGCCAGGTTGGACAGTTCTTTGAGCTCTCTGCCCATCACAGGGGGGTTGGAACTAGATAATCATTAAGGTCCCAAACCATGGCTATCAGTTAACAGAGATTAGACAGAGATGATATTCACTAATATTTTCCTCCTATTTCAAAGGCACTCTTATTCCTGTTCTCACTTCTGTCTTAGGGGGAGGCCTTCCTCAAGTGCTTCACAGTGCTCAAGTGGCAAAATTAAATTTTAAGTATTTGTCATTACCAGCTTGACTAAGGCATGAAAAGGGATTGGTGCAATATAGTGGAATAACATGTCTTGTAGGTCAGAGTCAGTAAAATATTGCCAGACTTTTGTCCTCGAAGAATTCTGTACTGTACTACACCATGAAAAAAAAACATTGTCACCAGTAATGTGCAAGTAAGTTTGTAATGCACAAAAAGAGGACAAGCACCTAAAAGTATGGACTGGTTATACAGCTAAATGAGGTTTAGAAATCCTCTCCAGATTAATGCCAGCTCTAGATAATTAACCTTCTCTTGATTTCAACATTAAAAAAATGTTAATATAATATTGTGATTAATGCTATTCTTTAATCCATTTACTTTAAAATTGGAGAGCTAAAACAGAAACTCCACCACCTTTAGAGGAGCTAGGAAATCTTTGCAGTAGTGAACTGAATATCTCATTAAAAAACTCAACAACCCTTACTGTTAAAACAATTGAAAGTTAACTAATACGAAGTTATCTTTAATACAGGATTTCTCAGGCTTTTGTCCCCCTTGTGATACTAAGCTCATTGCTCATTCTTCAAACACCTTTCAGTAAAAGAAAAATCATCACGTTTTTTGCCTTTTTGAAAGATGTACCTGATGCTTAATAAAAGTCTAAATGAACACAGCATTTCAGATAAGTAGGTTTTCGAGAGAACTAAGAAACATCAATCATCTGTACTTCAATTAGCTCCATTTAGTTGTGGCCAAACATTAATAAAGGAGCAGAGATGCAAATGAAAAGCAGAACAAAACAGAAATAGAGTTCTTAATTATTTTCAGGGGAAGCCTTGTGTTGGAAAGTGCAAGTATCCAGGTTAACAGTTCTAAAAGGATAGCTTTCCTTTTAAAAACTTGTCTAATATGCCATCTCCATTTCCACTAAAAAGCTTGATGATACTTTTATCAGATAAATTACAGAATATTATTTTTCTGACTACAAATACTTTGCTTTCAGCATATAATCAGTAAGAGAGAGAAAGTTTGAAATAAGATGCAATATCTGTTATTAGACCACTGTTTGAGCCTTACAGCCTTGATCCTCTTCTTCTCATTAGATCAGAAGTCTGAAAAGCTCTGGGAAGATCTGAAGACTGTATCTAAGCAGACTGCACAAATTAATTAAGAAAAACAAGCTTATTGTCAATAGGCTTGTATTTGATACTGGTGGGTCCATCTCTTCACTGGAAAATATTATAATCTGCAAATCAAAAAAAAAAGGTTGAAACCTATGCCTCTAGACACACTAGAACTACAGATATGTTATCGGCAAAGGCATAGTTAGCAAAAAAATAAGGAAAACGAGTGTGAAACTAAAGCTGTTATAGCATGTTTAGTTTTGAATACATAAACATACACAGTAACAGCAAAACTGTTGTCTAAACATATTCTGTTTAAGATGCTTCATTTTCCTTTAATAGCATTCTTCGCATTTAACTCAGAACTTGCTGAACAAAAAAACCTGCTGGTTGATATTCCCAGAAATGGATTTCAGCCAAGCATTTAAGAAAGTGCTTGAATCTCACTAGATTGTATAGGATTAGATGCTTTACCACCTAGAGATGCCTTCCTCTATATATATATATATATATATATATATATATATTCCACTTAATTTTCTGAAGGAAAGAAGTTTATATATTAAAAGATATGGGAAAAATTGCCATACGTTTTGCTAGGAGTTATCAGTGTCAAGTAGAACATAATTTCCAATATCTTTGTTTCTAATTAAATAAAAATGAGAACCGAAAGGAAAACAAGATATGAGTCCATCTGCAAAACCATATTGCAAAAAAAGATGAAGTTCAAGACTGACCTGAGGAAATAACTTATGGAGTAGAAGAACACGATATGTATATCTTACCGTTAAAATAAATATAGCTAATAAGGAGAATTTCAGTAAGTGGATCTAGGTTATTTATGAGGTCCTTGATTTTTCCATTCGTTCTTCTTGCTACATATTCATTGATCTTTAGCTGGGCTTGATCAGACTTCTTGAAGTTCATAGGATAAGCTTCTCCTTCATAGAAGTTTCTGAGATTGTTTAGAAATTTTTCTTGTGGCTTCAGTCGATCAAGCACAAACAGAACATTTCCCATATTCAGCTGTAACCCCACATTCCTTCTGTTTACCATTTGCATGAGCTGACGATAACCTTCATGTATGTCATTTTCAGAAATCTGACGAGGGTTAAAGCAAAGGACCCTAAGAATCTGTGTCAGGGTATCTGATCTGGAACCCAGAGTCAGCATTGCAAAGGCAGTAGAGATGCTCAAAGGAGAGAAGAAAACATTCCCATTGTTTTCACGAGAAGAAATCTCTTTGAAGAAACAACATGCAAATCGACAAACGCTGTTCCTTACACCCTGCCATGGCATGTTTTGGTTTCCTTGTGCTCTTTGATTCTGGTTTCTTACCCCTTGTTGATAAGGCTCATAGCAGTAACTGTTGGAATGGATTCCAACAAGTAAAAGACACAGGAAAAGCAACATCTTCATATTTCTGTGATTCTGTAATAGAAGAAAAGTTACATTTGGCTTAGAAATCTTTTCACCTTGTGTTTAGAAATACATCAATCCCTCCACTATACAGTTAGCTTAGCACCAGAAACTCTGAGATGTTTGAATTGAGGGAAACGAGCTTTCTATTTCAAGGAAGCAGACTCTGGAAAATTACTCAACCTACTGAAGAGGTTATGAAATAATAAAAATTAAAGAGGGATGAGGTAATTCCAAGGACGCCCTCATTAAAGTTAAGCTACAATTCATTTTAAACTGGTTTTTTTCTCCAATATTCTGTTTTCAATGTGGCTTTAAGTGATGAAAGAGTCAGAAGTACAGGTTTATAGAGCAGAAAGCAAAGGAGACAGTCAAAGCTAATCAGTTAAATTTGGAAATTTAACTGATGAAAAATCAAAGCAGAAGAAAGGCACAATATACCTCTTTTGTGAAAATTAAAACATACATTTTTGAATGGGCTGCATGTAAACCCATATGGCAGGCACCTAAGAGAAAGCAAATACACTTGTTGAGGAGGAAGCGATGAACATTTATGGTGATTTCATAAAGTTTGAACAGTTGACCACAACTAAAAGAATAAAACAACTTCCAGAAAAATAACAAAAGAAAAAAATAGCAATTAGGATGCTATCAAGACCCTGGGAATACAGTGCTGCTTATGAAGAAAGGGAAAATGAGTACATACATAGAAAAACAAAAGGAAATAAATGTGCCTGCTGCATGCAAAGGCATGCTCAGCCCAGTGGTCAAATCAAATCACCTAAAACCAAAACTAAATAACAAAAGTAAATAAAAATAAATAAAGTAAAATAAAATATAAAAAAACCACCAAAAATCCAAAAAAACAAAAAACCCAGATAAACTCTAGAGCAATCACTATCTTTGTCATCAGAAAGATCAAAAAGGGTGATTTGGCAGAGAAGTCTGCAATGGTTAAAAATGGAGATGAGTGAGTGAATTCTGTCTGGAAAGACACTAAAAAATACAGATAGAACAGGAAAACCTTTTCCAGAGCAGCATGGAAACCATTCATTCCACATCTAGGGCAAACTTTTACCTCTAAAAATTAATACTGCATCACAATTGGTTCAATAATTTCTGTCAATAGAGAGAAGTAAAGATGGGGAATATCTGGAAATCCAAAACATCCTCCTATGGTATGTGATCCTTTGACCTACAGAATCTTTAATACAACTAAGTTCTCTCTAAGGGAAAAATACCTAAGGTTTTTGATTTGCACTGAGAAATGCAGCCTCTGCCTTGTAACAGCTCTGAATCCTTATCATCTCCCACCATGATCCTACATGTTCTCCACCTTCCATCGTTTTGTTTCTCCAAAACACAATGTACTCAAAATGCTGACCTCAGCTTTAGTAATAGATGCTCTAAATATTCCTTAATTCACACTCTGAATATCATGGTCATAGAAATACTATTATTGTTAGGAAGGGCCTGAACCCCATGACAAATCACTTTCAGACAGTGCACCTTCATATCTAGAACACGTTTAAATTTAAGCTCTGATTTATTTGTGACTTGTCCCACCATCACTATTACTCTAATTCTTTTAGCCAGTTTCTTTTTTTTATGCTTGCTTTTTTATGCTTGCTTGCTTTAGAGAGCAATCCTTAAGTCCTCACTTCCATTTCAATTCATGCCCTACATTTGTTATTATCATCAATTTACTTAATTTAAAACACTTAGAAATGCAGTTTTCCTAAGGAGAGTCATGCTGTATGGATGTGCCAGTCTCACAGAGGACTTATCTTTTCTATTTAAAAAAAACCCAAAATCATAATTAAACAACACAAGAAGCCTTAAGCTAAAACTTGAATATGAACATAATAATTTCCCAACTGACTATTCAAATTTTTTTTCCTGAATATGATTTTTGACAATTTTTCCACATTAAAAAAAAACCCAAACAAACCCAAAACATTACTTACAGTGAATTCAAAAGGGTTCTGTTGTATTCACCAGGTCTGCACGGGCCCTTGCTCAGTTGTTTATGCTCTGAACACAAAGCAGGGTATCCTCTAGTAAAGGTTAAGATCATCTAAGGGCTGTGACTCACACATTATAATTTTAGAGATTAGTATGATGTCAAAACTAGTTTTACTGGACACCTAACTTCACTGAATATGTTTCACACGTGACTTCTTATTATTCATGACCATCTGATCACTCTGGTTAGATTCAAACCCACTTTCCTGAATCTGAGCCTACAGTTTCTTAATATCAAACATTTATATACATCTTAGTTGCCTGAATCTACTATTTTATGAACAAGTCACCAGAAGTAGTAATTACAGAGAAATATTTTGAATATAATTTGCATAATTTCCAACAGCATTGCTGCCACTAAGGCAGGAGGACAAGGCTTGATGCACCAGGACACTGAATTTTTGTGATCTACCCTGCTTTGTCTCCTTCCTGCATATCTATGGCTAGAGTTGATTTTCTTCAGGTGAAGCCAGTGATGATTCTAATAAGTGCAGGGCTTAAAACACTGTTGTGCCACACTAGCAAATGCTGTCAGATGTGTGCCCTGCCATCCACTCCCAGACGGGGAATCCACTGGCAGCAAGAGCTGTGATACTGACTCCTGGGCCATTTGAATGGCCCTGTGCCCAGAGAAGAATGCAGCTGGGATGCCATTGAGTGCAGGTGATCGTGGTTACAAGCATGGCCTGGGGACAGGGGGTGGAAGCCAGGAACATGGGTGTTAAATAGAGCAAGTCTTTAGATCAGCTTACTATCTCATGATCTGGGATGTGGGGAGCAATCCCCTCTGACGGTGTGCCAAGTTCAGCTGGGTCAGATCAGACAGCCTGGTATCCTGGGCTCAGCTTTACTCCTGGCTGCAGAATGACCGAAGCACTGAGGAAGGGAGCTCTGGGAAGCACAGAGTTCAAACCCTTGTTCAAACCAGGTCATAGACACTGAGCTGCTCATCATGGTCTCCTGCTGGGTTTTGACTCCCCCAGCAATGGAGACTCCACAAGCTCTCTGGGCAATCTCTCTACTGAAGTGTTTGACAATACCAACACAAAAACAGGTTAACAGGTTTTCTCTACCTTTAAATGGAACTTATTGTATTTTAATTTGTGCTCATTGCCTCTTGTCACTAGAAGCCACTGAACAAAGGCTATCTCTGTCTTTATTTGTCTCATCAAAAATAGGGTGATTATACATTGTTGAGACCTACACAGGTTTTTTTTCTCTGGGCTAAACATTACTAGCCTTTACTCTTTTAGCCTCTCTTCACATGTCAGATGCTGCAATTCTTCAATGATGATTCTGGAACTTTAATGGAGTCATTCCAGTATGTCCATGTCCTCCTTGCACTCTGGAACCCCAGCAATGGTTACAGCTCTCCAGATGTGTATGACAGAGTAGAGAGAAAGGATTCCATTTTGGTGACCTGCTGGCAATACTCTTCTTAATGCAGCTCAGGTACATGGAGTTACAGACTCATAGAATAATGGAATGGTTTGTGTTGGAAGGGACCTCAAAGATCCTCTAGTTCCAAGCCTCCTGCCATGGGGAAGAACACCTTCCACTAGGCCAGGTTGGTCAAAGCCCCATCCAACCTCACCTTGAACACTTCTAGGGATGGGGCAGCCACAGCTTCTGTGGGCAACCTGTTTCAATGTCTGACCAGTCTCATAGGGAACAATTTCTTGCTTATATCTAATCTAAATCTACTGTTTTTCTGTTTAAAGTGTTGTCCTATCATAACAAGTCTTTATAAAAAGCCCCTCTGCAGCTCTCCTCTAGGACACTTTTAGGTATTAGAAGGCCACAACAAGGTCACCATGGAGCCTTTTCCAGGCTGAACAGCCCCAACTCTTCCAGCCTGTCTTTACAGGAGAGATGTCCAGCTCCTCTGATCATCTTTGTGGACAGGTTCTCTTCTGGACAGATCCACATCCTTCTTATGTTGGGGACCCCAGAGCTGGATGCAGCACTGCAGGTTGGGTCTCACCAGAGCAGAGTGGAGGGGCAGAATCCCCTCCCTCACCCTCCTGCCCATGCCGCTTTGGAGACAGCCCAGGACACAATTGGCTCTCTGGGTGTGAATGCACATTGCCAGGTCATGTCCAGCCTCTCATCCACCAGCACCCCCAAATCCTTCCCAGCAGGGCTGTTCTGATTTGCTCATCCCCTGCCTGTGTTCATACTGGGGGTTGCCTGACCCAGGTGCAGCACCTTGCACTTGGTCTTGCTAAACCTTATGAGGTTCACATGGACCCACTGCTGAAGCTTGTCCAGGTCCCTTTGGATGACATCCATCCTTCAGGCATGGCAACCGCACCACTTAGCTTGGTAGTGTCTGCATTTCCTGCAAGAACGTACTGCTGGTAGACCAGGAGCCTCCGATCCCCATGCACAGCATCTCACTTTCTAAAAGGGTAATATTTTCTCTCATTTTCCCTTCAAAATGCAACCATTTCCAGGGATGGACCAACCCTTACTTCACACAAATAGAGTGCGGATTTCAATGTTGTTTCTAAGGACAATTGAAATACTAACCACCACAAAAATTCAGCAATATTTTCTGTGAGACAAAGACACGACCAGTGAAAGTTGTTGATGATTATGACCTTTCAAGAGGCTCAACAGATTGCAGAAAACTCCTTAAACAAGTTGCTTATAAGGTAAAACTTGAGAAATAGGCAGCTTTGAGTCGGGATACCAGGCTCATACATAGTGTGTTCTTCACACACACCACTCACCTGAAGGAGCACTTGAAATACTATTTTCACTGCTTCTTGTATAAATAAGAGCCAAGAATCTTGCTTAGAGCTGGCTTTTAATAATGGGCTACAGTTTTCATGGTATATAAAAACTGATTTCTGATGAAGGAATGAAGCCCAATTAAATACAGACGCCATGCTAATGACAAGGTGACGAACAAATGACTAAGACAGATTTGAACACACCTAGGCCACACCTCAGAACATTTGCAGGAGAAAGGGTGCTGCTGAACATGGGAAAGCTGCCCTATGATTGGAAAGAAAGCAGAAAAAAAAAATACATTTATTGCCTATGAATAATGTGAATCTCTGGACATTAATATCAAAGGAAGTCCAAATTTTTCTTTAATATGTTTCCAGTGTCAAACCATGACAGGAAGAAAGGAAAGGGTAACAGGTCTAGACCCATATGTATTAATGATTAATATCTGTATTTGATGAAAAATCTTCAACAAGGATTTTTATCATAATTATAAGCAGAATAATGATTTACGAATAGTTTAGCCATTTTGCTGAGTTTTGAATATTGGGCTATTTCAGAGTAATGTTGCCTGTGTTGAAGATATGATACATAGAGTGAACAGGGAATTTCCTCACTTATACTGGGGACTTTTCTAAAGGTTCCATAGCTCTTACACTGCTAGCACTGAACTGTTCATAGGTAGTTCAGCCTCAGCTGGCAAAATTTAATGTAAATATATGGGCTTTAAGCCCAGAAGTGGAAATAGGTTTTTTATGCAAGGTTTCTCTCTCCGCTATATATAGTAACCATTGATGGCATGAGCAGAGTGTTCTACTGCAAAAACAAGGCCTCAGAGACTCTCCTTTGCCAGTGCTAAACCACAGATACCAGGCGTGTATATACCTTCAAAGAGTTGGAGGAATTTCTTAATTTGTTGTCTCATTGAAACTAAAGCACTTCCTCATAACCATAATTAAAAAAGGGAGGCAACGTGGACTGGAAAACAAATCTATATTAAGTTGTTCTTTTCTGAACCTAGTAATACTTTCTCCTGAAAACATAATAGGGGAGAGTGTGCAGCCTTTGTAAACTGTGGGGTGTGATCAGTCTGATTTAGGGCATCTGTTTCCTTACAATAAAGTAAATATGATCTTTTATAAACAGTTCAGGACTTGAGGAATCTCTCAAAAATTATTGCTTATTAAGTAGAGCACTGTTAGAGATGACCTAGAGAGATAGTAAGCACTGCAAGGCATCTGTTTAGTTATGGGACTTTTCACAATTCTTTTAGTTAAAGGATTCCCTACCAGTGAATCTACCACACTACACAATAAACAGGTTGAAGAATTCACCAAAACATCAACCTTTGGGATAGCTTGGAATTGGCTGGCATGTCCAAAATTTCTGTTCCCACAACTATCTGAAGCATTCCTCCACCTGAGAGCCTCACCCAAACAGCATTTGTTTGGGCAAGATTCTCACAGGCCCACACTGAGTTCAATAGAATGAATTTATTTATTTTAAGCTCCTTTAAAAAGAAATTATAGAGAAACATAAATCCAAATAATTGACAAATACTCCCCCCAATCCCCCAAAGGATGAAGTGTTCTTTTCCTTCAAAGTCTATTTTCTCTTTTTCCTTTCCCAAGACCTTTCTCAATCTCTCAATCCTCTCTTTCATCACTCAATGAAAGAGAGAATATTTTGTCCCCAGAATCTTGGTCAATTCTTCCCTTAATTTCCAGTCTTTTCCTTCTCCTTAGGCAGTAGATTAAAAGTCAAGGACCTGTGCTATACATAAACAAATACACACTTTTTACTCTTCAATATTTCCTGAGTGCACTTAGTGACACCTATGCATGGCTGTATGCAAATTCATGCAACACTCTTGTAACACCATTACGCGCTTTTATTGAATTAGGTCACAATTTGCAAACCCAGCAGTCATTTGTCAGAAAACAAAACACTTTATTGCAGGAACGGAGCAGAATTGGTTGTGGCTTGGCAGCTGTTCTCCCGCCTGCCCAGATCCCCACCTTTCTTTCCCCAGTAGGGAAGCATCACACCCAACTTCTCCTGTCACCTCTTCTTCTGCAGAGGATTCATCCCCTGAAATTGGGTCTTTCTGGTCCTCTCTTCTGATGCCCACTTAAATCCCCCACCCACTACCAGAAGCCCTCCAAGCACCAACCCCACTCCCAAGTTCCCTTTCAGCTCCACTGACACCTTTCACCCTCAGCTTCAGCATCTCCTTTAGAATCAGTGTTACACAAGGGAAGAACAAAAGGTCAGGACAAGATGTAAGTAGCAGTTTACCTCAAGAAAGCTAAAGTACCATCACACTGAAGAACTGGTATTGGTTTGCTTATTCTTCTCCTCTAAGCCCCAGGATTTATTTCTCCCATGAAATTAGCTGCCTTTCTCCTCAGCAAGTCCTTCAGTCAAGTGTCCTGCTACAAAAAAAACAAACAAAAAAACACAAACAAAAAAACCAACCAAACAAAAAAATCCTTTATTTTTTCTTCCCAAGAGGTCTGTGAAACACTGAGCTACAATTCATATCCTTGAGCATTTAAATGGCTTGCTGTTTCAAATTTTCTTTGATTTGCCTTTGGTGAAATGTTACAACTTTTAAGTTTCTATCTGCGGTGAAAATTTGCATATTTTTCCCTGTTAGTTTCAACAATGTCATTGTCCCATAACACCTTGATAGCAGACACTAAGGGTGTTGGCTTTCTAGTGTCAGTCCTCATCATCAGCTCTTGACATTTTAAGTAAATGTGGAGGCAAAAACAGTTCAGAGAAAAGCCCCTATATTCAAAGCGAGCTGACCATCAACAGAAAATTCCCAATATTAAATTAATAAACCATACATAGACAATCATACCAAGAATATATTGATTCCTTTTTCTTACTTCCTCTCTCTATATTTGACTTTCAATCTGAATGGTTTTCTCAAAATAGACAAAACTAAAGTTTTGTGTCCTGCACAGATAATCAGACTGGTGGCAATTCCAAAGTCTTCAGTTACATTAGAAACATGCACCTGGGGAAAAAAAGTGTTTACTCAGGTAATAGACGCTAGCAACAAATCTCAAGGAATTTCATATCAAAAAACATTAATAGCTGTTTTTTAAAGAACATGCAGACAACATTCTTTACAGCATTACTCTGTCAGCACTGACGACAGAAACCAAGGAAGAGGATGACAGTCATCATAAGAGTTCCTTTCTTTTGTGAGGGACAAGATCAGGTTCTGAAGAGTTTGGTTAAATGTTGAGTTATCTGAATACCACTGAGTGTCAATTAACTAATTTCTTTGGTGTAAGAATTTAGTTACGAGCTATTGCTCATGCAATGTACTTGAAGCTGTCGGATCCATTGGCACTTGACATGGGGGCAGGAGGGAAACATCAGAGATTAATCTGAACTTCAGCAGCATACTCTCTGGAACTACTTCTAGTAGACATGCAGTGACACCTCAGAGATTACCAGCTGATGAGGACAATTAAGACACTGTGTCTCACAAAGCAGAAAGTGCTTTCCATGTAGGGATGAAACATGAAAAGGAGACTTTTTATTGTGGGATCAAAGGGAAAAGAAAACAAAAAACAGCTGTGAGAAAGTAGGGCTGAAATGTAAATTTTCCCACTTGAGGAATTTACCCTTGAGATTGCCATGTTGTGCAACAGATCACTTTGTAATGCCAGAACTGAAAGCACAACAACTGAGGCAGTGAAATGCTGAGAGGTGCAGGTCTCTAGACTTCAGACTAATTATGATGATGTGTCTGCACTACTGCTCAAATGTGACAATTGAGCTCTACACGGCATGCTGCTTGCTCCCTTAGAAATCCCTGCAAACAGCTATTTTGCACAGAGTAAACATCCTCTGGGAAGTGAGAAGCTCATGATGCCTCCTGTGACAACCAGCCCAGGGCAATGTAGATCTTACAATAGGAAGAAAGAAGGAATAATGTAATTGATTATATAACTTTGGAAGAATTTACAAGCCACAGCAGTTGTATTAGTATAGTAAAGTCCTTGGCTTTGCTGACTTCCAATGCAAAGGATTTTTTCATACTAGGCAATGTTGCACCAGGAGATAAATTACTGATAATTAGAAAACAGAGAGGTCACTGCTTTTTGTAAATTGGATCCTGATGTATAGACTCATTTAATGATTTAAAATTGCTCTGAAATTGCAACTAAAAAACTTTGGGGACTGGAAATCATACAAGTGAAATACAACAAACTGATGTGCAGGACTTAAGTATGTGAATTACATGTATGGATAAATAAATTGAGGTGGAAAATTATACTCCTTGCTGAAAGCAGGGTCTGTAAAAATATGTTATACCCTTGATCTCCAGTCTCAGGGCAATGAACTCATTGGAAAGGGGAATCAAACAAAGCAACTGAGCAAAAAACTTGAATGTGTGTCCTTGAGCAAGACACTCCATGGAATGCAGATTATATCTGGGAGTTGACCTCTTGACAGGACATACTTTGGTCTTAAAAGAACATACTTCTTAGCAAAGCATATTTTTTACTTCAAAAGAAGCAACTTCTTCCCTTTTGGAAAGTTGCAGTTGAAGGTTTATTCACACTGGTTGAAAAAAATAATGTAGGATTTTTTCCAAAAATGTTATTTTCACTCCTGAGAAGTAGCCTTAGGGTGAAATATTACAGCTACACATGGGGTTGTGCTACTGGTCCATTACACCAACTGCATAAGCAGTTATGCTGTTTCCAGCTATTCTCTTGCAACTGTTTGCCATTGTAGTCAGAAGATTGAACTCCATTATATCAGCTCTGACAGACTGGAAAGTTTAATTCTGATCTAGACTTGCACTTTGCAATCAGCAAGCAAATGAACAAAATGGGATTTGTCAGGTACAGATATTTAATTTAGCAGAAAGAAAACAACCTGAATGCCTTTAATGTCTTTAAGACATACCCAAGGAAACATTAGTCCTGCACATCTCTAAAGAAATTAAATTGTTCATTTGGGATGTTGAGTGCATCCCTCGCTTCATGATCATGACGAAATCACATTTAGAAATTAATGATCATAATGAGCACATATTCAGTGGTACCTGGAGATCATCATCCAAGGACAGACAGGTTTAAAAAACATTTCCAAATTCTGAAAGAAAAAGAAAAAGGGATGAGATTTGTTGCTCTGCCTGAAAAGGTTTCTGTTAGGTAATTTTGACAATAGCAAAGAAAACGAACTCTAGGACAATAAACAATGGGAATTAATAGTAATGTTATTGGAAGAGGGAGCTACATGTCCAGAAGACAAAGGATCTCAGGGGTGCACTGCACTTGGTTTGTCAGGTATCTAGTAAACTCTTACTGACTGACTGGATCTGTTTTGCAGCATGGCTAATATGTCTGAGGGGGGAAGAATAGGTCTAGTGATGAAAATTGTACTTATAATATTTTGCCTTGGTGGACACAGAAAATGTGGGGTGTAACACCAAATAAGTAATGTGAGTTATAACTGTGGTGCTAAATGAAAAGGGAATTGCATTCATCATAATTGCCATGTAATACACACTAGATGATGTATGTCCCAAGTGATTCAGCTCAATTATTTCACAAATGCTTTATTTTTACATTAATCTATGAAAATCTTCAGAAGCTAAATATGCCTTTAAACCTGTTTGAAGGCAGAGAGATTATAACTCCATTGACATGGGGCATGGGAAAGCTGGGCGACTTAGGATTCTTGGCAGAGACATGATCAGCAGCACAGCACAGCACAGCTGCTTCCCACTGCACTGCTGGGAGGAGGGTTCAGTATGCTTACAGGACATTTCATTGGTCCACAAAGAGTTGTTCAGCTTTTCTCTGCATAGGCACCACCTTGTACTGCTAGGCACCTTCCTCTGTCTCCTCCCCTATATGCCAAGTGTATTCCTGAGCACAGGAGAATGTCTGGGAATGCCAGAAAGGTGAATTGGCTAGGAAAAATTCTGAAGTATCTAAAGGGGAGGAGCATAACTTCAGGAGAAAGAAATCAGTAAAATAATCCAGTAAATTTGTTTTCCTTAAGCCATAATAAGACTGAAACCTCCCACAGACACATGCCCCTACTTCCCCTTCAATCAATGTATAAACCAGTCATTGAAGAATTATATATTATAGATCTATGCATCTATGTATTTTAAAAGTTGCTTAATAATGGGCTGTGTCCCATTGAAAGGAAAGGAAAGGAAAAATACAACAGTTGCTTAAGAGCTGTGAAGTGAAGAGACACTTCAACAGCTACTAAAGCAGGAGGAGCTCTGGCAACTGCAGAACAGAAAAAGAAATAAAATTGCATTCTGGACTCATCTGGTGGTGCCTGCTGCTTCCTGGAGATGTTCTCATCTGAGCAACCTAATGACAGTAAGTGCCCTCCCTCGTCCCTGGTTTCAGCAGGGTGTGGACTGGGTTTTTGCTGCAGCTGCTCCTGCACTCCCCCTGGCTGCCCAGCTGTCTGCAGGGCAAACTGCAGGATTGGTTTGAGACGCCAAAATCATGTTGAGATTTTAAAGTTTACCTCAACAGTTCACAGCCTGAAAACCTGCAAGGCTGCATCAGCCTATTTTTGTGACCGAACGACAAAATCAAGTTGAAGTCAGCAGTGAAAACACGAATTGTTGCAGATTTTCAAGGATTTTCAAGGGAATCAAGTTGAAATCTCAGGAGTTTCCACCATGTAACACAAGCTTTACTTACTGTTTTGCCAATTACAATATTTTCCTAAGCCTATGGAACTTAGAACAGATTGCTGCAAGATAAGCAAGGCAGGAAGTTTGCAGGCAAAAGACACTTTCCACTAAGCTCCTGTGTGTGTGCTCAAGTCCAGCAGTAAAAATGCACTAAATCTCCTTTTCTTGCATTTTGGTGCAGGGTAACAATGGCCACTCATGCAAATATAAATATGGTAGAGTCCAATGAAGAAGTTCTCATACCTCAGCGCAAACACTGCAACGCAGAAAAAAAGCAGAGAGCAGCTCCTCTTTTTGTGGTGAGATCAGTTCCAAGATTACTGGAGTAGGTTTTACAGGCTCTTGGAGAAAATGGGCTGTATATTACATCTAAAAGATATGGCAGCACTATTCACATCATGTCATGATTAACATATATTGCTAAATAACTCCAAATCCTAAAATACACATTTTGTTCTTGTCCTCTGCCACTTTTAATCCAATAGATTTGGAAGCTTAAATGGATTCCTTTCGTACTTCCTCTAAAAATGCATTTCTAAAAATACTCTTCCAATTATTGCACTTTTCTAAAAGAACTGGGCTTGCCAAAATACACATTCTCGGGATAGAGCAACCATTGTCAGCAGTCTCTGCAGTTTGGTTCAACGTGATAAATGTTGATGGGAAGTCAACCTGCAAAAAATGCAGTAATGTTTTCAGAGCCTATGTCCCATTTTCAAACGTGAATGAAATTTTAAATGTCAGCCAGATTTTCAAAGGTATTTAGTATAAAAAGAAATTTAAGTTTTCAGTAGCATATATGCAGGCTTATAACCAATTTGAGCCCATTAGAAGCAAAGAACATATTTTTTATATATTCTTAAACCTTTCCAAAACCCCATTCCGTGAAAACTCCAATTCCAAAGTTTTTAAAAATGGATGCGCAAATAGGAAAATATTTTGAGATTTTTCTTTTTCAGAAGGAGAAAAAAGAGAAAGGAAATCTGAAGTTACAAATACAGTTATGTAATTAGACACCCATCAATCATAGGGTTTAATAATTAAACCATAGTTACAGACATTTTGGCACTAGAAATATAGATATAGATTTCTTGATTTGATTTGATTTCTTTTATTATATTATATAATTTCTGCTGTCCTCTCTGACGAACCAAAAAATATTGGGCAAGTGTTATAAACATATAAAGGAGAAACAAAGTGAAACCATTGAAAAACTGAGTGACAAGTTAGAGTGATTAACAGAAAAATACGATAAAAGAAGGAAGGGAGAAACAGAGAAAACAAGGGTCTTTTGAAAATTAAGTTAAATATATTAGCCACTTGATATAGTCAGTTTTAGATCTATACAAAATAGCTTAAAACTGCTCATAGTACTGTTATTTACTTTCTTAAAAACTAATGAAGATCTTTGTAGAAGGAGATAAAAAATCAACCTTGTTTTAAGATGCAGAACTTTCTCCAAATCTCTCATTAATTCATGAAGCACAATATTAAATACATTTCTTGTCTTCTTGCATTGGCTGAATATTTCAATATCTCTAATCCATGTAGAAAAATATTTCAGTTAAAAGTCAATATAGAATACTATTTGGCTAAAATCTCTTCCTAAATTTCTCCCTGTGGACATTTCAGCCCACAAGGGAGTTTCACAATAACAAATATGCTACACTGTGTGCAAATGCAAATATGAGTACTGGGTTGCAAGCAATATCCTTCTAAGCTCCCTTTCTTTGCATGCAACCTTCTGCTAGGCAAGTGTGTACCACACAAACAAGTTGCTAAGAGATAACACGGGTTGTGAAATTACAGTACACAGCAGCAACTTCTCTTGGATGCCCATGTAATCCCAGCCCCGGTGAGGAAAATGCAGTTTGCACCTCAGCGGATGGGAGGCACAGACCTTACATGTACCATAAAGAGAAGCCAATGGGTGGAGTAGGTAACATGCTGTAAATCCACACCCTCACTTGCTTCACGGTAATTTGTCCATGAAGGTATCCTTTGGGTTGCCTGGAGATGGATGTTCTTTCCCTCTTCAAAGAAAACAAGGAAACTGTACCTGGGGAATGACAAAATGAAATGTTTATAGAAAGTGCAAGACACTTCACTAATAAGTGAAAAGTTAGAAGCCATAAGTGAAAATTTAGCTCTAGGTAGACAGCTACTTATAACTAACTTATAACAATATATTCTCTTCCATTCTTGTAAAATTGAAAACCAATTTTAATATCTTCTAATAGAAATCCACATTCTGGTTTTCAAAAGTAAATGTTAGGTTTTGAAACAGCTGTAGACTCTGGAGTCCCTGGTATGAAAGAGAACTGACATATATGAGGCCAATGATGTTCCCTCCCTCAAAATGACACAAATTTATACCCTGAATGACTAAGCACTACCCTCTGTAGTAAACCAAGTTTATAATATTGGAACTCTGTTCCCTAGGCAAACCGTATTTTATTTTTCTTATGACTTATACATACATTTATCACATAAATGGGTGAGTATATATAAATGAGAGAGTATTTTTTATTTGCTTGGGTTTTGAGGGGTTATGTTTTTATACTAAATCTCATGGCTGTGAAAAAGCCTCTGTTTTCCAAACATAGTTGTATTTGCAAAAGACAGATTACCAAATTAATATTGTCATGCACAAAATTAGTATATTTATCAGCATAGATGTCCATTCATCTGTGGGCTAAACTCCCTTTGCAGTTGCACTTACCTGCAGCCATGGTTTTTTTATAGACACAGGTCAAGTTACATTTAGTTGATATTTGGTTATAAAAAGCACATTAGATTTGAAGATCAAAAGCCAGACTTTTGTCAGTATGATTCTTTAGACAGCTTTTACCCTTGGAACAGGAATTACCTCATCTCAGCAAGTGTTGCAGAAATCATCTTAAATTTTAAAGGATATTTAGGTAGAAAATAGAGTAGAATCACAGAAAGAAACCACTCAAAATGTTTTTGGATCAATGTGTTACCATGTTTTTAGCTACTCTTCTTACTTAGGAAACATACCTCAGATCAAAGACATACCCTGTAGAGTATTACACCAATTAGTAGCTCAGAGGAGGAGGAAGTCAGGGGGAAAAAAAAGTAAGAGGGAGCAGAGAGGGATTAGCAGAAAAGTAAAAGAGTATTTATTTGAATGCCTGTATCTTCCAGCCCACACAGTCTTAAACTGGCTGACTAACTGCATCACTACCTTCACTTGTTGACTTGAATTTCTTTTCCTTGCAGATTAATTTGTTACGCTCCAAGAACTCTCTCATTTTGTGTTTGAATTTTGTGGCTTGAAAAGCAAACAAATATCTGGCCATTCAGGAAACATCAATGCAGTGCAAAATAACCCCTTAACACAGAGACCCGTAGTGTGGAAGGCCACAGAGAACAACACCTTCCATGACCTCCACAAAGCTACAATCATCTGCTCTGTGTCAATACAAGGGCATAGAGCAAGCAGCACAGAGCCAGTTCAAGTCTACAGGTAGACAATCCTACAGGTAAGGCTTGGCTCTAACTCCCTCCCAGTGCTGGGGTGACAGACACACCCACATCAATGACTGGAGAGAGATTTACTTAAGTGAGGCATGCAGGGCCAGTATGGCAGGGTAGGATACAAGAGCACACAGTACATCCCGCCATACAAAACTCTGTAACTATTTGAAGAAGTTCCTATTAACCTGTTGCTTCATCCTCAGTACCACCCTGAAGGAATGTGTTTATGGCACAAGTTAACAGGCCTGCCCACACCCTTGTCATGGGGGAAGGCACAGCCCAAAGAGCATGAAAAGAGGTCAAGCCGCAAGATAAAGCCCACAACAGAAACAAATGGCTAAAATATGTGCCAATGCTGACTTCAAAGGAGTTAAAGCAATGTAAGGCATAAACAACACGAGGCCCAAAGATACCATCTGATGTAGCAAATGCCCTGAACTTGCCTGTTGGCATTATGGCAACATCAGAAGTATGTCATGTGCCTACTAACACAAAGAACTGCACAATTCTCCCTGATAACTCCAGGGATAACCCCAGATCTACTGGACACAGGTGGAGACTGATGTGTATATGGACAGCCTGGAAAGCAGTGCTTCCTCTTCTTGTGTGCTCCAATCTCCACCTGCTTTTGTATCCCAGTCTGTCCTGACGTCCGTCATATACTTCCTCATCACTTGCTTTTTACCATGCATAACTTCGCACTCTCCCTCAGATTATACCCTCACTAGAGCTTGCTTTGACCACTCCCATTATAAAATCATCCCACTTGAGCCAACTTGTTCCATCAGTATCACCCCATCTTCTCTCCAACCTGCAGCTCTTTGAACACGACCTTTATATTTTCTGGCTGGGGCTTTTCTGCTTGTGTGGTTCCTTCTCTTTACAGATGGAGATGTTTTTACCAAAATATCTGATAATTCTTCAAGAGATATATCATAACCTGTGATTTATGGGAAAGTATATTTATGGGAATGTATATCTTGTGTACAAGATATACATTCAGGTTGATGTTGTACAGTTGTTAAAAAACTCTTGAATCATGGAAGACCTTATTATATGGAGAGTTCACCATTTATTTACAAAGGCTGCATCAAATCTCTCCCAGACAATGCATACTAATGAGTTGTTATAACTTTAATGATAATCTTTTCAAAGACCTCTGGCACAATTATTTCGATGAAGTCAAAAGAAACTAGCTGAACAGTAACTCTGCATTGAAATGGACAGCTCTGCAGAACAAAGGAAACCAGCCCTTCAAGGAAGGAAATCACATTCAGAGGCTGGATAGAGTGACATTAGTAATGAACAGGAAGCTTGGGCAAGAGTGATGTGTTCTGCATAGCTGCAGGAACTTAACCCTAAATAATTACAAGCTAAGCAAAATATAAGGGACAGGGCATCTCAGGGCTTGAGGTAAAAGGACAATTTTGTATTCCTTGGATTTCTAGGACTTGATCTGTTTATTTGCTGACCTGCTTAATTTTTCCTTCAATACATTCCTCAAACACAGCATCCTGTAACTAAGTCTAGTTGAACAACTCCTTTTGGACTGCTCATCCAACTGATAGCTGAAGTCACAAACTTTTGGTCTTTTGCTGAACAAATCCCAGAGCAGTGATAGCAATACTTGGCACTCGTGTGGACACACATCAAATTCTGTGTTCAGTTTTGGGCCCCTCGTGACTAGACAGAAATTGAAATGCTGGAGCCGCTTCAGAGAAGGGCACTGAAGCAGGTGTAGGGTCTGGGGTACAAGTCCTCTAAGTAGGGCCTGAGGGAACTGGGGATGTTTATCTGGGGAAAAGGAGGCTCAGAGAGGTTTTTATCACTCTCCACAATCACCAGAAAGGGGCTGTAGCCAGGTGGGGAGCATCCTCTTCTTCCAGATAACAAGAGATAAGTCAAAAGGAAATGGCCTCAAGTTGCATTAGAGGAGGTTTATATTGGATATTAGAAAAAAAATTTTTGCTAGAAGGGTTTTCAAGCATTGGAAAAAGCAGCCTATTAAAGTGAACGAGTCACCATCCCTGGAGGTGTTTAAAAGACGTGTGGATGTGCCACCTGGGGACATGGTTTACTGGTAGACTTGGCAGTGTTAGTTTAGTGGTTGGACCTGATCCTAAGGATCTTTTCCAGTCTAACTAATTCTATTATTTAATTATTATTTTTAAAATCTTACTTATATTTTCCTTTGTTATGATGCTTCCATGGTGGAGAAGAGATTATGCTGTTCATACAGCTGTGATGTTCACTCCATGAGAGCAGTGCCACTCACACTGGCCAGCACAGTCT